>JBAIZL010000004.1:109944731-110092231 GCA_036971475.1 Prosapia bicincta
GCTTTTTCAAAATTAGTTACAAAAATAGGTTTTCTTTTTTGTGACACACCTTATTAAACTACTCTTTTTAATATCAACTCCCACTTTTACTATTAACTGAAAAAAAAAAAAAAAAAAAAAAATATATATATATATATATATATATATATATATATAAATATAAATATAAAATATATATATATATATATATATATTTATATATATATATATATATATATATATATATATATATATATATATATATATATATATATAGTACAGTCTCGATAATTCGAGGTAGATGGGACAGAGACCCACTCGGATTATCGTTAACTCGGATTACACGGAAATACCTTCCTGTGCATTAGTAAAATTATGTGTTTTAATAAACCATACTTCAGAACTGTAATTAAATATGTACAAAATCAGTTTATATGGACATGAATTAAAACCCCCGGCTCATTTCCTTGCATACCTTAAATATATTTTGGGAGTCCGATTCATCATTTTCTTTCAAATAGATAAAGTAGGCTAAAATAGAAATAGGTTCGAATTTAACGGAAACTCGAATTATCGGAACTCGGAATATCGAGACTCTACTATATATATATATATATATATATATATATATATATATATACATTCTTGATATTTTACGTTATCCATTGTTTTTCCGTTGAACTGACTTTATGAAGTTAATATATTACAATTTTAAGTAATTTTATCCACCATTAAGTGCAATGATTTTACCTTGTGTGATGAGGTACCTTTCGGTCACTTGACCATTGTCAAACCACTGATTACTTTTTCTCAATTTTTCTGGTGTGGATGTTCGGTCCGTGGTGTTGGTACTTGTTGACGTCATACACGTTTCCTCTTGAGTCAATATATATGTTTTTGAATAGTATGTCTTCTGTATATGTTGTTTGTAGATTCATTAAATTGTTGTGTATGTTTCTATAAATGTGGAATTTTTCTAGTGAGTTTAGTTCTATTGGGTTATTATTTATTTCAAGTATGGTTAGGTAATTTTCGTAATTTGTTATTTCATGTTTATGTGATATTAGTTGTGCTGCAACATTTGATACTTTTGAATTTTTGGTTTTTGAATGCTCTATAATGTTCTTCAAATCTTATTTTAAATGATCTGGTCGTTTTCCCTATGTAAAATGCATTGCAGTCGTTACATGTAATTTTGTAAATTCCGGAACGGTTATGTTTTTCTGAATTAGTTTTGTGGTTTCTGTTATTAAGATATTTTATTATTTTGTTTGGTTTGTATGTTGGAGTGTAGTATTCTTTGTTGTATATATTTGTTATTCTTTCTATTTTGTTATTGGTGTATTTATATTTTAGGTAGATTTTTTTATTTTTATTATTTTTGTGTTCCGGTTGTAGTGTTGTGTTGAGGTTATTTTTTTTGTAAATTTATAGTATATGTTTTTTTAAGGTGTTTGTTGTATCCATTTTCTATTGCTATTTTTGTAATGTTATCTAATTCTTTATTTAATTTTTGTTTGTTATCCTGTGTGTATTATATTGCTTTATTTATCATGTTGCTGTAAGTGTTAATTTTGTGTGTCCAGGGGTAGTTAGATTTGTAGTGTATTGTGGAGTTGTTGGAAGTAGGTTTCCTGTGTACTGCAGTTTCTATTTTATTGTTATTTATATTTAATGTGATGTCAAGATAGTTAATTGTTCTATTTGTTTCTGTTTCGACGGTGAATTATATGTTTTCGTTTTATGTATTTAGTTTGTTTAGTATTATGATGTGTTCATTGTGAATGGTAGGTTGGTATATTACAAGTATATTGTCTACGTACCTTGTATAAAGTGAAATATTATGTGTGTTTAGTATAGGTTTAATTATTATTTGTTCAAGTGTTGTATATATATTTCTGACATGACTGATGATATGCGTGATCCCATGGGGAGTCCTTTTACACATTTATAAAATTTTACTCATTTTATCACATTTATAAAAACATACACAACAATTTAATGAATCTACAAACAACATATGCAGAAGACGTACTATTCAAAAACATTATACACGAGACTCAAGAGGAAACGTGTATGACGTCAACAAGTACCAACACCACGGACCAAACATCCACACCAGAAAAATTGAGAAAAAGTAATCAGTGATTCGACAATGGTCAAATGACCGAAAGGTTCCTCATCACACAAGGTAAAATCATTGCACTTAATGGTGGATAAAATTACTTACAATAGTAATATATTAACTTCACATATATATATATATATATATATATATATATATATATATATGTATATATATGTATATATATATATATATATATATATATATATACATATATATATATATATATATATATATATATATATATAATAAAACACGTCATTGTTAGAACAAAAACACAAAACATATTTTCTTTTAATTTTTACTTGGAATATAAATTTATTTTTGAAATGACTATTTCTTATAAGTCTCACTGTGTATGTTTTGAACGGCGAAAATATTCAGTTTGCCGTCACACTCGCGAGACGCTCTTCATATTCCACCTTAAATTAAGTTATATCAAATGATTTCAAATATAACAACTGATTTTATGTTATACGTTATGTGGTAGAACAGCTGTTTCAAGACTTAAATTATTTCCTACAATGATAAAAATTCAAACAGTTTACTTAAAATCTCATTACACACTAGATTATTAAAACATACAAACTGGTATCGGCGACGATGTCGCCTCCATTAGTGATTGGCTACTCTAGTGAAGGCCACATCGTCACCGATACAAGTCTGTATGTTTTAATAAACTACAGACTCAAATCTTGAAGTGAGTAAACTGTTTTAACGTTTCCCGCTGTTTATTGTTCTCACTAGGGAAGCTCTAATTCACTTGAAATAAGTTATTTTACTTTCTTTGTTAAGTTAAATTGCTATTATTATTAATTTTTCATCAGTTAGTAAATATAATAATGTATTTATTTTTCAAAAAAATCTTACTAAATTATTTCAATTTAATGACAATATGTTATATAATTTTGTTTCAATTTTTGAAATAAATCTTTGTTTATTGCCTCTGAGACATTTTAAGAACATATTCGAATTAAATTCCTTAAATAAAATTTTACTTCATAAATGTTTCAACATCTAATTCAGTTTATATATTACCTACATCATTTTATTACCAAGAGAGAAATTTTGTTTATATTCTATTAAAACCTCTAAAATTACATTCTTTAAAAGAAGTATTCACTTTTATAGGCAAGTCTCTCAGGCCAGTTTTTAAATGAAACCCGACTTTAACTTTAATTTTGCGTAGAGAGTAGTCTTCGATTTGACAAATAATATAAAAATAGATTTAAAAAACTTTTAGTCTAAAACATTTATTATTTTGTCATATTATTTTTTTACAATATTTCCCCTTCCTTTAAATTAAACTTTATTTATTAAAAAGATAAAAGGGTTTAAATTTATTATACTGTCAGGCAGAATATTTCTGTCGGACAGTCCCACGACTACCTATTAAGTTTTTTTATCAGTTTAAATGATACTAACTTTCTGATATTTAAATTGTTGATTATATAAGAAAGCTTTTATTATTTTTGTTCATCGCAGTGATTAGCTTAAAGTAAACCGTTTCTGTTCTTACGAAATAAAATATTGTGTTTATTTTCCATCGGTTACTATATCTTTAGGATTTATGGATATATAGATAGTTTTAATAATAAATCAAAATTGACATTTATTTTAACCTGGCTTATTTACACGTCCTAGCTTAAGAAATGTTAACTATTTTTAATCACTTCCGTTTTGTAAGAAACCAACTTAAAGTTAGCTTCCTGCTTTGTAGTTTTTAATTGCTATGTGTGGCTATTATCCAACTTTGAACTGTATTGTAAATAATATATAATAAATTACATAAACACAAAATAAGAAAACATAAACGCTTTCTAGATTCAGTACCTAACATGAGCTACGCGAAGTTATTTTATTTTGTATATATATTATTTACATTAATTTAATAATAAACGACGTCATAAATAGAAAAGGGTACTTTGTTATTATTTATATAAAGGGTAATTTAAAATTCCCAATTACACAACACGGCTGCCACGAAAACTGAGTTAATTGACTACTAGATAACACATTTATTTCAAATCATCATTTGAACACAACACCTAAAATTTGTAGAATGATTTAACCTCCCTTTATAAGAATTCAACACAATTAATACATCAATTGTATAATTAAATCGTCCACTAGTAACACGTTACATAATTTTGAGAATAGAAGTTATTTGTTTTTTAAGGTATCTGGAATATTTTATTGATTCATATTTAGTTACCCGGTTTATTTTATTTTAAATCCTCTAAAGTATTTAAAAGTAAGGAATTAAAATTGTTAAAACCTAAATAAAAAATAAATATCTCATTTCATATTTAGTCATTTTATTTATAATTTAATTTTTAGGTTATGTTGGTTTGCAAAAAAAATACATTTAAACTACCTGTACATTCTGGAAAACTATTTTTTATAATTTTAATATTTTACCTAAAATTATATCCTAACATATTTAATCATATTAAATATTTTAATCAAGAAATTGTTATTTACAATGCAGAATAAAATTAAACAATCTGCACGCATAAAGAGAAGGAAAACGTTTTACTTTTTCGTAACTTTAATAGTCTTATGGTGTTTTATTTTTAATTTTTTTAAGTGCGATATTATTATAAAAACATCTTAAAAATTACAAAAGTTGTTGTTAAATTTGAAGCAAGAAACATCACTGATTAATCCATACACACACAATTTAAAACGAAGGCTCAAACATTAAAGTGTGTGTGACTTACGTACGTGAAAACGAGATCTTATTTCACACTGTTGCCAAGTTGCAGTCCCAACAAACTGTTGCTAGCGCCGGTTTCATCCCTTACATTTATACCCTCCGGCCGCCCTCCCCTTGCAACTGCGCGGCAGATTTATCGCTTTATTTGTGTTACCTACTATGTACTTATCACCCGATGCCCAATTACAATGTATCGCAAAATATTAATTACTTTTAGATAGTTGACGGATGACGAAATACTAAACCCAGACGTGAACAGAAAACACGCCAGATTTATTATTATAAGCGAGATATATTGTCGTAACGCCGATATTGGTTGTTATGTTTGTTAAATTGGAATTACAACCTCATAAATCCTAAGTAAAATTTGTATTGAACTATATAAAGGTGATTCTAATTTAACAAGTACAGTTTGGATTTACTAACAAATGTTTTAGTCTATTTTTACGCTTTTTCAATTTCTTCTATTAGCTCACACTCTCCCTATATATATTTATATATGTTGTTTAAATATTCAATCCTTAATAAAATACTCTTTATTCGTCCAATCAAGTTCAAATACATTTTTGTAAACTTGTAGTGGATAACACTTGATGAAAATACAGTTTTTCAAAAACTAATTCATTAATTAAATGTAATGAATTAATTTTAGATTTATAAGCGGGAAAAAGTTCATAAAAATATAGTTATTTCGTTACCTATTTGGATTGAAATACGTGATAACATATGATTTCATAAAACAGCTGATTTTTTATGAATTTTAAACAATTTAATTCATAGAAATCATATTTTATACTATTTTGACACTTACAATTACACAATTGTCGATTCGTCTGGAAGCTGTTTTTCCTAAAAACCTATCGTTGTTTTATAGATTAATATATTTTGCTAAAATTAATTGGTTTACAATTGGGTACACTTACCCCCTGTGTCCCTCCCTAGGTTATGTGATAGAACAGGTGTTTTAACGCAAGGGTTATGATACTTTATTTATATTAATTGTAAATATTTAATAAATGTAATTAAAATGAAATTTTTATTTGTTGACTTAAGTACGAATTGACTTTAAACCTTTTTTGCTTATATTACGTGTTGTTATATAAGTACTTGTACGTTTGGGAATTATTAATTAAGGATGAAACCTCCAAACTCCAAGTACAAGAAATTGAACAAATACAAGGTTTTGAAAACTTGAATTGTTTAATGTTTTGGGAAACACTTTATTACTTAAAAGAAATTAATAGCTTCAACGAATAGATAAACAGTATTTCATCAACCTACCACAAGGATCATTGCGAGTTTTATTTAGAGACTATTCATTCAAACTGGCAACAAAAAGTTTTAAAGAAATGGAGTTTATTAAGGAGAAATAACAATCAATTTACTCATATAGTAAAAATTTTGAAAACTGATAGAACCTAATTTTTTTTAACATCCCTACTGAGGAATGCAGATTAATCAAATCTCCCTGATATTCTTGTAGTAAGCTTTCCTAATTGCACCAAACATTTATAAATGCTCCACATTTTCCCATAATTTAATATATTTACATATTGTTTTATTCAAAATAATATCGAGGGTTAATTCATTTAGGCAAAGTGCTTGAAAGAAGGAAATATTTTAGTTTGTCATTTTGTTTGAATTATGAATCAAAAACATTTTTCTAAATTGATTATTTGGTAAATTGTAATTTTTAAAATTTTATAAATTATTTCCTAAAAATTAGTGCGATGGGGTAATGGATAGATAAACTATAATTAATTTTCAGTGATAGCCACTTGGCATATGACTAACTGAACCTTACTATGTGACGAAAACTTCCGGTAAATTTATAACAAATAAAAACACCACTAACCACAAAGTATACTATACTTACTTAAGTAAGTATATTTCTGTATAGTCTAAGACCCCCATTCGCTAAGGTATTAATCTTAATACTTATTTACTGCTAGTGGTGATTGTTTACGCAATATCCATTCTACAAACCGGCCTCAATTTCAATATTAAAGTGTTTACATATCAATAAATGTTGAATTTTTATTTGTTTTTTTTTGTTTTGAATACAAAAACTTTTTTTATACCCTCATATACATTTCGATTGCAAAACAATCATCTTCAGAGGAAATTATTACACGAATAACTCTTATAATAATCTTGAGTTATTCTTGCAATCATTTCTTCTGAAGATGATTGCCTTCCAATCGAAATATACATAAGGGTTTAAATAAATATTTTTTGTGGTTAGGAGTTTTATTTATTTAAAATTACAAAACTACTCCATAGTTTCTTCTTTTTTGTTATATGTTGAAGTTTATTATTGTAGGCGAAGGTGAAGGCTCAAATTGAAGGTGAAAACAAATAGGGTCGTATAAAAAACGAAATTTTTTCCAGCACGTTTATAGGACGAAATAAATCTCTAGCAATCTAAATCATATTATACGCGCACCAAGAACTTTGTATACGCACACCCTTATAACAGGATTTCAGAATTCGGTCTTTACAGAACAGTTTATTTGCTTCTTTTCGTCACCATCTGACTCGTTATAGGAGGCCGTAATGTATTATGTCTTGTTGAAAAACAAGAGTCTGCAGATAATTATAGATCGTAAGGTATGTCGCAACTATGAAGCGAATTTAGTTTAATTGTTGAAACTAAAAGTTCCAACAACTGGCCTCACTCCAAAAAAAAAAAAACTGGAGCTAAAGTGCAAAGGTGGCCAATACAGAAACTACGGTAGAAAATGTCAATTCTTTAGGGAAGTCTTTTCGTGAACCCAAAAAAAATAGTTTTAAGCTATGAAAACATATTTACTTCAAAATATGAAACTTAATTGGCAATAACCGTGAAATTATAAATTTAAAACCCCGTGAAGTAGCTCATGCATTTTAAATGCACATTTTAAAGCGAGCTGAAGCTGTAAGCCTCTAATTCCACAATATGGATTAGCGCTGCGCAGGAGAATACATCTTAGCACAGCGGCTTCAAAGGGACTTCAGTGAGAAACTGTTAGATTTTCATCGGAATATTATAAATTAAATAGAGTAGGTCAGAGATGGAGAGCAGTAAAAAGACTGAACGGAACATGTTGGAATGAAGAAATAACAAGAGGGGGTGAAATACGAGTAATAACACCATAGTAAATAGTATCTTGACATGCGGATCGGAAACGTGAGTAATGTGTCGAGCAGGCAAGAGCAAGATTACCGCAGTATAAATGGACACTCTTAGGTGAACATTTCAAATCTCTATAAATTAGACAAATTAAAGCATTAGAGACATGATAGAGAAGGAGACAGTGAAAACTGCTTTGTGAAAAGTGGAAGAAATAAAGATGTTGAAAAAAAAGAGCACCGTTGCCAAAGAACACAGTTTTTAGCTATAAGGTTTGGGAGTCTATAGTCCAGTTAATAAAACCTCTGCCTTCACGAATCCAAACTCAAACTCGTTATTCCCGTCCGGGTGACGAGCGTCAGGCCCGAGGCGGGGGGGACTTCGTATCACGAACCGTGGTATCAGTATGTAAGACTCTTTCCACCTTACTACAAGGCCTTGACTAGAAGAAGGAGACCGTCGTCGAGGACTGATATGCTGATATGGTTTGGAGATGTAAAGAGCATGTCGAAGGGAAGTTTACCATGAGTTTCTTTGGAATGGTCGCCACCGGAGAGAAGAAGAAAGGGATGACACATACTAACTTGGGGAGAAACCGTCAATAAATCCATGTGTAAATGGAAATTATCAGTGGAACACTGCTACAATAGAAAAGAATGGAGGCCAAATTTAGAAATCGGCCAGCGACGCGACGGCAGATGCTCCATAAACACAATAGTAAAAGCTAACCAAATCATCTGTTCTTTTAGGTATACCAACTAATGTAATTTTAAATGAAAAAAGGAGAAACTGATCATTGCAGAATCAACAGGAAATGAAACAATTTAACATTTATACTGGGTGTTCTGACTAATAATATCAAGCATATGCGGTACGAAAAATTAAAACAATATAATTATAATTATAATGTTACCTAGGAATAAAATCGCAACTGCAATGGTAATAAGAGCACAAGAAAATGGTTGGAGGAGTGAAACCTTAGTGTTGGACTGGTTAAAAACTGTGTGGAGTAGAAGTTGTAGGAGATTTAATAATAAAAAATCTTTTTTAGTTCTTAGTGCATTTCTTAGACACTTGACTAGAAATGTAAAAAAATCAGTTGCATAAAATGAACACTTATCTTGAAAATATTTCAGGGTGTGACATCTCAGCTAAGTAATAGGTGTGGTTGTAAATAAAGCAGTAAATAATGACCTAAGGAATAAGTATACAAGCTGACTCCTTGCAAACGATCAACGGGCAAAGTAAAGAAAAACATCTGTTCCAATTTTTTGTGAGTGGGTATTAAACATACAACGAAGTCCTTCATACATGGATTTTAAAAAAATGTTACATAACAATTGATTTGGATGGGCACGAGACGATGTTTTATAAGAAGGGGCCCCTGAGTTAGAGAATTTAAATGAAGACAATCGTGATATGTTGAAAGTAAATGGAAACAATCATGATGTGCAGAATGTAAATGAAGACAATTGTGATATGTTGAAAGTAAATGGAAACAATCATGATGTGCAGAATGTAAATGAAGACAATTGTGATATGTTGAAAGTAAATGGAAACAATCATGATGTGCAGAATGTAAATGAAGACAATCGTGATGTACAGAGTGTAAATGAAGCCAATCATGATGTGCAGAGTGTAAATGAAGCCAATCGTGATGTTCAGAGTGTAAATGAAGCCAATCGTGATGGGTTGAAAGTAAATGAATACAATCGTGACGTGGAGAGTATAAATAAAGACAATCTTGGTGTGCAGAATATAAAAAAGACAATCGTGATGTGCAGAATATAAACGAAGACAATCGTGATATGTTGAAAGTAAATGAATACAATTGTAAAGTGGAGAGTATAAATATAGACAATCTTGGTGTGTAGAGTATAAAAAAAGACAATCGTGATGTGCAGAATATAAACGAAGACGATCGTGATATGTTTAAAGTAAATGAAGACAACCGTGACTTGCAGAATATAAATAAAGACAATCGTGATATTCAGAATGAAATGAAGATAATCGTGATGTGTCAAATATAAATGAAGCAATCGTGATGAGAACGAAAGGGTTGATGTCGAGAATGTTGCAGAATACACCTCTGTATTTTCGTATTTGCAAAAGATCTGTGTTTCCGTTTGTTGTGTTTTATAAATTCCTTTTATTAGACAAGGTAACATTATAAGTTTCACAATAGCTTGTTTGCAATTTAGGCCTATGATTAGTAAGGAAAGTCTTTTTACAGAAAGGAAAGACTGAATATAACGACCCATTACATAATTTGTGTTTTTATTAACTTTGTTCTTTCAACATCTTAAAAATTAGTCGGAATTTTTCCAACCGGATTTATTATATTTGACGTCAACCGGTTTTGTAATAGGCGTATGCAAAATTTCGTGATAGTCTTATATTCGGAGTTACTTTTATAAGCCCAAAACGATAAAATCTAAATGTAAGACAAAATTCTTTAATGTTAGGAATATAATATCAAATTTGTAATTCAGGCAGATTACACCACACATGCTTTACGAAGGAGAAACTGAAAAAACTTTAATGCATTTAGTATTAAGTGCTAATAAAGATTGGTACCTCTGAGTAGAGACGGGTATACTTTATCCCCCCAATGAGAGAGCAGTATTTGTTACCCCCACCACGAGCTAAGCCCCGCCCCTAGAGGTTGATTGGTGTGCTGGATCGGGAGGGCCATTTTGTTTTGGTGTAAGCCCTGCCCTGGAGGGCCATTTTGTTCTGGTGACGTAATTGTTTGAAGATGAAAAAATATAAATGCGTATTGGGGAATGGAACCGTGGACGTTCGGTTTGCTGGCGTGTGACGCTAGCGACTGAGCTACGATGTAGTCAGTTGTGTGTTGTGGTTAGATGTTGGTAGAAGTATGTCGTGAGTGTTGGACGTTGGTTTGGTTGTATGAAATAAGAGTAAAACGTGTATTTGTATAAGAATAAATATTTTTATTGTGTTAAGAATATAATTATAAATACAGGATTATACATAAAATATAAATCTGGGAATTGACAGAATTTAGAGGGGAGACTTGATTAACTATGATATTTTGCACAATCATTCCATGTTCAGAAATAGTCGGCAGCGTCTGTCTGCGGGTTTCCGGCATATGGGGCACCTCTGCACCCTTTCCGCACACTCCCTGCAATAGACGTGACCGCAGGGTATGATGGCAGTGCATGGTGGTCGTTCTAAGCAGACAGTGCAGTCTGCTATACGGTAGCCACTGTTTCCTACAATCTGCTCTTCTGATGTTCTCTGTTTCAACATACAAAACAAAGAAGATAATTTTCTTGTAAATGAATAGCATAAATATCAGGTTTTACAAATTGTAACACTTACGACTACGCCTGAAGGGATTCGATCGGCCATTATCGCCGCCGCTTCAGCGACAGCCACTCTTCTTCGGCCCTCTTCGAGTAGCTTATGTAGATCGCTCATCATGATCCTCCATACGCCGACCGCATAGAAATTTTCCTCGTATCCATCTCTTTGAAACGCTGCCTCTAAGTCCGCTACGAGTCTTTTTAGTATCTGCAGTGCATCAGCCGATACTCTACGAGCTGCAGTTGCCCGTGCGTTTCCCACAGCCGTCTAAGAAAATTAATTAGAAATGAAATTCAATTATAATCCTCTGATATTACTGCTATTATCATCGTACAATAAAACTTACTGAATATTGAGGAGGATACCGTGTCCTACTTCCTAAGCAAAGGAAACAGTCGATACGGGAATGCTCGAGTCCTTGTATGTGCTTTAGTTCCTCATCTAGTTCCCCCGAATAAGAAGCTCGATCTCTGAGTCTATTTACAACGTGATCTAATATTGCAGCCTATAAAATACAATGTATTAGTAATGAGCAAATAAGAATATAACAGTAATAATTTATTAAGAATACAATAATCACCGGCGTTGGGTGGTCGGTGTTGCTACGATCAGTCAAAGGCTCTCTGGTTCTAGAAGGTGTGTTTGTTCCCTGAAAGAAAAAAACGCTTATTAGATGAAACTGTTAATAATCTAAATTGTTTGGAAACGGTAAAGGCAGTTCATTAATAATCACCGATGTTGGGTGGGCGGTGTTGCTACGATCAGTCAAAGGTACTCTAGGAGGAGTCGTAATGTTTGTTTCCTGAAAGAAAAAAGCTTATTAGATATGAAAATGAAACTGTTAATAATTTAAATTATTTATAATTACCTGTGACGGAGTCTCCCCGCTATGATCAACTATCGATTGGCGTCTATAGTACGGTGTCCATGTAACCCCATGTAATATTGATGGGCTACGTCTGTTACGATCGATTTCGTTAGCATGATTATCTAATTCTTCCCAAATGCCCGTTTCATCGTAGCTAGAATCATCGTTGTTTGTTGTGTCATTAGACTGAAAACCAATGAAAAATTGCAATAACGAAACATAAAAACTTTAACAAAAAAAAAGAACACACTATTTCATACTCACCTCTGATTGATTACGTCTATCGGTCATCGTGTTTCTGAAATAAATCGATAATTTTTGAAATAAATTAAGTATTTGTTTAAAAAGAGTATTCGTTAATCAAGTCAGCTCCCCCCGTGGGATGAACTCTAATAGTTCGCCCCAGTGAAAACAGCTCCAGCCACGCTGTAATCAGTGGTGACCACTCCATTAATATATGTCACCCCCTTGGAAATAAATTTACCGTCGTATTTCCATTATCACCATGTCTTACCGACATTTCTCCAACTCCAGAAGAATCTTTCTCTATAGCAGTATCGTTTCGGAAAAAGTAGTCTTTTTTATATCGTCAGTCAACTTGAACAGATGAACGGTTGTTACGAGCACAGATAATACAGTATTCTTTATTCAACGCCCAACGACTTTAAAGGCACCAAAATTCGCTCGTAAACCGGAACCGCTCAAGCCAGCTCCCCGTGGGACGAACTCTAATAGTTCGTCCCAGTGAAAACAGCTCCAGCCACGCTGTAATCAGTGGTGACCACTCCATTAAAATATGTCACCCCCTTGAAAATAAATACGATTTACGGCCGTATTTCCATTATCACCGTCTTACCGACATGACGTGTAATGACAAATTTGCATTTCTCCAACTCCGGAAGATCGGAATCTTTCACTATCGCTGTATACCGTTTCGGAAAAAAAGTAGTCTTTTTTATATCGTCGTCATCAAAGTCAACCTGAATAGACGAGCCATGAACGGTTGTTACGAGTTTCGCACAGATAATGCCGTATTCTTTGTTCAACGCCAACGACTTTAACGACACCAAAATTCGCTCGTAAACCGGAACCGCATTGACCCGGTTAACTGTCGAATTTTTGGAGAGCTGACTTGCAGTATTCATAATTAAGATAAAACACACACACACAACGCACCTAACTGCAAAGCGCTGAAGACTGATGCTCTCTGTATGTTGGTACCGGCTTATATACTGTGCAACTCCCCACGCGTCCTTTGTGTAGTTCCCATGACGTAGTTGCCCAAAGCGGCTGTGTCACGCAACGGAAAGGTTGACCTTTTCCCACACTCGAGGTTGTACCGTGTGAAATCGTTGAACTTTCACTCCCACTCGCGGTCGTGCAGTGAAAGGATTAGAAATCGCTGACCTACTTTCACTCCTACTCGCGGTCGTGCAGTGAAAGGATTAGAAATCGCTGGCCTATGTCTCCCACTCTAAACAGGTTGCTATATAAACCCGTATATTACAGGTAGGACAGTATACTCCGGTCTCATTCAGACTGCAAAGAGGTAAGTGTGATTGTTATTCTATCTCTGTTTCTAATAAACAGTTAGCTATATAACAGTTAGCACAGTATACTCGGGTCTCATTCTGACTGCAAAGAGGTAAGTGTGATTGTTATCCTATCTCTGTTTCTAATTTGACTTCTTAAAATAAAACCTATATTATGGCCGTGTATATTTTTTCTAATGTGCAAACCTATGTAAAGAAATTCCGTTTATACGGGAATAAAATTGTTTTTAAATTCAATACACCCCCTGAAGGTGTAGGAGAGATTGAATGGGTTAGACAGGGACTTCAAGAGTTGGTTGAATCTGTGACTAGGGGTACAACAGACGAAGATCGACTTGGTTTTACTATGACTAGCATAAACTTTAAGAATCGTACACCTGGGTACGTAGCCTTCAGACCTGCTTCGGAAATAACGTCAGACACGCTTTGGAGCGTTTTTGGCGGAATAGTCCAGAGTAACGCTGAGGGATTTATGTCAGGTGATACCTTCCAGGTATCGTGTACCAAGGTTAGAGTACCTGTAGGCCGGGGTCGACGTAGGCGTGGGATTTACAATAACTTTGACGAAGAGTGTCACAGCAGAACGGGAATCGTTGTAATTAAAAATAAAGATGCTTTGTGTTTGCCTTGTGCTCTTGTGGTTGGCATTGCTCGGGCGCAAAATGACAAAGAATATAAAGCTATAATACAGAACAAAGGTAAACGTCAGACCGTTAGGGCACAGCAACTAATGGCTGACGCTAATGTAGAAATTACCGAGTCAGGTGCCGGTGTGAATGAGTTACAAGCGTTTCAAAATCATTTGACAGAATATAAAATCACGGTGTACAGTTACGGTAGTAGAGGTAGGCATGTGTTATTTGAAGGTAATGTGAACAATCCCAAGTATAAAATAAATTTGCTATTTCACAATTCCCATTTTAATGTGATTACCAGTTTAACTAGCGCGTTTGCGTGTCATTTCTACTGTGAAGCATGTCGAACACCGTACAACACTTTAGGCAAACACAGATGTTCAGCTATCTGTTATTCTTGTAAACAGTCTCCGCCGTGTGTGCTAGACGACAACGGAGGTATTCAATGCGGTGACTGTAACCGTCTCTTTATGAACCAGCAATGTTACAACACACATTCCGTAAGCGTTTGCGAGTATATTAGAAAATGTTTAATATGTGAGAAGGTAATATTTACTCTAGATCGTAAAACCACACATCAGTGTGGAGAGGTTTATTGTAAAATGTGTTTAGAGTACAAACCGGCTAACCATCGTTGTTACATGAAAATCAATACCCAAACGCCTCAAGTTAAAGATTTCGTGTTTCTTTTTTTCGATCTGGAAACGCGTCAAGACGAAGTCCTTGATAGCGCTCACGTTCACAGGGTAAATTTATGCATTTCTCAACAGTACTGTTGGAAATGCATAAATGGCGAACGCTGTCGTAATTGTACGCCACGAACTCGTGTTTTTAAAGAGAGTCCAGTTGACGGGTTCATAGCCTACATAATGGATGTGCGTAAAACGTTTAAAAAGGTGTGCGTTATCGCTCATAATGGACAGGCATTTGATTTTCAATTCCTTTTGAAATACGTTCTGGAAGAAACTCAGTTTACACCTGAATTGATAATGCGTGGAACTAGGATTATATTGATGGAGATCGATAACGTAAAGTTTATCGATTCTCTAAACTATATGCCAATGGCATTGTCTAAACTCCCTGAAGCGTTCGACCTACCTCCCGAAAAAAAGAAAGGTTACTTTCCTCACCTTTTCAACACAGTGGCCAATGAAAATTATGTAGGTCCTATTCCTGGAAAGGAATACTACTGTCCTGACTCAATGTTCGAAAAGAACAATACAAAATTCTTACAGTGGTACGATGAACAAGTCTCCAACGGTTATGTGTTCAATTTTCAAACGGAAATATTCGAATATTGCCTCTCTGATGTTGATATATTAGCTCAAGCCTGTATAAAGTTTCGTGCTTCGTTCTTGCAGGAATGCAATGTAGATCCGTTTCTCGAGGCCGTCACTATTGCTAGCGCGTGTAGCCTAGCATTCAGAAGAAATTTTCTCAAGCCAAACACAATAGGCATACTGCCAAAGAATGGGTACAGACGCGTCGATAATCAATCCGCCATCGCTCTACAGTGGCTCGCATGGATCGAAGACCAGAACGGCTATCGACTGGAGCATGCCGGTAGAGGTCGTGAAATTAAAGTAGACGGTATAAAGGTCGACGGACTATGTGACCGAACGAAGACCGTATATGAATTTCACGGCTGTTACTGGCACGGATGTCCAAACTGTTACACATTTGGGCGTGATTCACCTCTAATCGACGACCCGTCAGACACTCATAGGGCACGACTGACCAGGACTAAAGCTAAGATGGCTAAATTGTCCCGTCATTATAATGTTGTCGAGATGTGGGAGTGTGAATTTTATAGGAAGAAAAAATTAAACAAAACTATGGCATACCTTGATTCCCACCCTCTAACGCACCTCACACCACTAAACCCTCGAGACGCGTTTTTCGGCGGTCGTACGGGGAATGTAAAATCGTACCATATGTGTCAGGAGAACGAGAAAATTCGGTACATTGATGTTTGCTCCTTGTACCCCTGGGTGTGTAAGTACCGCGAATATCCGATAGGACATCCGATAATACACGTCGGTAATAATGAGTGTAGAGCAGTCGGAATGTCTGCTGACGGCCTCCTGAAATGTACGGTCCTACCTCCTCGGGATCTGTATCATCCAGTGCTGCCGGTCAGGATGAACGATAAATTGATGTTCATCCTATGCCGTACATGTGGCGAGAACCTTATACCTGGAGACTGTACTCACTCTCTTGACGAACGGGCGTTAACAGGAACATGGACTATGGATGAGATACGCAAAGCTGTGCAGAAAGGTTACGTGATATTGGAAATGTATGAGCTCTGGCAATACGAAATGGCTTCATTTGACAAAGGGAACGGACTGTTTACCGACTATATTAATACATTTTTAAAAATAAAGCAGGAGGCTTCAGGTTACCCAGAATGGTGTCGTTCTGAACAAGACAAAATAGACTATGTCCAAAGCTATTACGACAACGAAGGGGTTAGACTTGACCCGTTGAAAATTGAAAAAAATCCTGGTGCCAGGTCGTTGGCTAAACTAATGTTAAACTCCTTTTGGGGTAAGTTTGGACAACGTGAAAACCAGGCAAAGACTACAATAGTAAGAGAGCCTAATGAACTGTTCAACTTGTTAACGTCGCCGTCAATTGATTTAATCAATATACAAGAGGTTAACCAGGACGTTGTCGTAGTGAACTGGTGCTACACTGACAACGTCTGTGATGTACTACCAACAGTAAATGTCGTTCTCGCTGCATTCACTACAGCCCATGCTCGTCTTAAGCTCTATGACTATTTGGACGTGTTGGGATCACAGGTCCTCTATTACGACACAGATAGTGTCATTTATCTCCACAAAGACGGTACGCACGCTATATCGACAGGAGACTACTTGGGGCAGATGACAGACGAACTGGCTGACTATGGTCCTTCTGCATACATTACAGAATTTGTTTCGGGAGGTCCGAAAACGTACGGCTACAAGGTAATGTGTCCGGAAAATGACAAAACCGTTACAGTTTGCAAAATTAAAGGACTGACTTTAAATCTCCGCACCTCAGGTTATTTAAATTTCGATTCTTTAAAGAAACTAGTATTGAATGAACAAACAGAGGAGGATAGCATAATGGTCGATGAATCGCGTATACGTCGCAGAAAGGATCATGGTGTTGTTACTGTGTGTGAAACAAAAATGTTCAGAGCCACAGGTGCGAAAAGAAAATGTAACGGGGATTTTGATACGCTACCTTATGGGTACTGTAAGGTTCCACGCCTAGAATGATTCCCATCATCCTGAACGGTGTTGTGAAATCAAGTCGTTCCATTTTAGTTTTTGTATGACCTATGCTGTGTGGAGATCCTAGGCTGAATGAATGGGCCCTCTGTCACGGTCTAATCGCCTATAAGGTTGTGTGAATGGATAAGTGTTGTAGCAACAAAAGAGCATAGCTTCTGTTTTGACAGATTGTGTGTGTATTGAATAAAATACCTTTTTGCAAAAGGTATAAAATATTTGTTGCACGAGTGTGTGTGTGTGAAACCTAGGTTGAATGGTCCTCTGTCTCGACTTAATCGTCTATAAGACTGAATGTGTGTGTGGATGGGATTAAAAGTAAAATTGAACGACAAAAACTGATCGCCTGGGAGGATAGGCCTTGGAATGCTTCACATTCCCGGGGAAGCTTCCAAAAAACAAGAACGACTTCGGACTGTACCTCTTGGGTGTTGATGGAAACCTAGTCAGTTGGTTTAAAAGTACCAAAAGTAAAATCAAGGTGGTCAGTTTTGAAATGAACGTTAGACGTGCTATTGCTAACGAGCTTCATAAGCCGGCTCGTAGAAATTTTAAAACACGTAGTGTTACTTTGAAAGGTGTAAACGATCTTTATCAAGCGGATTTAGTTGAGATGATTCCCTATGCAAAGGAAAACAAAGGCTATAAGTATATATTGACTATGATTAACTGTTTATCAAAATTTGCGTTTGCGGTGCCGATAAAATCTAAAACCGGTTCCGAAGTAGCTTCGGCATTAAAGCCTATACTAGAGAAACACAGTATGAAGCATTTTCAGACCGATCAGAGTAAAGAATGGTTTAACAAATCTGTTCAAAACTTATTGAAAACCTATAAAATTAATCACTATCACACTTACACCGAGAAAAAAGCTTCCATCGTAGAAAGGTTAAACAGAACTTTGAAAAGTAAAATGTGGTTAGAATTCACGGCTCGCGGTAGTCATAAATGGACTGATTTTTTAGATGATATTGTAAAGTCATACAACAAAACCGTACACAGTACTATTGGTATGAAACCGTGTCAGGTGAGAAAAAAACATGAAGCAATGCTGTTGGCTAGAATAAAAGACAAGGTAAATAGTCGTACTATACCTCAATCGCGATCATTCCAGGTAGACGATAGAGTTAGAATATCCAAATACAAAAAAGTTTTTTCGAAAGGATTTTATCCAAACTGGACGCAAGAAGTATTTACCGTGTTTGCTGTTGTACCGTCCTCACCTAAAACCTACATTTTACAAGATTCGAGAGGTGAAATATTAAAAGGTGGGTTTTATGCTGAAGAATTAAGTCGAACAAATGTTGGCGACGTTTATTTGGTGGAAAAGGTTTTGCGCCGGAAAGGAGATAAGCTTCTTGTGAAATGGCAAGGTTTCGATAAAAAGCACAACTCTTGGGTAGATAAAAATAAACTTATACTGTGAAACAATTTACCACATCCGGCAAGCCGCCCATGCGCATCCGGCCATGTGCAAGCGATGACGTGAATGGAAAAGTACTGGTCGCAATTGCTTTGTCCCAACTGACCTTACACGCATCCGGCCACGAGCATGCGATGACGTCAATGGAAAAGTACTAGTTGCAGAGTCAATGTGTCACAATTGCTTTATACTGCAATAGAAAATATGTTTCGAAAATAAATATCAGTTTTTTCACACAATTGATTCATTCTGGTTACGTCTTTCGAGATGCGTGTAGTGGTTGCTCCATATACGATGCAGCTACATAATTTCGACGCTTATGTAGGTGAAAAGGAGAAACGAGTTCGACACAGTCCCCTATTGCCCAACACTATTAGAGCAATTGTGTGTGGTCCTTCAAATTGCGGTAAAACAAATGTAATTTTTAATCTTTTGTTCGAGGCAAACGGGCTGAAGTTCGCCAACATATATATTTTTTCAAAATCACTTCACCAACCGAAATATGAGTTTCTGTCTAAGGTGATGGAAGAATCGGGTATCGGTTATTTTCCGTACAGTGATAACGACAACATCATCAATCCACATGAAGCGGAACCGAATTCCATTATGATTTTTGACGATATACATTGTGAAAAACATGATAATATACGTAATTACTTCAGTATGGGGAGACATAGCTCAATTGATTCTTTTTATCTCGGTCAAACGTACAGTAGGATTCCCAAACATTTAATCCGAGACAATACCAATCTGATTGTTATATTTAAACAGGACGATATGAATTTAAGACACATTCATTCGGATCACGTAGGCACGGACGTGTCGTTTATCACTTTCAAAAAGCTCTGCGCAACAGCCTGGAAAGAGAAATTCGGTTTTATAGTAATAGATAAAGACAGCGATATAGATCAGGGTCGATACAGAATCGGGTTTGATTCCTTCGTAAAAGATTTATAATGCGTATATACACTTATAATGATATTTCGCCATATGCTAATAGCGGCACTACGAAAACACCAAAATCAAATTTATGTTGTTTCTATTATCCCGATAAGAAGAGGTTTTGCGGAAACTACTGTAGCCGTACGAATAGACATGGACATGTATTTAATAGGCGCTGCTGGAGACATAAGCGGTTCGGATCGTACAGCAAGAGCTTACCGCCTATAATTCTGTTAATGATCACATCCGCAAATAGAATTTATAATCGAGACATTTGGATTAGGTTCATGCACGAATGTGATAAAGGAGGTGTACCATTTGAATTGATATTATACAATGAACACATGTTGAAAGGAACTGTTCGCCATCCGCAAAACTTGGTATCCAGATTCCGGCCGTTTCCTGATTTTTTCAATCGGACTTTGACTCTCAGTCACGGAGGCATAGAGTACACGCAAGTATACCTCGACATGTTACAGTACAGCTGTTCATTGCCGTACGCGTCCCGTTGTGTAGTAATCACGGAAAGGACAATTCCCATAGTCGGTCCTATAAAGGCGTACAAGCTTATCAGCGGTGTAAAGTGTTGTGTAGACATTAGCTACAATGTGAAATATGGTCCTAGACCTTCGTCGCTACCTTTACGCAGTAGAGGTAAATTTTACGAGGCTGTAAATAATAAGGCACAAGGTGTGTTTACAACCGAATTTCTAAAGGCCGCCCTGCCGACGGTGCCTAATCAGTGTCATCATTTCGGCTTGTCTTTTGACGGATCAAAATATACTGTTGTCGATAGTAGGCAGCTTCAAATGTGGTGCACATATACGGGGGCAAATACTGATGAGTTTCTGCTTTTGAATAGTTATCTTCTCGAAAACTCTATACCGACGCTAAAACGGTACATGCAAGATATGCCCAGAGATGATAATCTAATAGTAGCCGAAATACCGCAATGGCGCGAAAATATAAAACGTACCTTTGTCTTTAGGAGCGCCGAGAAGGTGGAAAGTATACCATATTTTGACAACAACATGTACAGATACTGCCGAGGTTTATCTTGGAACAATTCGAAATTGATGAAAGCGTCCGCATCGCAGGTTGTGCAGTACCTATTGCGTGAAAAGCGTTACGCTGTGTTTTTTCGATCTTTGGAACTGTCTTAAAAGCTATTTGATAGTCGAATTACTGTTCATTTCGCAATATGACACCAAAGGAGGAGCAGGTTATCTCTGAGATCGCCCGTTTGAGGGAGAACATCAAGAGAAAGTATCTGCAGATAAAGTTCGGCGATGCAGATGCTGAACGGATTTTGACTAAACAATATAGCCCTATCATTAAGGAAATTTCGAAAATTCGTCGTCCACAGCCGAAAATGGAAATTAAAAAAGAAGAAGAAATGGATGTAGACATGGAGGATGATGCTTCACAAACCCATGTTCCGAAATTCATCGATACCGAAGTAATAGCTGAATCAACAGATGAGCCTGGACCTTCAGTTACACCGATGCGCCAAAGTAGTGTTGTTAAAGAGCTACTATCAACACCGGCGGGCCAGGAAGATAGTGTTCGTTATGTCCATACAATGTTCAAACATCGTCTACCGCGGACCTACGTGTTGAGAATGATTAAAGACAATAGGAATACAATTGATAACACATACGGTCCTCGAATAACAGGAGACGGTACTGTTATGATAGGCGATAAGTATATAAGGTTTGACGACGAAAACGGTGACATCATCATCGACGCGGACTCTTACAAGGGAACCGAAGGGCTCTATGAATTGATATTTATGCGCAAACCCGATGAAACATTATACACAAAGGCCGACCTGAACACCTATAAACAAATCTGTGAACAAACCAGTGCTCATAGGAAAGGTTATAATCATCTATTAGCCATAAACCGTGCTAGTAAATCCGCCAAGTACAAGGCAATTATATCGAGATTATTTCCGCCCACCGGTTTGCATAGCGGTAAAGGTTATGCCTATTGGGACAACCCTAACGAACTCTGTGATAGGTTACGACTCCTTTTGTCATCTCAAGAGGTAGGTCATACGGGTCATGAGAACGAAATTGCCTCCATTATAGAAGAGCTGAGGGAAGCGGGTTTTATAAAAGGCAGTGGAAATAGAAAAATTAGGACATTAATAAGATGAGCGTCGATAAGTTTGGTCGTTTTTCGGACCAGATTAACGCTCCGCACCCCCATCATCATCAGCACGGGATAGGTCTGACTCCCGATGGTAATCATTATGACGCGATAGGTAAGTTATTGCGCAATGTTGGTGATCCTATTGAGGACAGCGATGCCGTCAATGCGGGTACGATAGCGAAAAAATGTTTAGGTTTCGACGAGGATAGGAAAAAATACTACACTAAAGGCTTTTCTGTAGGCGGTCTAGGCCATCCCGTTGAGGACGGCGATGCAGTGTCCAAAACGTATCTCGAACAACACTGTTTGACTCGAATAAAGAATAGATATCATACAAAAGGCTTGCCTTTGGGAGGTCTCGGAGAGCCGAAAGAAAAAGATGATGCCGTAACGAGAGCCTACTTGGAATCGTTGGTTCCTATTAAACTAGCCGATTGTTTTTCCTTCGGCGACCAAAGGGTGTGCGGTGTATCGGCGCCTATGAAAGACTCTGACGCTATTAACATGAAGTACGTCAGAGATAATTTCTTATCGAAAAACGCAGAGGGTAAATTTGACGCTCACGGAGTGGCCATATGTAATGTTAAAGCGCCTTTGTATAAAAATGACGCCGCTACAAAATTATACGTGGACGATAGGGTGCCTCGAAAAGACAAAACTGTTTGGAGTTTTCAAAATAAGCGGCTCGCTCAGGTCGAAGAACCTTTGTACCAACAAGATGCGGTCACACTGGGTTTTCTAATGAAAAATACGCTGTTTCTCACCCTACTGCCGATCGGTGAAATGTATAACGCAAACGGAAAATGTATAACTAATGTTCGAGACGGTTTCACCGATGTCGACGCTGTTAACGTTCGCCAGCTTCATGAAATTAAATCTTGGATAAAGAAATACACTCTGCATTCCGAGGAGACGGGCGACTACTACTGGTTAAACTCTAAGCGCTTATCGGGGATAGCCGATGGTATAGCTGATAACGATGCTGTTTCGCAAAGGCAATTGAATACGGCTATTCAAAGTCTACGAGACACGCTAATGCGAGAGAAGCCTGTCGAAAAATAGATCGACAAGGTCAATACACGAAAATAAATACGGGAACACTTTAAAAATAATATCAGTCGTTGAAATGTTCTTCAAGCTGATGTTACTGTTCGCCTTGTTGAGCTCCTCGCTCGCAACGTCGTCGTCGTCGTCGTCGCCTTCCCCTATCACCGATACGACGGTATTTTGTGGATATACTGAAACTAACGGTAGTAGTAGCAGTATTGTTCAGGCTAAGACCAACCGTAAATGGGGTATCAACGGACTAACTTGGTATATGTATGGTAATAGAAAATATCTCAATATCGCTTCGCACGCTTTCAATCTCTGGAGTAGATATATCCCTTTGACTTTTACTCTCGACTCGACAAGGCCAAATATCGCTATACTATTTGGGGACGCTGAACATATAAAACTGTCGGAAGGAACAATGTGCGGTACTAGATTTGACGGTAGAGGAAGAGTCGTTGCCCACGCTTTTGCGCCTCATGTGCTTCAATCGCAAGTAGAGATACACTTCGATAACGAAGAAGAGTGGGACTTTACAATGTCTACATCCGTTAATGGTCGTGACTCGTTTTACGCTGTTCTGGTTCACGAAATAGGGCACGCTCTAGGACTCTCTCATAATAAGAAACGTGATTCGATAATGTATGCCTATACGACCACCCGAAATATATCCAATATGTATTATTTAGACCTTTCTTCAGATGATATTAATAATATTCAGTATCTATATGGTGCAAAACCAACCACCACTACCCCCTCCACCACCACAAGCACTACCACCACAAGCACTACTACCCCTACTACCATCAGCTCCACCGCTCGTTCTAGCCCTACGACGATCGAAACAGAAATAAACACTATAGATTTATGTTCTGTCCGCGGCTTTGACGCCGTTTTAATAGCGATGAAACATATGTACTTGTTTCACGGGCAGTATGTATGGATATTGAATTTGGATCCGAATAAGAGAGAAGTTGTTCCGAAACCCGAAATCATTTCGGAATGGTTAAACTATTTGCGACCTGGTTTTACTAACGTTACCGCCGTTTATCAATCACCCAGCGGAGATGTGGTGCTCATTGCTCACGGATGGGTTTACGCTATAGAATATCCTAGTCTTTTGAAAAGATATATGTACACGCTGAAAGATTGGATAGGACGGCCGATGAAGACGGTTAACGCTATTTTCAACAGTCATCTGGGTAAAACAATTGTCCTCTACGACAACGCTTATGTGATGAGATATGATGAATGTAGGTACACCGGTTTATATCAAGGACCTATGACCGAAATCTACCACGGTTTACCAAACGATTTGCGCGGCGGTTTCAGATATATGGACGGAAATCTTTATTTCTTCACCGCCGACAACCAGGTTTTTGTGTACAACGAATTTCTGGAAGCTGTGACGGCAGTTGAAAAGGATATTTTCGATGTTTTGAAAATACGATGCATGAAGACGACTAGACTCCGAGAGTTATATGCAATCTTGAAAGACATATTTTATAAGTAGGCGTAACAGTGACTGTTATGAATCATTAATAAAATGGGTGTCAAACGGAAAACAGCTGTTAGTCGTAAACGCGGTGTCGTAAAGACAGGACGTGGACTAGTGTCTGGTGTTTTGAATAAAGCCATCGATTTACTTCCAGTCGAATTACACTTACCTTCGTACAATTATTGCGGACCGGGAACAAAATTGAAGACACGGTTGGCACGCGGTGATAAAGGTATAAATCCGTTGGACGAAGCCTGTAAACAACACGATATCTCCTACAGCAACTACAGTGATTCAGATAGAAGACGCGTAGCCGACGAAATCTTAGCGGGAAAAGCTTGGAGCAGAGTCAAAGCGGGTGACGCATCGCTCGGTGAACGCGCTGCTGCTTTGGCCGTAACGGCAGCGATGAAAGCTAAGACCGCATTTGGCGGCGGTAAAAGACGTCGTCGTCGAAAGCCTACCGTTCAACACCTGTTGAAACGTCTGCAAGGCAAAGGGCTTTACTTGAAACCGTACAAGAAACAAGGTAGCGGGAAGAAGAAGAAAAGATGTACGAAAAAAAACGTCGATAGATTGTATACCCATTAGACCGTTGACTAATATAGAACTGGAAAGATACGCCTTAGCATTGGGAGTACCGTGGTTCAGAGGTGTATACATGAGAGATACATTACCTGCACGACCTTTAAGAAACGAATCGGCTATCGTGAATTTGGATAGTATAACCGGCCCCGGCACCCATTGGGTATGTTACAAAAAGAGAGGAAACTCTATAGAGTACTATGATAGTTTCGGAAATCTGCGACCGCCAATTGAGCTAAGTAGGTATTTTGGCGAAAACGCTAACGTACACTATAACTACAAGAGACATCAAAAAGACAACTCAGTCGTTTGCGGTCATTTGTGTCTAAAGTTTCTAACGTCATGAGCATAGTTCTAACAGATCACACTGCCGTTTTGTCTTGTGACTTTTTCCCACCAATTGATGTATCAAAAGGCGAGTGGGAAATAGCTTTTATCGATCTGGCAACATACAACTCGATACCAAACATCGTTGAGGATGTAAACAATCTTTTTCATTACGGCGATGATAAAAACGTTCACACGATTTCATTACCGACCGGATCGTACGAAATATCCGATATTGAGAGGTATATTAAAACGAAACTAGTTCCCGATACTGTTTTAGTATTGACACCGAATAATAACACACTCAAAGTGGAAATAAAATGTTCGCACGCAATCTTTTTCGACAAGGCCATGTCTATAGGCCAGCTGATGGGGTTCAGTAAGAAGAAATTAGAGGCAAATCATAAACACTCTTCTGACCGGCCTGTAGATATCATCAGGGTTAACGTGATACGCGTGGATTGCAATATAGTCGCAGGATCGTTTCAAAACGGCATAGAATGCCATACTTTGCACGAATTTTATCCGCAGGTACCGCCCGGTTATAAAATTGTAGAAGTCCCTCAGAGCGTAATATATTTACCTGTCAACGTAAGCGTCATTCATAATATCACTGTAAGTCTACGAGATCAGAACGGCGATATAATAGATTTTCGTGGAGAAAACATTTCCTTACGATTACATTTACGTAGACGTCGAGATGGGGCTAATATTTAACGAGCGCTTCTATAAGAAGGGCGGCAGTTTACGTCCGACGACGGCACAGTTAACACTGCGAAACGTTAGGTTCCTCAGATCTTTGGGTTTTAAAGTGAACAGTGGAAAACCTTTTGGCAATCGACTCTAGCGCCCAGTACGACAACACCCTCAACGGGCTGGAGTACCATACTCATCGACCGTACTCCTCCGCTACGTTTGGTAATAACGATGAAATTCGTATTCCCATTCATCAACAAGATGTCATTACGATACCTTTTCAGAGCACGCTGCATATAAAAGGTACTTTGACAGCGACAAAAGACGGAGGAGCGGCCGCTGACGTGTCTTTGATAAATAATGCTATAACTTTTCTTTTCGACGATATCAGATACGAAATCGGAGGCAACGAAATAGACAGGACCAGGAATGTCGGTATAACGACCACCATTAAGAACTTGCTTTCTTTGCGCGAACACGAAAAAAATAAACTCGGAAATTGCGGTTGGCTAGGAGTGGGTAAAACAAATAACGATTGTAAAGAGTTCAACATAGTTATACCGTTGCGTATGTTGATGGGATTTTTCGAGGATTACAATAGAATTGTAGTCAACGTGAAACAGGAGCTTGTCCTTTTGCGTTCATCTTCAAATTTAAACGCAATAGTTAGCACGGATGCGACAAATATTGATCTGAAAATAAATACTATCTATTGGCGAGTTCCGCACGTCTCCGTAGCCGATCCGATAAAATTGAAACTTTTGAAAATGATTGAACGCGATGTCACCGTTCACGTACCACACCGGAAATGGGATCTAATAGAATATCCCGGTTTACCGGCCACGAAACAACTCTCTTGGACTGTAAAGACATCTTCGCAACTGGAAAAACCTCGTTACGTAATTTTCGCGTTGCAAACCGATCGCAAAAACAAGATTAAAACAAATGTTTCAGAGTTTGATAGCTGCAAGGTAACGGATGTAAAATTGTATCTCAACTCTCAGTACTTTCCCTACGATAATATTCTCGGCGACACCGCCATTTTGTATGACATGTACGTTAGATTTCAACAGTCCTATTATTCACGCGAACCATCACCGTGTCTAGACTTGTCAACCTTTAAAGAGAAAGCACCGATTTTTGTAATCGATTGTTCGAAACAAAACGATACGATAAAATCAGGACCTGTAGATGTGAGACTTGAAATCGAGGCGTCTGCCAATATTCCGACTAATACTTCCGGTTACTGCTTGATTATTCACGATTCGCATATTGTCTATAACCTGCTAACAGGTGTTGTTAAAAAGATTACGTAATCTGTGACCACACCCTGCGATACCGTGCGCATTTAGTCTCAGTTGTCGTCATGGACGTGATGGATGTAGACCGTACCGCTCGTCCGTTGAACATATTTCTAAAGTCTGTGTATTTTCTGAATGACCAGTGTACGAAGTTTGTCGCGACCGGGCTTTTTCAGCACACCGTCTACGAACTAGGCGTCCTTATACAGGCTGGTAGAAAATTTGTTTTTTTCACATACAACGACTTTAATGATTTCAAGACACGACTACCGCTGCCTGAAGGAGACCAACGTAAGTTTACACTAACTAACGGCGATATCACAATAAAGACTATCTTCGGTAAACGTTATATCGCCTTGTTTGACGGAAAACACAGGGTCACCTTGGGCCTACCAGAATGGAATTTATTAATGGATACCTTACCGCTCGTAAACCGGCGCATCAGCGAACTGTTTTATAATGAACCACAACTAGGGTCTTACATCATTGAGTGTCTAGCCACGGACGAGATCGTGTCCAGTACTCTCCCCGAGGCAGACAAGTTGTACGAGGAAGTGGTTTTGTACAAGAAGCATGCAAGCAGTGGTTGAGTTTCATGCCTTCGTCGACAACGAAGGTAAATACGTTGTCAAGGAACTGGCTGTGGTTGCCGAACATTATCAAAGTGTTGCCATTTTTAAACCGCCTTACAAATTTCACAATTTAAATGAGTCATCGCAAAAGTCTGCTCGTTGGTTACAGTCAAGCTATCACCGTATCAGCTGGTACGAAGGTAGTATACCTTTTGACGAAGACACAGTGCGAAACATGTTAACACCGTTTTCCACCATATTCACAAAGGGTTTGGAAAAGGCTCAATATTTGCGACAGTTCCATCCACATGTCATGGAATTGCCTGAGAAATACTCGTCTAGCAACAACAACAACAGCCGTAATTACTTCAAGTGCATACTACCGCAACACAACAGTTATGTAGATTGTAAATGTGCACTGCGCAGTGCAAGATATTATTACGATTTGCTTATCGCTTAGTCTTAGTGTGTAAAACAACTTGAAGGTCACTGGCGTTAGGGTAACTCCTCGTAAACCTTCAAGAAAAATGTTTTAAAGGTCCCTGCCACGGGGTAACTCCCTGTAAACCTTTAAAGCTTCAAAAAAAATTAAAAAACAAATTTGATGGTCACTGGCGCGGGTTAACTCCCCCTAAACCTCCAAGAAAAATGTTTTAAAGGTCCCTGCCACGGGGTAACTCCCTGTAAACCTTTAAAGCTTCAAAAAAAAAACTAAATGGTCACTGGCGCGGGTTAACTCCCCCTAAACCAAAAGAAAAATGCTTTAAAAGTCTCTGCCACGGGGTAACTCCCTGTAAACTTTTAAAGCAAAAAAAAAACGCTTTGCCTTTGAAGGTCCCTGGCGTAGGACAAGTCCTCCTAAACCTTCTTGGCTGTTTGCATTGGGAACTGCATTTTGTCATGGAGTGGCAGTTACAGGAAATGGCGATGGTTGGAGCCATTTTCATTCGGGTTTTCGACCTCGAAGGTTGGGGTAAACACCCTACAGTCGATTACCCGTGGGGACTGCATTTTGTGGCAGTCACTGGTAAATAGCGTCGGCTATTTCCAAACTTGTAATGTGGGCATAATGATGACGGTTTCAACCCCGTATGAGACACAGAGAACAAGTGTATAAGAATACAAGACATTTAAGATTTTCAGCCATTCCACAGACAGACATGGTTTGGACCGATTCTCTTACAATTGAGAACCCAGTTTATCGACGTTATTCACTTGCGAACACAAGATTATGCTCTTTTCGTAATTGGAAGGGTGTGGAAAACGAAACAGTGAATCCATATACTCTAAGCTTGGCCGGTTTTTTCTACACCGGAAAAGATGACCTTACTATATGTTTTAGTTGTGGGGGAGGTCTAAGCGATTGGGAACCTACACATGACCCGTTTGGTGAACACGTTTTATGGTTTCATAAATGTAAATTTGCATCGATTGTACAATCTAAAAGAGAAGAAGAAATGGAAATCGATATTGCAACTGATGATGATGATGATGATGATGATGATGATGATGATGACGATAATGATGACAATGACGACGATGATGATGATGACGATGACGACGGTGACCTAGTACAACGTAATGAGGATGATCGTTCGATATGTAAGATTTGTTATGCAGAAGAAGTACAAGTTGTATGTCTACCATGCGGACATGTGTTTGCCTGTCAATTGTGCTCGCTTAGCCTTGAAGTATGTAGCGTGTGCAGAACGCCCACATCCGCCACGATACGTATTTATCTTTCATAGGCTTGGGAACTGGTAAACCTTGAGAACCGGACGTTGCGGGTCGTGAGTGTTTAGTGAACTCGGCGTGAGAACGTGAACCAGCAGACCTTGACAACCGGATGCCAACTGTGAGACTTTGATACCCCACCAAACGTTGAAGAGTATATATATCAACAACACACTTGTAGATCTCTCACAGTAGCTTGCCTGGACCGACGAGAGTCTGAGGAAGAGGTTGCAGTGATTGGCTGAAACTTTGTTTAGGTAATTCACAACGAATATTTATAGTTATCATCTTTCTATTTGAAAATATTTTACTGTTGTTAATTTTTCATTTCAATCACATTGCCTTTTAATTTGTCATCTTTCATTTGAAAATACTTTATATGTTTACATTTGTTTTCAATCACAATGCTTCTTTTTTAAATTTTATTTGTCAACTTTTTTGAATATTTATCATTCCAAACGCTTTTTAAATTTTACCAATTAATATTTTATTATAATTATATTTTCGTATTTTGTTAATCTCTCACCAGGATCCAGGATAATGGTGCCAGGTTTCAATATTACCAGATATACTGACGGCATGCTGCGGGAGCTGGTCAAATCTATTTTACCGGGCTTGGCTGAAGATCTATTTAGGTAAGTGACAACGATTATTTATATTTGTCATCTTTGAAAATACTTCATATGTTTACTTTTGTTATATTTTCATTTAAATCACATTACTTTGTCATCTTTTATTTTAAATTACTTTATATGTTTACTTTTTGAATTTGAATCACATTGCTTCTTAAAATTTTACCAATAATTATATTTTATTAACTTTAAGAGAGCTCAAACTGTTTGATATTTTATATTTTAAACTTATATCAAACCAATCAATTTTTGATAAAATAGTATAAGGCAGTAGTACTGTATTTTCATAAACGTTGTATTTATTCATTAGATTGACTTAATTTTAAAAATTGTACTGTGAATTAGTTTTTCACAGCAATTTTATAGTATTTCGTGTATTCATATTACTATATTGTGTTGTCGGTAGCCAGATGCTGAGACTCAGGGCGGAGGCTACATCATCGGGATACCCGTTGGTAACGTTGAACATTTCGTCAGGGGTTTCCTATCTCCCATGTACTAACGACGGCCGCATCATCATCAGCCAGTCATGGGATAGGCATCTCAGGACGTGCAACGACGGCCAGCGGCAACAACAACCACCACCAGCGCATGCCTGGAAATCGACGTCCCTGCCTCCAGCATCCCAGCCAGCATCCCAGCCACCAGCATCCCAGCCACCAGCATCCCAGCCACCAGCATCCCAGCAACCTCAACCGTCCACCTCGAGGGCAGCGGAGGTGGTCCCTCAGAGCCTGGACTTTATAGACGCTATTTTAGCCGATTTACAGAGTCAAATGGCATCTGAGAGATCACCTTCTCCTGAACAGCCGCCAGTCACGCTCGGGGACCTGGACGGGATAGAGGTAATAGACCTATTGACGGTTACGGACGAAGAAATGCGGAGTCTAGAGGAATAACACTTCTCGCAAAGCGGTAAGATTATTGTTTTCATGTGAATATGATAATAGTGAGCAGTATTTTAAACCTTGCAGTGACACTTGTTTTAAAGTATTACTTCCTACATTCATTTTCACGTAAAACCAACAGTTTTTCTCATTTGAAGAGGTGTATATTCCCGCATTTCTTTGGGGGTGGTATGTTGTAATGGATGACCACCACAGAAGGCAGCGATGGATGGGGCTGCCTTCCGTAGCCCTTAAGGCAGCTTACGCACCCGGTAAGCTCAGGATACATGCGAATGCCGGTCTTGCGTGGTAATATCGGAAATAAAAATAATTACGATTTGGAACCCACAGCAACGTCATCAAAGATTCACTACTAGAATTGACCTATATTGTAGTTCAATTCTGATAGTGAGTAATTGCTGATGTTGTTGAGATCCCAATCGTAATTATTTTATTTCCCCTATATTACCACGCGGTCCCTGCATTCGCTAACCTACTTACTGTGTGCGTCTGTGTGTGTGTGTGTTTGCTTGGGGGTGGCATGTTGTAATGGAATGGCCACCACTGAGGACAGCGATGGCTGGAGCTGTCTTCCTTAGAAAATATTTTACCCACAGCCAAGGATACATGCGAATGCTGGTTTTGCGTGACTTTAAAATCGGGTGTGTAATATTTGTACTCTGACACCCACAGCAACATCATATTTATGCACTATCGCAATCGACCCACACCATCAAAGACTCGTTACTAGAATTGACCTATATTGTAGTTCAATTCTGATGAGGAGTAATTGATGGTGTGGTTCGACTTCGATATCGCATAACTGTGATGTTGCTGTGATGTCACCTACAAATATTACACCGAATTTTAAAGTCACGCGAACCCAATATTCGCTAACCTACTGTGCGTAATATATTTTCTAAAAATATTTTTGTGTGACTGTTGGTGTGCGTATTATATATATATATATTACTCGTATATGTATTTAGTCTTATTATTTTATTATTGTTATATTTTAATTATTTTACTCGTATTTGTATTTATATTTAGTTTCACTATTTTATTATTGTTATATTTCAATTATATTATATTGTGTTCGTATTTCCTAAAATTATGTTTGTGTGACTGTTGGTGTGCGTGTTATATGTTACTCGTATTTGATTTATATTTAGTTTTATCATTTTATTTTTGTTAGATTTACTCGTATTTGTATTTACTTTTATTATTTTATTATTGTGATATTTTAAATATATTACTCGTATTTGTATTTATATTTAGTTTTACTATTTTATTATGGTTATATTTCAATTATATTATATTGTGTTCGTATTTGTGACTGTTGGTGTGCGTGTTATATATTACTCGTATTTGTATTTATATTTAGTTTTATCATTTTATTTTTGTTAGATTTTAATTATATTATATTTGTAATATGTAATATTGAGTTTTATTCTAGTCTACATTTTGTCAGAATTTTATTTTATTTACGTATATGTATAATCCTGTATTTATATTCATATTTTTAACATAATATTTTATTCTAGTCTTCATATTGTCAGATTTTTATTTTATTCATATTTATAATTATATTCTTAACACAATAAAAATATTTATTCTTATACAAATACACGTTTTACTCTTATTTCATACAACCAAACCAACGTCCAACACTCACGACATACTTCTACCAACATCTAACCACAACACACAACTGACTACATCGTAGCTCAGTCGCTAGCGTCACACGCCAGCAAACCGAACGTCCACGGTTCCATTCCCCAATACGCATTTATATTTTTTCATCTTCAAACAATTACGTCACCAGAACAAAATGGCCCTCCAGGGCAGGGCTTACACCAAAACAAAATGGCCCTCCCGATCCAGCACACCAATCAACCTCTAGGGGCGGGGCTTAGCTCGTGGTGGGGGTAACAAATACTGCTCTCTCATTGGGGGGATAAAGTATACCCGTCTCTACTCCTCTGACGATGCTGCACTTCAATGGCAATGTAGTTATATGTGATAAATAGCATATATTCATATCAAAGTGCTAATTATTTCACAATCTTCGAACATTTAAGTTTCATTTAAGACACGCTAAAAAACCTGAAAATTTATCATTTGAATGAAGGGATTTAAATTTTTAAAGTTGGATGAAATTTATTTAAAATATTATGACCAAAAACTACGTGTTTGAGAGCAGATAGTCTGCATCAGAACAAAAACTTTCTCTTCAATTAATTCGCTGTGTATTTACATTATTATTATTACCTGTTTCGACAAGTTTATATAACATCATCAATATTTTTAAAATGTTGATTTTGAAAAAACATAACACGTAGCCACAGGCTGTAACGTGTGGCGTTTATAATCCTTATTTGGTAAAGGGTTGGAGCTCGTGCAGTGCATAATTAAAATCTACGTGTTGCTACTGTTAACTAGAACTAATACTCAAACTTTAAACAAACTTTTGTTTCAATATTTTATATATTAGACGTGTTTGAACATAGATGAAATGGAATCACCCCACATTAACTTTACAGATAAGTTAGAAAAGGCTAATCCGCTAGTGGGTATTTACAGAACTATCATTAAAAATATTTGAACATGTACTAATTAGTTACACTTATTTCTATAGCACTTTTTGTTGATTATTGAGAACGGCCGTTTCGGGAGATGTGTCTTATTGTCAACTCCGACCGAAACTTGGAGTGAAGATGGAATCAAATAATAAAACTACCATTCTTTAAGAAATCAATTCTAAATATCTGGGCTTGAACCGAGATGAAAGCACCTCGTGAAGAAAAGAAGGATTTAAATATCAAATATCCAGTTTTTCGTGAGCCCTAGATAATCTAAACTGTTATTACAAAATAATGTAATATTTATTTGGATTCTAAAACTCATCTGGCTATATGGCAGCCATTTGGAGGGATATCCATATTTAATGTAAGATTTCTTCAGATATTCCAGAGTAAGGTGCTGAGAAATGTGGTTATTGTACGTTGGTATATCAAAAATTAAGAAGTTCACCGAGATCTTGGCACTCAAAGAAGAAATAAACAACGTGTTCAAAAACATGGGCAGATTCCACCTTTTTCCGAAATGGAGCAGCTTTAACTGTCTGTTAACCCGGACATGATTAGAAAATTGAGAAAAACCAAACCCGTTTGAGCTAGCCTTGTGATTTGTTGTGCCAATATATATACAATTAAATGGCACTTTCATAAACAAGAATTTTTATTTTATTTTTCTTCTTACATTGATCCTTTTCGCTGATTTACATTATCAGCATTATCAAAATTTTCAAAGTACCTTATAGTTCTATGACTACATCTGGACTGTTTATACAATTGTACTATGCATAAAATATTAGTTATTCTTATCTTACCTGCTTGATTAAACAATTTTCAATAATCTGTATTTATTTTAGTCTTTTGTTCTTAAGATTTCATTGAATACTCTAAAATTAGTATTATGTTTAGACTTTATTTGTACTTGCCAATCAGCAAAAAGCTTCAGTGTATGAAGAAAAATAAAATAAAAATTCTTGTTTATGAAAGTGTCATTTAATTGTGTATATATAAAACAAGAAAAAGAAAATCATTCAAAGATTACAGTATATATATATATATATATATATATATATATATATATATATATATATATATATATATATATATATTTAAAACAACATAGGCTATTCAAATACAAGAATATTTAATTATTTGTATCCAATATAAATTATACATATAAATACATTATAAATATATATATATATATATATATATATATATATATATATATATATATATATATATATATACATATATTACACATTTAGGAATGGTTTTCCCATCTCGATCTGTCTTTTCTTCCAAACTTTTGAAATATTCTAGTACCTTCCACGTATAACTTCGACTTCTCTTTAGACAATGTCTAAACCACTAAAATTACCTTTGGTATATTTTAATCAGATCTCTATCACAGTAATTATTTATTATCGTACTTACATTGTTTAAGTTATCACTTGTTATTCGCACTTATTTGGTTCGACAAATGAATGTCCGTTATTAATGTAGTTGTCAAATAAATACGTAATTTACGCTAATTTTAAAATTAATTTCTAAACTTTTTTCAGTATTTAGGTATCAATTGGAAAAATGTTTTTCAACTTTTTAAATTGTTGGCACGTTCTAAAAAAAAGCTTGCAAGAATGTTTTAATAAATCATAGAACCTCATTAAAACATCTGTGATTTGGATTGATAGGGAAGGGATTTTTCTCTTGGAACGTATTTCTGTTAAGATTGGCAAGGCCGTGGATATAGATCTTTTCCTTGTTCGTTAAAGTAAATTTATAAGAATTGTCAATTTGCATTACGTGTTCGCCCTCAATTAACGAAGTATTACTAAAAGTTTTTCCAACATTGGTAAACCGATTATGTATATTTTCTCGATCATTAATAAATCTATTACCTAACTTATCACGGTGGTTTCGAAACTAAATATTTCATTAAATACGTACAAATACAATTCTGTAAGATTTTTTGAACCTTTGTCAATGTCTGGTAGGTGTAACATTTTGACGTAAATGGGATTTATGTATGATGAGGTTTAATATCAAGTTCTTCGAAAGCCAAACGTGGTATAGGCTAACGCTAACAGCTGTTTTTAAAAAAAAGCTATTTAAAAAAGTATATTTCAATCCTTATCACACAAATAATTCCTATATATTCAGAAAAATGGTATTATATGATATAATGCAAACAAACAGTTTTATTACTGTTTTGTATTTCACTTTAGTAATAGGTTAAATTGTATATTTTTCAATTTATATTTATTTTAATTAAAAATTACATTGGCGTATTAAGATAATGATTGTTAACAATTTTTTAAACTTTATTAACTACTTATTACACTTTTGCTATTACTTGCGACCAGACTTTTTGTTTACTGAAAGATGTTAAATTGTTAACTTACACTTGGAGGAAACGTTTTCGTCTCATGCTGAAGCTGAAGAAGTCGTAAGACGAAAACGTTTCCTCCAAGTGTAAGTTAACAACTTTTAGTAAACAAAAAGTCTGGTCCTATGTAATAGCAAAAGTGTAATAAATAATTAACAACCAGCACGTCATGAACAGCAACAATATTTCGATATTTTATTAACTTATAAATTTAAACGTAAAATTTAAAAAAATTACTTGTAAACTTATATATGCAGTTAGAATATTAAATATTGTTATTTTTAGTTTTTAAATAACTCATTTTAAAAATTGGTTAAAATATATAATAAATCTATTACCCTAACAATAAAATTATAATAAAAATGTTACGTAAAACATTGTTATAAATGTAACTCCTAAATGTTACTACTGGTTATAGTAATACCAGATTAATGACCAGGCCTTGATTTTAAAATAAATTATATATTTTTTTAAATAATTCCAATGAAACATTTGCACTTAGAACATGTTGGTTTTTTAATTATACTAATATTTTTTTTATTTTTTGAATAATATTAGTGTTGGAATAAAAATAACTATAAAATACTTATAAGTATTGGTTTTATGTAAAGAAAAAGTAAAATTCATCGTTAAGAGTAAAACGTAATGCCAAGCATATTTAACGCCAAACTAATTTAATCCTGTGCCAATATTTGTATCAATAAATATCCCTGTAATATTTCTGTGTTGATTAAAATATTGTATAAAGACCACCAACTTCTACCGACTTGCTTGGTTTCCCCTCTCTCCCCATAAAAGGTAGAAGCGTTAATAACTAATAAACCTTAACGCTTGAAAGGTTTAAAAAAACCCCTGAGTCTAAAGATTTTTATTTAATAACCTGTAAATTGACGCCTCTTTTATGTCTCAGGTATACGTAGTGTAAAGTTAAAAGTTAGTAATTATGTTCATGTAATTATATCTTACAGTAGAGTATAAATTGTGTAAGATAACTTACAGAATAAATATTTGTATAAATGGGTTACTCAAAGTTAAAAATGTAGCCAAATTTATAAAAGGTAAAAAAACAATAGTTTTTTGCGACTGTCATCTCATCTCTTGGTCGTAAAGGAAAATTTAATTGCAAAAAATAAATGTGTAAAAAATTAAAACAGATGGTAATGGAAATATAGGTTTTGGATTTTTCGTATTGTTTGAGTGTGATACGATGATACGAAAGCCAACTCACTCTTAATGAGTCAAACTAGCCTTCCTTGCGACGAGAGATATTCCGCGGGCATATTCTCATGTGTATAAAGCATTAAAACCACAACTATAAGTATTTTAAAACACTCTCTTAAAAATCCAATACTAAAATATAAAAATATATATTTCAGGCCCAAAAATATATATAATATATTTATAAATGTATATATAATTATTGAATAAAAATATTTAAAAAACAAGAATAGTTATTAAAGTATTAAAAATAATACAAGCAAACGTATCATCATATTTAATATATATGTGTGTGTGTGTGTGTGTGTGTGTGTATATATATATATATATATATATATATATATATATATATATATATATATACTCAAAAGAGTAAATGGTTTGTAGTAGAACCTTTTGTATTGGAAAATGCAGTTAGTTGGACTAAAAGGCTATTTGTAGGGAATATATAGTACATATTCAAGAAAAAATATATATACGAGACACCTTGAATTATAGTAAACTTTTCTATGTTAAATTTAATTTCAAAATAAATTTCGTTCTATTGCGATAAATAATAATAGGTTCATAGCTTAAAACTTTAAAATTAATGTTTCTAACAATTTTGAATTTTATGTAAACCAATTCTTTGAATCATTTTAACGTTATTTTAGGTTCAAATATGTGTAAACTAGTCAAAATCTGTAGACATTTATAAAATTTGTTCAAAGTGAAAAGATTTATTTAAAATAGCTTTTATGCTTAACATGCTAAAAGTATATAATATTTTTAATACCTTAGAGAAATATTTAAAAAAATTGTTGTAAATAAAAATATCTTATTTAATACTACTCAATTATTTAAAAATCTATAAAAGTATACAATAACATGGTAACACAAAACATTTATAAAAACAATATATCATTGTTCACTTTACATTATTATAAACTTAAAAATATATTGTAATTTTAAATTCTTCATACATAAATTCTTCTTTTAGTAGTTAAAATAATAATAAAACAAGTAATATATATATTTAGATAACAAGTAAATATAATAATATATAAATATATATGATCGCCATTTGTTTTATATATGTATATATATATATATATATATATATATATATATATATATATATATATATATATGACACAATTTCGTTTTATTCGTACCACCTTTCTTTATATACAATAGATGAATAATATTTTGAGAAAAATAGTAATATTAATTAAATATTTGTGATGTTTTGTTAATTTATTTGTTTTTATCAAGGGAAAACTATGAACGCAAGTTGGAATATAGCTATATTGAAACCAATAAATTAATGTATGACAAACTGTCTTTAAATTTTAAAAGAGTAGTCCGATTATTTGATAATAAATTCACTGTACCAATACGATTAATGTAGTCTTATTACATTAATTTCAGGTTTATAAATTAGATATTCAAAGGATTTACATGTATAATATTTCAAAATTTAGATACAGAAATATTTTTTTCAATCAAATTTTTAATTGGAATTTTAGTTAGACTGGAAATGTTTTTTGCCATAACAAACGACCTAATGTGTTGAGATATTTACAAAACATTTTAAACATGCAACATTTTCTTTCTTTTTAAACGTTTCTATTAAGGGATAAATTTGACCAGTTTCTGGCACTAAAAAAAACAGTATACTGTACCTTAATTTGTATATTACATATATATATATATATATATATATATATATATATATATATATATATATATATATATATATATATATACATACATACATATATACTATAACATAACGTTTGAGGCTAAAGAATAAATTCAGCCTATATCCAAAAAGAAAAATAGTCGGAAGAAATATTAAACCAAATGGACCAGAATAGTTTCGGATAGAATTTGGGACAAAGTACATGACCATTGTTCTATTTCGTGTGTAGTCATAAAGGGACTGGGGAATCTTTAAAAAAAGAAGGGTTCAGCTATTTTAAGAGAGGACTTTCCAAATTTCCTGGTTTATAATAATGAGCCATTACGGCAACCATCTTTGTAGATGGTTATGGGGATTACCAAATTAACTAAAAATACGTGAGGGGGAGAGATGACGCGAGGTTGAAAAAGGAAGTGATCCAAAGTCGTCTTGGAAGAAATTCGGAAGAGGGCAGACGTATCGGGAGGGGGACGAAGTGTCAGTAATGTTAATAAGGGGTAAAATTTTGTTGATAGAATTAAGGGAAATGTAGATTTTCGTATTTGTATAATGTAAAAAAGCGCGTCGTTAATAATTTAATAAAGAATTAGGAAAAATAAGTGAGTTATGTGAAAGTGCATTGAAGCAGTGTCAATGGTCAAGATCCAAGGGAATCGACAAACAATAAGTACTATCTTTTTTTTTATTAAAATTAGCCAACAGAACTTTAAAACCGTAAATTTAGAACAATTTTAAATTCTTTAACATAAAATAATAATCTAGTTTTTTCGCCACGTTACAATTTATAAAAATATCCATAATAACAACCCCAGAGAAAGAGAAATTAACACTGTCATTTTAAAACTTTATTGTAATAACCTAAAGCCTCAAGAACTCACCTTTTGTTTTTAGTTTTTTCTTTTTTGAAATTGTAATATTAGTTAAGGAATCAATCTTGTCATAAATAGTATTAAGAAAATGGGTATAATGTGTATTAACTAAGTGTCGAGAATAAATGCATGTTTTGTAAAAATTGATATTGGTGTTAATTAATTAAAATCCTGAAAGTGAGACAAAAGGGTGTTAAGGTAATTAAATATAAAACCTAAGGAAAAAGGTAAATTTGTAATAACTTAGGTTATAATACATATATATATAATATACATAATTAATATGAAACATATATATAGCATATATATATATATATAAAATGTATCATATACATATATTATTTATTATATTATTATAAACGCCACTGTTTCTTGTTGTGTCGTGAATTTTCTTGTTTCCCAATATCTCTTCCGTTTAAATTATACCATGATTTCCTTGGTCTTCCTTTCCTTCTTCGTCATTTTGGGATCCATTTCCAAAGTTTTAATGGTAATCTATCATTGGATATGCTTCTCATATGGCCGTACCAGGAAAGATGTATTCTCTATATAGTGTCATTTCTCTAGATGCATTATTTCTTTGATTATCTCCGTTCTTATAGGATCCTTTAACGTGTATCTACAACAATTTCTCCAGAAGTAGGATTCTATTACATTTATATGTTCTTGTCCACTGCCAGATTTCAAAGCTCTAAGTCACTGTATATATATATATATATATATATATATATATATATATATATATATATATATATATATATAGTAATGTATCAAATTGTCCTATGTATATATATATATATATATATATATATATATATATATATATATATATCTTAACTTTTACATGAATTTCGTTTTAAACCTGCTCTTCGTAATGATTTAAATACCACTAAAAATTTATTAGCATAAAATAAATAAAAGCTAAACTAAAATTATCGTCTAAAACTATTCCAATAGAATTTTAAACGTTCGAAATTGTCCGTTTCTCACTAACCGATGGAAATTAGTTCTACCAACATTAACACCTTAAATATTTTAAACTTTTCAACCAAATATTTCATAAGCGGAGCATTTTTTATCAAAGCTTTTTTGTTTTGAACAATAACTTTTCCCAATTATTTATGTTGCTGGGTATTTATTAAAAATAGAACTCTTGCTTTTTACATCGGTCCATCTTCGCCTTCTTCTTTTATTATTATTTTTTTAATAATAAAAAATATGAATCTTTCTTTCAATTTAAAATCCAAAGTAGAATCAAGAGAATGTTCTTTAATAAAACGAATTCCTTTCAACTTTTTCATACGTTTTATTTTTACTGTTTCGTTATTTATGTAATTGCTCCTGGAGAATTTCGAAATTGATTCGGAATTTACCTTCTCGTTACAAAACATTTTAAGTATTTAGTACTTACGTAAATTAACCGATTTTTAATACACACGAAATTCTTTTTTGTTTAAATTCCGAATTTTTTTATTATTTACGTTCAATAAATTGACGGCAAACGCATTTAAACACTAGTTTTAAGAATATATGCTCTAAAGATAATATAATTTCGTGAAGGGAAGTTACACATATTTCCACTCAGAGCTCTAACAATACAGAGATGACCATCAATTTGCTGCTATATCCGACAATAATGGCGCTTCTAGACACCCACCGGGCAATGCTATGGAATGGTCTTTTCACTACACCCGGATCGTTCAATTTATTTTAAATGAACACTGCAGAAAGGTTGTCTATTTAAACAGGTCGAAATTTCTAAAGATTTTTCTTATATTTTTTAGTTGAAAAGTTCATGACGTTGAAAGAGAAATTTAAAAGAGTATTTATCTTCTTCTTTTCATAAAATGTTCTTTGTTATATTGCTAATTAGGGCTCAGCTAGAGAGAACAATTTGTAAAGGTAAATACATAAGAAATATATTAAAGCTCTCACTAGTTACTAGTATTTACTAGTTTCAGTACCTAGATTTGTTTCACCTACAATTTTGCCATCATCAATAAAACAAATTAAAATTCCCCGAGATAAGTGATTTATATTAGGCCTATTGATATACGGCTTACAAATTTACAAAGAAAAATAATATTTAAAAAAAAAAAACTACACTCTCACTAATACTAGCATTTCCAAATTTCGGCAACCGGACTTGTTTCGGCTATCTTTTTGTCATCATCAAAAACATATAATAAAATTTTCCAACAGACGTAATTTATATTATTATTATTAGAGCTTAGATAGTGATGACAATTTACAAAAGTAAAAACTTAAAACATTCACTTAGACTCTCACTAATCACTAGCTTACTAAGCGGCTAGTTTCACGTGGGAGTTATGACGCAGTTAAGCCACGTGGGAGTTATGAATCAAGAAATAATATGAAGGCCTTAAAAATTCAAACAACTAAGCAATAACTATTTACACAACAAATATTAACTACCTACTCAGTAGAACTATCTTAATAACATTATTTGATTCTATATAATATATTTTAACGATTTTTTAGCTTAAGTTCGTATTTTTATAAAGATATTAACAAAAATAGAATCTTTAAAAAATACAAATATTAAAGTATAAAATATTTGATTATTTGTTGTATCTAAATAGCTCAATATTGAATAAAAAAAAAGATAAATGGGATTGTTTTTTTTTACTAATATACAATTATTGCAATTAATTCAAATCTAACAGACCAATTTACTATCGTGCATTGTATCCTATAGTGAGTATACAGCATTTGGAAGAGTTACTCTCTACAGCAGCTCTTGATGTTTTTCAAAACGATCATTTAAACTTACTACAACCGCCTGAATGGGATACTAAGAGGATTGTAAAACCAGATAGGATTAAGAAAAGGACATAAAACTCTCTCATGGAAGGATTTAGGTAAATCCTAGATGGAAGGATTGTCCCATAACATGAAACGGAAATAGAAGTATTCTCTACCTCTATAATAGGAAGACCTTTACCGTAACACCAAGTAATTCGACAGAAAACCCTAGAATAATGTAAAGAAGAAGTACAAAGGTTAGTGGGAGTAAGGGAGGTATAGCGGTTCACTAATAAGTTGCCGCGCACTTAGAATGTGATCGATAGAAAACAAAAAGCTAGTTCTATTGAAAAACATTGGCTTTTGTAGTGCGTATTGCATCAAAGGCCATCGCTAAGAAATTGCAGGCGTTGCGGTCATTTAGAAAACTGATATAAGTAAACTTTATGTAAATGATCTGGTTATTATGACAAATCAAATAAAATAATATTTATAAGGCCCTTTCGGAATTGTCAAATCTACTTTATTGTAATATAAATATGCACTATACGTCATATTATAATGTCTGTAGTACGGTATTTTGGTTCCTCTGCCTCCCCCTCGCCCTTCGAGGTCGCGCGCTAGCTTACAGTTCGCCCACCAGATCCGAGCTGGAAGGAATGCAGGGAATGCGGTGACAAACCCCCACATTTGGCCCAGCTGTTAGTGTACTACCCTTTGCAGAATTGTAAAAACATCACCCCTCCTACCACAACACAGGTGAAGGCAACTGACACAGGCACAATATCAACTAAAATGTTCAGGCGAATGTTCGTGACTGGGCTAGTACTAACTGGCGCGTGCGAGAGACAATGCTGTGGGGGGGGAGGAAGGGTATGTTAGGTAGATGGGATTTTCTGAGAATACTTCCCCGCACCCCTCATACGTCGCCTCGGTTCTCCTGGTGGGCGAACTGTACGTGTGACCACCTACATAACGATCTCCAGTACCAGGCGGTAGGAGAAAACGATGGATCTTGTGATGATTCGATCTTTTAGTTGTTATGTTAGGAATAACAGGTTTTCATAAGTTACAGTATTGTAGTAAGTCCCTACTAATTTATACTAAACTCAAATTTTCTGTTTTTTATCTCTTCATTTCTCAATTCTCCTCAGTTGTTTCTTTCGGTGGATTATGGCACGTTGTGATGGCATTGATGTATCAGGCACAAACCTGTAACTTCTGACTTCTTTTCACCATTTTGTTTTTACTTATTTATATTTTCCCACTATTCTCTTTTTTTCAATTTATTAATTTAACTATTTATCAAATAAGATATTTTTATGAATTTAGTACGATATTGGGTGTTAGTTGTTGTTTTTAATTTTAATGGATTATTTCGCTATGTATTTATAGTAACCTTTTACCTGTTCCCCAGTTATCGGTTTATTCTTTAAAGTTTATCTTTTAATTATTTACCTTTAATAACTTGGAGTAACTGTGGTACAATTTTTGGAGACTCTGACATTACAAGAAGAGTCGCAGTAATTTTCTCTTAGGACGATTGCTTTGAAATCATGTACATTAGAACATGAATAAATATTTTATGTTGTTAAAGAAGTTTTATCTACCTTAACCTTTAGTTTAGTATTATTTTTAGCTCTTATCTGAATATATTTTTTGTATTCTAGTCATCGACGTCTGTTGCTTTGCACTTCCTTTTTTTATTGAAATCACTTTTAGAAACACATAGGTTAAATCTTGTTTCTGTAACCATCATTTTATACATAAATATTCAAATTTAATAAAATATCACAACAAAATTTCTAATTTTAAAATATTTTTTCATACTATTGCGTAGAAATTTACAAAATTCATTCTAATTAACATATCATTGAATTTATTTGAGACATATCTACATATGGTTCTTCTTCAATCATTATTTACAAGCTACAAATTTTCGTTGATAGGTTTTTTGTCTAGAATTTAAATAAATTTTGTTACATTTTTTTCAGATGGCTTCAACTAGTGGCTTTATTATTTTTTTTAGTTGAAATTATTAATATACTCATCTTCATATCCATTAGAAATATTTCTATAAGTTTGTTTACATTTTTCTGCCATTCCTAACGTTTTAATATTCTCTTCTGTTGACGCGTTTCGGATTAACTCCATTTTCAAAACTTCAATAGTACTGGTCGCCCAAATTTTGAGCTCAGCATTTGGGCGACCAGTACTATTGAAGTTTTGAAAATGGAGTTAATCCGAAACGCGTCAACAGAAGAGAATATTAAAACGTTAGGAATGGCAGAAAAGTGTACTCAAACATATATTTTTGTTAGTATTTCACTCATTTCAATATATGTTACTGATTTAGAGTTTTTGTCCTGTTACTGCAATAATAGATCATATTTATGCACTGTTCTCTAACTCTACAATTTTCAATTTGTATTCGGTGATATTTCTTTCTTTTCTATAACTTAATCTGTAAAATTATATCTGTTGTTTTACTAAAATCTCCCAACATTCTTGATCAACCACCATTCTTCAGTGTATTAATTTTAAAAGATTATATAATCATTGATTTTACAGATATAATAATGAATATTTACTTACGAATCAAAAATGAAACAAAGGGTCTATAAAAACCAAAAAATACGATTCACTTGAATAAATAGAAAATATTCCCTTTACATCCTTTACCAGAGTTGTTTGTCCCTAGTTTAATCCTACTTATAATCAAAATCCTATTCTATACCTCATATGCGATAATAGTATGGACCTTTAGAAGCTGATCGCCTAAACTACGAACAAATAAATTGTCCATTGTCCAATATAAACAATTGTATTCTTTATACTAAACTTACTAACGATTTGCGGAACTTAGAATTTAAGTAAATTTATGGAGAACTTCAAGACAAGACTTTTCGATCTTCGTCAATTTTCGTAACCATTAATTATTTTATATAATAGATTAGGTTTCACCTATCGTCATGGTTGTTATGCTCATGTTTGTGTTTCCTCTTTCCCCTTTGCCTTGTTTTTTTTATTTCATCTATTAAATTGGTTAATTCAGCCCTATTAAATATTTAAAATAAAACATCGTAAACATGTTTTATTTGTCGACATAATAGGTCCAAATTTACTTCTTTCTCTACTGGTGCTTATCTTACTAAATTTATTAATTTTCAGTTATTATTAACACTAACAAATCAATATAGCATAGTACGTCTAATACAGTTTAATTCAAATTGCAATACAGGCGAAATATCCAAATCAAATGTAGGAGTTAACGTGTGTAAACAAACTTAAAGAGCTGAAATAAATAATGAGTAAGACAGTGAGAAAATACACTTGAGTATAACTACCGCGACATAGCAAGATGCTTGACGGACCATCAGCAATTGCCTGCTTCACATTTAGAGTGGTGCCAGACCCGCTGACTCTGTTTGTCACGTCTTGCTGCTATACTTATCGGTCCACCACAACCACTGTGTCTTTTTCACCTTTGTGTTTAGATGGGAAAGAGGGGAAGACAGCTGTTTGGGCTAGTCGCCAAGCTTCCTTCATGCGCACCTGCAGTACCTTGCTATCTCACGTGATTTAAAACTTACGTACTTTTTAATTTTTCTTATACAGTGCTCTTGTCGATTATTGCTGTCGAGATGGCTTTGACACTGAATGCTTGATGCTACAAATAGTATAGTTATCAATTCGTTTTCTGGTTTACAGGAGCATAAATCAAATAACAGGAGCGGGAGATCATAAAGGCCATGGTCCACCCCGACAGCTGGCTGAATATGAGCAAGTGAGGGTAGCAAAACGTTTCTAGTAAACCATGCTCACCATTTTGTGGCCGTTATGATAGACCAACTGCGAACTAAAAAAAAAATTATAACGAAATAATTACTTCATAATTAAAATTTATTTTCTGATAGTTTTTTTACTAAATTTACTGAATATTTTTCTGTGCACAATTTTACAACATAAGGGTGTAAGGCGACAGAGAAGACAACAGGTTATGTAAAGTAAGAACCACTTCCAATGGGACTGACATGTGAGGCAGACCGTAGCTCGAATAACCAGAGCTTCACACCCGCTACGTGGGTGTCTTCTGCTACAACTCAGAATAGACTAGTCATAGGTCATTAACTAAAACATAGGTTAAGCTTTAGGATGTGAAAACAAAACCATTTACCATATTGAACGACATTTGGTCGTGTGCGTGCGTGCGTACATGCGTGCGTGTGTGGTGTGTGTGTGTGTGTGTGTGTGTGTGTGTGTGTGTGTGTGTGTGTGCGTGTGTGTGTGTGTAAAGATAAATAGGTCGAGATTAAGAGAAAACGTTTCCATCGCTAAGGGGATTTGTTTAAGAACTGTTATTTTAAATTTAAATCTGCAGTATTAAATTTAATCATAGTATCATGGGTCTTTGGAATTTAACAGCTTTTTAAGATACTTCGTTGCCCAAATTTAAAATCTAATGACTGTTAAAATTCCTCCCTTAAACTTTGAACATTTCCTGACATGAATCATTGTTTGGTTTGACATTTACAATAAATATTTCAGCCTTTGCTTAATGCAACTTTCTGCCTCGAGAGAGTCTTACACTATAATTAGCTTTGTCACATTACGAAACAAAGTTGTTATAAAGGAAACTTTTTACAAAAAGCTGTCCATGAGTACCTTAGAGACTAAGCCTTCGCTAATCCTTTGTTATTACTCAAAGTTCTGTTTGTGTTTATACTGTCTAGATAGCTGTTCCCCCATAGTTTTAATTATTAGTTTTCTGGCAGTTAACTAACATAAATTTACAATAATAAAAACATATGGTACAAGCCAGGCTTCGTTTGGAAAAATAAAGTTGTTGCTTAAAAATAAAAACCAAATAAGGGTTTCATATATATTATATTTTAAATTCTCAAAGTAAATGCAAGACCATAAAGTACCTGTTTTTTTTCAATGAATTCTATTGTATGAATTTAATATTCATAGATCACACTTTTGTAACTAAAAGATTGTTTAGCTTACAATCAAACTAGTTTAATTTTTAGTTTGATCGGTAAACACTCTTAGAATTTTTCAAGCATAATTTTATTCAAATAAATGATGGGAAAATGTAACTTTGAAATGTGAGGAAGGTTGGTCTAATGTTTACTGGATAAAAGATATATAGGCCTAGCCTATACCCATAATCGTTCAGACCGAGCTATGTCATAAAATAAATCCATTTTCAAATAAATAAACGAATATATATGCAGTGAACGATTTAAATTTTGAAAGCCCTTGGCTCAGAAGTTTTAGCATCTCTTATTGTTAATGATAAGAGGGAATCACGCCGATAATTTTAGTTTCCAACAATAAAATAATCTTTATGGTAACAACTATTATTAATATCAATGTAATAATGAAATTTCGGGACGACCTGTCTCCTGCCATCCTTTTTACATGTCCAATACATGCTAATTGGCTTCTCTCTATCTCCTCCCTTATACTTTTATCCATTTCCATTTTGGTAAAAATATTTACATTTCTAACCCTTTCAAGTCTCAAATTAAACCAGCTTCGTCGTATTAGTCCATTTCCGTCACCATTAATTTGTTATTATTACCTTTAATAACATCCCATACACTATGAACCATAGTGTGTAATACTATGAACAATACTTTATAGTGTGTTTCTTTGTTTCTCTCGTTTGGTTGGTTAAAGGCAGAGGTTTTGGAGGCGAAATGGGCTGTCAATGGTCTGAACATATAAAACTCTGAGAAATGCTTGTTTCCCCACGAACGAACTGGGGGTTCTAGGAATAGAGCTAAGCTCTGACAGCAAAGCCTACTCTCACGTCCTCGAAGACATACAAGTCATAAACACTGGATGCTAGATGGACAATGGGTGTTTATTAATCAGCCGATGAGAGAGGGTGAAAAGCGAATTTCTGTCAAAAGTTGGAACATTTTAACTAAGGGAATAAACCCCTACAGAAAATTCAGGTCCTCCAAGGATGCGGCTTGAGGCATATAGCCAACGAGATTACCCTTGTAAAAAGTCTTATAGTGCTGAAAAACCCAGCCAGCCTCGGAGATTGGACAAAATTAACTAAATCTTTTTTTTACTTTATTATAAACATTTTTTTTTTCATTCTTAAAATATAATTTTTGTCATTACGTTCTTGGCTCAAGCCTAGTTTTGCTAGTGGTAAATCCAGCCCTTCATGTAGGCCCAACAGGAAGATCATTTCCCACAGGATACTAAAATACTCTAAATCACTAAAAACCATAACAGTTAATCAAACTTTGCTAAAAATGTATCTCAACGAACTCAAATTCATGTATGTTAATACTCAAACATATCTAGAAACTTATAAATTTCTCATAAACTAAACACAATAAGACTACAGACAACCAATTAATTGACATCAATTAACCAAACATTCAAATTACACTCAATAGACCCAATAACCTGTTAATAGCATTACAATTTACACATGCTGTTTGGACATATCTACCCATAAAACCTTACAGAACCACCAATATATAGTGTCCCCACCCTTCCTTACAGATGTATTTGCAGTCTAAGTTGACAAGTCTAAGTTAATGCCATCTCATGCAAGGCAGTCCTCATTATAATTTCAAAAGTAAGTAAGAAAGTATTTACTTTGCCGTAATTACAGGCAAAGTTAAATGTATAACAGTACCTAAAGTTCAAGATGAAATCAAATTACATAATTAATTTTATTAAAGATAATAACTTCATCTTAAATGTTTTATTTTCTAGAAATGTTTTGTTTTCATCTTCAATGGAAACATAAATTTTCCAAATATTCCTCTATTCTACATCCAGTTTTTATTCAACATAGATGTGTCTGACCTAATTATAGCTTTCTCCTGCAACTTCAGCCCACATTGAAACTTTTTCTTTTCATTCCGATGAAATCTCTAGCTGACAACTTCTTTAATATGACTTTATCCTTTTTTATATCATTTTCAATATTTTTGTTCTGCTTCTGTTCTTTCTCACAATTTTGTTTTAAATTTTTCTTGTATTTGTGTTGTCCTTGTCATAATTTACATTCCAAGTATTTCATATTGTTTTTGTAATTAAAAACATTTCTTAATCAATTTTTATGATAATCCTTTACAAACCTCAAATTTTCAAACTTTTATTTTTATAGTATGAACTTAGAAAACACTTAAAATAATTCCAGTGTATTCAGTTCTATACAATACAACGTTTATAACATTAATTACGTATTCCATAAAATGCAATGCTGTAACACCTGAGGTACAGTCTAAAAAATCTTATTGTTATATTTTTTTCTGTTTCATATCAAGTAAAACTTAAGCTAAATATAATTTTCATCCATTTAACAGAATAACTACCAGCTTTTGAGCAGAACTAAAACAATAACTCTAAACAAAAAGATAACAGAATGATAGAAATGAATGAGGAAAAAATGGAATCACCAGAACCTCTTTTTATTTCTCTGTGCTCTATCTGAACTTCAGTAGCATTATAATTTAACTATTCTAATGTCAAATGTCATGTGAGAATAATAATTTAATTCAAGTAGAAGTACATTTACATGTCACATTACTGTATATACATTTCTAATAATAACAAATTACAAAAAATCATGTATGAAAGTATTGTCATGACATTCCAATACTCCTACAGAATATCACAGAACTCTATTGAGATTTCTTTGAATTTCTATTGAGAATATAAGGTTTATAGAGCCTGGAAGCTTAGACCCAGGTTCTAACAACCTTTTTTTATTTCTTCATTGAACAAACTTATTTGAACAAACAAATACATTCCATTTTTTAATTCCTGATCACAAAGGAAATTGTGAAGTAATGAAATTAAAGTGTTTAAAGAAACTGTATTTTATTATTTCTATTTGTTGTATCTGAAGATGTTTAACTTAATTCACTGTTATGCAGTAGTTAATGCCTCCAGCATTGAGTAACAAAATTGCATACAAAATACATCTGCTGAACAATTTCAATAAGACAGTGATCCTAGTCAAGAAATTAAATCGTATAACTAGTAGAAAATAGTTTTTATTTCAAATTGTAGTTATTTCTTCTGATACTTGATTTATATTGTATGATGCCAGATTTATTATTTCTTGAAACAATTATGAAATGCAGTCATGTATAATAAGTAAATCATACAAAATATATTTTGTATATAGGGCTATATCTTATTTGGTGTTGGTAAATTTCCCTCAGTGTTACTCCTCAAGAGGGGTTTCAATTTTTATTATTAACATTCAAACTGTGTCATGAAAATTTATAGCTGGGAGAAATATAAAATAATACAGCCCACTATAGCCTATATTGTAAAACGTCTAATTAATTCAGTTCTGATTAAGTTACTGTTAGTTCTTACAAAACAATTGAAATAATACTGTTATGTTTTTACTTTGATAAAACGAAGAAAAAAAATATAAGTTTAAAACAGTTCTTTAAAACTCATACACTTCAACAAAAGCAAGAAAAAGGAATCACTTAACCCTCTCAAAGAGTTGGCATTGTTGTCAGATTTAGCAGCAAATTGATGATCTTCTCTGTATTGTTAGAGTCCAGAGTGGAAATATGTGTAAGTCTAAAACTAATTTATTGTTAGTTTTCTCTTATTGTAGATTGCCTAGGGCTTTCTTATTATTTACTACCTCTTGTAAGTAAAATCCTATTTAAATAATACTTTCTAAATGTTATATTACTATTGGAAAACAAATATATAAGATGAAATTATACTACTGGTCTAATTTTAACAACATACCTAATTTAACAAAACTTTCTATCTATAAATTGGCTGAACAAAAATAACTATCCATTATTAGGCTTGGGTTTTGTTTTTTAAATATATTTCAGCTACATAAGAAAGATCTAAACAACAAATATCAATATTTTGAGCTTAAATAACATTCATGTTATTAAACTCCTTAATTTTATTGCGCAAAAATTAGTCAGCCTAAAATAATTTATTTACACAGTAAAAACATGCTAAGACCCTACCAACATCTGTGTTTTCCAACTTTTGGATTTTGAAAAACAGATCCAGTGTAAATTTTAAAGTATAAGCCTACTTTAAATTTTAAAGTATAAACAAAAGTACGGTAACTTTTGACAACTATGTCACAGTAACTCCATGTAACAAATCAATAAGAATTTTTTGTTACTATTATATTTTCTGCATTACTTTCTACTAACACACTTTACAGTATGAATATTTTGTGGCTAGTAATAAGGTGTTTGTTATACTTTGTGAAAACACATTACCGTGTGGTATAACAGATTAAATTTACATCAAAACGTTAATATATTTAACTTAGTCCAAGATTTTATAATATATTTAAAAATTTCTTCAAATGGGGAGAATGCTTACTAATCTTATTTGAAAACCTGGAAAGGCAAGTCCTGTGACAATGGATCAAATAAATATGGCTGTTAAATATAAAGTTAAACTTCAATCTTTTAGTTGTTATGTTAGGAATAACAGCTTTTCATAAGTTACAGTATTGTAGTACTACTAATTTATACTAAACTCAAATTTTATGTTTTTTATCTCTTCATTTCTCAATTCACCTCAGTTGTTTCTTTCGGTGGATTAGGACACGTGATGACATTGATGTATCAGGCACAAACCTGTAACTTCTGACTTCTTTTCACCATTTTGTTTTTACTTATTTATATTTTCCCACTATTCTCTTTTTTTCATTTTATTAATTTAACTATTTATCAAATAAAATATTTTTATTAATTTAGTACGATATTTGGTGTTAGTTGTTGTTTTTAATTTTAATGGATTATTTCGCTATATATTTATAGTAACCTTTTACCTATTCCCTAGTTATCGGTTTATTCTTTAAAGTTTATCTTTTAATTATTTACGTTTAATTACTTGGAGTAACAGTGGTAAAATTTTTGGAGACTACAAAAGGAGTCTTGTAGTAATTTTCTCTGAAGATGATTGCTTTGCAATCAAAATGTACATCAGGACATGAATAAAAAAGGTTTTGTTGTTAAAGAAGTTTCATCTATTAATAATCTTTACCTTTAGTTTAGTTTTTATTTTAACTCTTAATCTGAATATTTTTTTTATTCTAGTTATCGACATCTGTAGCATTGCAGTACCTTTTTTTAATGAAATTACGTTTAGAAGCACATGAAAGAAATCTTATTTCTGTAACCATCTTTTTTATACATAAATATTCATATTTAATAAAATATTACAACAAAATTTCTGATTTCAAAATTTTCGTACTATTACGTAGAAATTCACAAAATTCATTCTAATTAACATATCATTGAATTTATTTCAATGAATTTAAATCATTGAATAATTGCATATTGTTCTTCTTCAGTCATTATTTATAATAAATTTCGTTGATAAAATTTTTTCTAGATTTTAAATACATTTTGTTACAATTTTTTCGGATGACTTCAACTAGTGACTTTATTATTTTTTTAGTATTTCACTCATTTTAATGTAACTATTGTCAACACTATATGTTTACTGATTACAAGTTTTTGTCCTGTTATTGCAATAATAGATTGTATTTCTGCACTGTTCTCAAACTCTACAATTTTCAATTTGTATTCAGTGAAATTTTAACAACATACCTAATTTAGCAAAACTTTCTATCTATAAATTGGCTGAACAAAAATAACTACCTATCCATTATTAGACTTGGGTTTTGTTTTTTAAACATATTTCAGCTACGTAAGAAAGATCCAAACAACAAATATCAATATTTTGAGCTTAAATAACATTCATGTTATTAAACTCCTTAATTTTATTGCACAAAAATGATTCAGCCTAAAATAATTTATTTACACAGTAAAAACATGCTAAGACCCTACCAACATCTGTGTTTTCCAACTTTTGGATTTTGAAAAACAGATCCAGTTTAAATTTAAAAGTATAAGCCTACTTTAAATTTTAAAGTATAAACAAAAGTACGGTAACTTTTGACAACTATGCCACAGTAACTCCATGTAACCAATGAATAAGAATTTTTTGTTACTATTATATTTTCTGCATTTCTTTCTACTAACACACTTTGAAGTATGAATATTTTGTGGCTAGTAATAAGGTGTTTGTTAAACTTTGTGAAAACGCATTACCGTGTAGTATAACAGATTAAAGTTACATCAAAACGTTAATATATTAAATTTAGTCCAAGATTTTATAATATGTTTAAAAATTTGTTCAAATGGGGAGAAGGCTTACTAATCTTATTTGAAAACCTGGAAAGGCAAGTCCTGTGACAATGGATCAAATAAATATGGCTGTTAAATATAAAGATTGAAGTGAGAGTTCTTAAAGTGAACAAACTAACCTTGTGCCATGTGTCCTAGGCCTTCCATGTCCATTCTTTAAATTTAATTGGAGTATGCAGCTAATATGTCATAAGCTTTAGATCATGGGTTTCCAAACTTTTTGGTGCCATGATCTGAAATGAAAACCTCCCACTCCCCTCCACTTTACACTATAAATAAATGGTACGGTCATATGAAAAAGAAACAAATAGTATATATATATTAAAAACAATGTATTTAATTATAAATACTTTCAAAAGAAATATGATATAACATTTTGAGTTTTAATTTGCAAGGTAATGTTTAACTAATAAGAGACAAATCTGTTAATCAGATGAATGAGCTGGTATTTATTTCACTTTCATGCCTATTTCAGGTTGTACTTTAGTGAGGCACAACGCATGTCATTAGCAACTTCAAGTTTGTTCCTATATTTTGTTTTCATTGCAACAAGTGCTGAAAATGGTTTTTTGTTCAAGTAGGTGCTTGAAAAAGGCAATTATAATCGAAGAGCTGCCTGCAATACTCTGACTAACTTTTAAATGTTTTATTAAAAATGAAGATTTGTCCCTTTTGTCAAAATCATATTTGGCAGAGGATTCATTTTTGCATACATTTCATTTAAATTTTCTAAACATAATGGCCAATAATATTACCTATGTAAAAGAAATCTGAGGGGAAAATTTAGTTTTAAATTTTAAAAATTATGTACTTAAATTATAACTAAATGCGAATTTATCTTATTATTTTTCAACTGGTCTCACACCCCTTTTGACTTGCCTTCATACCCCCCTTGTTTAGAAAACCATGCTCTAGATTGTTTTGGAATCCTCAATAATTTGTATAGGCTTCAACTTCATGGTGAGAAATATTATTAAAACATGTGCCAATAACAGTGAAATCACAGAGCAAAACGAGGTGGTCTGCAAGAACTGAGGCAGTTGAAACTTAATTACCAATTAACAAAGTCATAAAGGCATTGGAAGAAATTCCCTTTTATCTTTGATCAATTTTAGAATAAAAACTTAATCCAAATCCTTGTTGAATAACAAAAACCTTTGATTTCATCACAAATTTCTATATTTGTTGAATTCATCTTCACATGAGCTACTAGTTTTTACTAAACACTTGTAAATAGTTACAAACTTGCCTATAGTAGCACTTACTTATATTTGTTGAGAACGGCTGTTTTGGGAGATGTGTCCCATTGATCAGTTACAGTCTGAGTTGACAATGGGATACATCTCCCGAAACGGCCACCCTCGACAAATATAAGTAAGTGCTACTATAGGCAAGTTTTAAATATTTACAAGTCTTTAGTGCACACATTTTTGTTTTTAGTATTCACAGCTCAAAAAGATAGACCACATTTATAAACTTCTCCAAGGATAAAACCTAACTCTTGTCAAGGCTTTCAGAAAAAATATATAAGGTCTTCTGTGATTTCTGAAAAACCGACAAATACTACTTGCCTTTTGAGGCAATTTCTGAAGCTACATCCATAGCTCAAGCAAATGATTTATCATTGAACTTCAAAGCTCAAAATAGTAGAGATATTAGTTATGTAGTTGATTAGGAGGTTCAAACCTTTAGAAAAAATCAGTCATAGGTTCTGGAAAGTGAACCTAATAAGTGTATGAGGTTTTTTGAGTGGGTGTAAAATACATGAAATTGACATGAACGAATTAAAGACAAGGGCAGGTGTGCTAACAGACTCATATAAAGAAGAAAAAACAAATCAGAGTTCATATTTGAAGTTGAAAGTTTTAAATACCATGGCTTGACAGGTGATGAAGACTTGAAGAAAGCTAGCAGGTAAACCTTTCTGGAATTGATTTTAAAAAGTATACTCCAAGAGGTATGCCCAGACATTACCACAGGATGTTAAATATTTCTAATAAGACCTGTTACAGGACTACAAAATGTTAGACGTTTTAACAAGTTAAAACTTGTAAAGAATTGTCTGAGAGACTCTATATCTCGACTGAGATTTACAAACATTATTATCTCTATAGAGCACAAACTTGTTTCTCAGGTAATTTATGACCAAGAAAAAATCTTTGCTTAAAAAACCCACAAATTAAATGTAAAACATTAAAATAATTCCATTATAATATACAGTACAAATAACCTTGTTTATATTTTTATAAATAACTCTTTTATTCTTGAAGTTGCTTGTTGTAATCATCTTGAATTCACTGATTAAACTATACTTGAATAAATGATACTTAACTAAGTGAATATGCAAGGGTTAAATTGCTGACTCGTTTTGAAACAATTGTTCCTTGTAAAAGGAACGATTTTTTAAAAACTCGTCAGCAAGTAAGCCCTTACGTATTTACTTAGTTAAGTATTATTTAATTATACTTTTATTCTTGCATTATAATACCATATAGTTCCTTACTAGAACCCATTTTATCTTTCTTGTTTTACATACAACTTTACATAGCGAAATCTATTTCCCCACCCCCTGAGGAAATACCTAGATCCAGGCCTCACTGAAAGAATTAAGGGTAAAATAGTAAGAGTTACTTCTCTAAAGCAGATGTGTTTTTTTTTCAAACACATGTTTCAAGTGTGTGATAAATTTTTCCAAAATTGTTTCTTTTTTGTTGCATAATTATTATTTAGTTAATGTTTTTAATATTTGTAACTATTTAAATAATTAAACAAGTAATATAATTTTTTTTAAGTCGATTCGATACTAAAGTCAACAAAGAAAAATTTTATTTTAGTTTCTTTTTATTTTATAATTACAACTATTATAAATATGTATATACGTATGTTGGAATAACAATATTAAATGACAAAATAGAAAAACAATTTCTTTGCAGTTTCTTATTTTCCTTTTTGTGTATGGTGTTGGACTATTATTTTTGTTTGACTTATACGCTTCCTTCTTTTTGTCCCTTGCATTGTGTTGTAGTTCCTTTTCACTTTTTTCTTGCGCATACTCCATTTGTGAAGCAAGGTAAGAATATTCCAAATCTAGTTTGTTTGTTTATTTTATTCTTTTCATTAATTTTTAATCCTTGACCATTATTTATGATATTGCGTTTCAGTTATCGCAACAACTTAAGGTTGTATAATAGACGTTTCTACAGCCACCAGATGGGAGCATAAGACAAATTCATATACATCTTTGAGAAATAAACTTCTTTCTATGAGAAAGTTAGCTGTGTCAAAAGTGCTAGACTTTGAACATGAAGATACTTGGTTCAAATCCGACCTAGACCACCCACATTTTTATAATTTAATTATTGAATAAATATTTGAAAAAACTGTGCTATGGACATCAATTGTCATCCACTACAGATTTATAAAAATGTTTTTGAACCATGATTTTACGGATGCTGATGGATATTTTATTATCGATTGAAACTTTGTATACAAGATATATATATATATATAAGGAGAGTGTGAGGTAATAGAAGGAATTTTAAAAAATGAATCTAGCCCTAACCATTAATATTAACTAAAATTAGGAAATATATTTTTTAACATAAAAAAGTAAAAACCTTTATATTAAGTCGTTCATTATTATATTAAGGTGTAATTCATTATTTTTTGTGATTTAAATGATTGACTGAAAACACTAGCTCCTGAAATGTTTGATACATAAAATAAAAATAATCCTAAAACATACAATAGACATCATGCAGTAACCAAACACATCCATTAACACAACCAATAGACATAATCACATTAAACTATAACTCCAACTAGACTGGTTTTCATCTCATAAAATGTAGAAACGTAAGTTAGAGGTTTTAGTCAAGAATTTCAAGTCATACAAATGCAGAATTGTAGTTAGCAAACTCAGAAAAGAAAATGTTTACTTATTCAAACACATCTAACAAATGTTTCTAAAAATTTACTACAAAATCTATTACATATCTACTAAAAACTATTTTATTTTGGATTTTGTAGTCCATTATGTTTGGTGAAAATTAATTAATAACTTTACATTAGTTTATGACAATTCAAACTTTAATTTGTGTAAATTTGAGAAAACTTATTGAGAGAGAGAACGTCTGTAATCGCTCAGTGGCGCTCTTCATGATTTTAAAGGCAGATTTTCAATACAGTGTATGTGATTTGTATTGGGTCTATTCGTTTAATATGTTTGTATTTTGTGATTTTGTAAATTTCATACTGTTTTAGTGAATTGAGAAGTGGCCTTTTTTGTTGATGTATAAGATTTCTATGTTATGGTTAATATCTGTGTATGTGCACCCTGTTTCAATTAGAGGATTGGCGAATGATCAGTCGGTGTTATGTTTCACTGATAGTTTGTGCTTTTTGAATCTTTGTTGGAAGCTGCAACTTGTTATGCCTATGTAGAATTTGTTGAAGTATGTACAGTTTAATTTGTATATGCCTGATGCTTGCAGTTTATCTTTGTTATTGGTGTTGTTTTGTATTTTGTTTTGCAGTTTTGTATTAGTTTTAAATGCTATTTTGTATCCTGTTTTTTGGAATTTGTGAGCTATTTTATCTTATGTTCTGTTTATGTATGTATGTATGTATAAATTTGTTTTTGCTCCCTATAGTGTCGTTTTTGGTATGTTTCTGTATATTGTGCCATAGTTTGTCTATTATTGTGGTGTTGTAATGTGGATCTAAAAGCAGCATGTTTGTGTTGGATAGGGTGGTTTGAGGTGTTGTGGATGAGTGTGTCTGACGTTGTTGGTTTTCTGTATATGTTAAAGCTGTGTTTTTGTGTGAGGCATTTTGTTATGGTAAGTTCAAGGAAGTTTAGGTATCAAGAACGTTTAGGTATCGGTTAGTTTCAATTTCTGAGGTGAGCTGGAGTCTTGGGTGTATTTTGTTAGTGAAGGGGAGAGAACAACACAATAGACAACATAACCAAAGAAATAATAACCCTAACAAACACAATCACATCACAGAATTACTTCACATACAACAACAAATACTATGCCTAAAACAAAGGCCCACCCATGTGATCCCCCATTTCAAGCATATTGTCAAAAATATTCATACACAACCTCAAACAAAAATATATTATTAACAACAACAAATTTTCCCATAATATAATACATTGGAACAGATACGTAGATTACATTTTAATCCTACAACATTTATTTAAAAGCAACATAAGACAGATTAACACCTTCCACAAATACATAAACAAATTACACAATAACATAAACTTTACACAGGAAACAGAACAAAACTAACTTCCTAGATCTTAAACATAATAACAAACACACATTTAAAATATACAGAAAGCCCACCACAGCTGAAAGAGTTATACATAACACTTCCAATCACCCCATACAAAACAAACATGTTGCATACCATTCCATGATGCAAAGACTAATCAACATACCCATGAACAATAAAGACAAAATAAACGAACTCAACATAATAAAATGCATAGCCTATAGTAACGGAAGCAAACATACCCTGATAGGCAACACACACATATCACAACAATGATAAACAAACAGAAAAGAACATAACATTAACATACCAGAACAAAGACACAAGGACAAGCGTATACAAGATCGCATGCAACGATTGCTCAAGCTTTTATTTACATAAGTCAAACATAGAGAAACTTTACCACACGATTCAAGGAACACATAAAAGACTTGAAAGACACACGACCCAAATCAAACTGTATCATACACATACAGAAAACACTACACATAACACCAATGTACACACTAATATAAAAATCCTTTACTACTTCAAAAAAAGCAACAAACTAAACACAACAGAAAACTTCGAGATGTTTTTAACACCAGAAAAACCATCCACAACACATTCTAAATGACAAAATACACTCACGTTCAAATACTATGTTTGAACACATAATTAACAACTACTCTATAAACAATAATACACCACAGACTCACACCAATTCAACACACCTGAGCAACAGTCTTGTCCGTAGCTCTCAGCATTGTATAATGCACTGACCTAGTGTAAAACGTGTGTCTGCTGAAAAATATCAATGAGTGTTTTTTTACCAAGTGATACCAAACACCCTCAAACATACTTTAATATTTTCTGACATCTATCATTTATTTTTGAATCCTTTATTTTAATAAATGAAGTGTTAATCTGTTGATAATAAAATATTTTAAAATTTTTATAACTAACAAATTTGTAACAGTGGTAATTATAAAGGTCGCTATTTTTTTAATTTGTTGAATAACTCAGACAGCATTATCTATTGAAAATGATAATCGGAGTAATACGTAATTGGTTTTGTTAAATCAGTTTATCTATTTTAATGTTATAATTTATTTGCTGAAAATAAATTGTGATAAGTCGATATATAAAACTGTTTTAAACCAGTGACTTAGTATTCTCTTTAGTTTGTTGCGATTTATCAATCCTCAAAAGGTTTTGTCATATTTTTCAGCAACATTTAGAAATATTTACATTAAAGTATTAAAACACCTAAAATATTAAAAATTCTTATGTTTTTATTAGTATTGCTTTACTGTAATTTTACTGATTAACCTGGACAATTGCGGAGCTAGATTGTTTATATCACTTGCAATATCTGTGATCTGGAATGATCAATCTTCAATATAAGTATTACCACTTCCAAGTTGCCAATCATTCAACATAACCAAACACTTTTGTCACGAATTTACGTTGCGGTTTTTTCTAGGAACTTAAAAATGGTGAGTTTTTATTTACTATTTTACAACTATTTTAATATTTACTACTATTTTATAAGTAATATATTAATAAGTAATAAAATAACTGAACGCATGTGACAATAAAAAAGTAAATCTTTTCAAAGGATTGTATCCAAAAAAATTAAGATGATTTAGTTCAAACAAGTGAAACTATTGGATTTTAAAATAAAAAAAAGAATAGTTATTATACCATTAAATTTTATTAGGAATGTCAATATAATTTTATAAATATGTAGTGGAAGGAATTGATATTGTTAAATTCCATAAATAAATATTTAGAGCTGACTTCTACATAACCTCACTTTTAGCCTAATATAATAATATTTGATTATCTTTTAAATTATATCAGTTGTTTGTCTGATTTTGTGATAATTTACACAGCCCAACAGTAAAAAAATCGTCGGAAAACTCGTTTGCTTTTAAAACTGATCTTTATAGATTTTTATATCCAAAATCCAAAACTCATTTTTTTATATCCATAGTTTTTGATTAATTTTTTTTATTATAGAGTATAAAACCCTCAATAAAGTATGTGCTGAAATGGTAAATATGCTGAAGCTCGGCCACCTACGATTATGCATTTTAACTGATGAAATTAATAAAATACTATGTTACACCATAAACATGGTTTGTATTTACAGTGGGCTACTTGAAGCAGTGATATAATATGATAATACAGGTTTCACTAGACAACTGGAATTCTTTTATACTTTCTTTCTTTTTTCTTCGAAGTTTCTTGTGTAGCTCTTTCTAAGATAAGTTGCTTCAACGCCTAAGAAGATGAGAACTCAGTAAAGTGAATGATAGCCAGTTTTATTTAATACTATTTCTAGGTTTTCATAGCTTTCTTTACAGTGTGACCAACAGGTACAGATGCATAAATGTTACCCTTATGTAATAAAACCGCTTTTAAACTAGTTTTGGATGAAGCAATAAATGGCCTCTAGTATTTATTTTTGTATGCAGTAAAAAACTCACTCATGAGACTTGGAATGTCTGAGCAGTATACTAAATCAACTTCTAGTTAAAAAAAAACTTGAAAATGGCTGCTTTCAGTCCCAATATTTATTCATGTTGGTTCTAACCACCAAAAAATTATTTTAGTTTAGAGCCAATCAATCAGCTTTAAGTTTTGCTAAGCAAAGATTGCTAATCAAGTCATTTAGTTCGATATGAGTAAACAATTTAGGCTCTACATTTACTGTAATATATTGGAAATCTTCATCATTATGTTCATCTAACTCCAATTATACATCAGAAAATGTTCATTTTGAATAGTATTTAAATCATTTAAAGATTCACGGACTAGCAAACCTGCACAATGTCCCACTAGGCGGATTGCGGACAGAGTGTTAAGGTAGCTTATTGCCATCTTGTTTTTTTGAGTAATAATCAGCACTGTATTAACAGTGTAAAAGTAACAATCATCAGAAACATTTCTAGGCTCCCTCCATATTATAAGAACAGCAAATTTAAAAGTTTTTTTTCTTGCTTTTCACCATTTTCTCAGGTCTTCAACACATAAATAACATACCTTATGCAGCACCTAAGATTTTTCGTAATTATCAGGTTTAATTATAAAATATAATAGATAGACCTTTTTCACAAAGTAAAGTTACTTTGATATTTTGTAATCACAAATTCACCACAAATATAACTTTGCAAATATAATAAAACTGTCAGTAGAGTTTATGCAATAGCGAATAATCATAGTACTGATAACATTTACAGGAAATGTAAAAATGAGGTTAGGTTCACAGTAAACAAAATATCACCTGTTAACAGACAAATAGAATCAAACTTGTCCAGCAAATGTGTTTCAGTAATGCTTCCAATGTCTTCTATATTCATTAATTTTGATTTTTTACTTATACTTTAACTATATAAAAACAAGCTAATTATTAAGATCAACGACTACCGCTACGATCGGTGAAATTTTTTTTCCTGATCAATTTGTACCTGATGAACACATCTAATATTTTTTTACTGCCAACACATATTTAAATTAAAAAAAAAATAACCTAACCAGACCTGACTTTGGTGCTTACTAACGCTCCGATCGGTGAACTTTTTTTCCTCATACATTTGACCTTGCTGAACATGAATCTGAAGTTATTTTTAATGGCAAACACATATTAACCTAAGAAAACCAGGTCAGGTCAGGTTAGAATAGGTTATTATTATTATTTTTTTAATGTGTTTCCAGTAAAAAAACCTTCAAATTCGTATTCAGCAAGGTCAAATTAATCAGGAAAAAAATTTTGCCAATCGGAGAGGTAGTCGATGATCTTAATAATTACAAAAAATTGTTAGTTCTTTAAAAATCGCTTAATTCTATAAATGTAAATATAAAATGTGAATAAACAGTAGGTTATACAGCTTAGTTATTATCATATTTGTATTTAGTACCCTAAAAAGCAAAAAAAAATAAATTATTTTTAATAATATAGTAGTAATTAAAGAATAAAAATATGGTACAACTTACAAATATAAAATTTCTTATTTCATACGCGTTTCAACGACTAATTTGTCGCCATCCTCAGTGAAGATACACAAATCAAATTAACTAAAAAAATATATTTTTAGTTAATATTTTTTTAGTTAATTTGATTTGTGTATCTTCACTGAGGATGACGACAAATTAGTCGTTGAAACGCGTATAAAATAAAATTTTTTTTATTTGTGAGTTGTACCATATTTTTATTCTTTAATTATAACTTTCACTCACAAGCCAGCTCGAATATTATTTATAATATAGTAGAATTTTTTTCATCGCGGGCCTATGTTATTATTTAGCCAAAGTATAACATTTATTTCAGGGTAATTGATTATCCAGATATGACATTTCAAAAAATATACCTAGTAAACCGGGGAAATTTTTTACAGATAAACCTTTGTTACTTCAAAAGCCATTACTGACAATGATTGAACCAACATATTTGGTATTTCCATGTTATTCAGAAATACATTGTAACCAATAAACTAGTGAGTCTAAATATGTCACAAATTATAACTAGTGAATGAAATTTGTTTGAAATATTGCCATACAAAGATAATTTTAGTTTGCAATACTCTTTTTTATAAAATAATTCATCTGGAATTACCTCACTACAATACTATACAGCTATGGAATGTTATACTGCATTAATATACAGTTTTAATAAAAATATAGCTAACTATAAAGTGTGTTGTTAGCATATATTAGGTTATGAAAAAGAAATGAAATAACTTTTTATATATAAAATACACAATTTTTGAAGTCAAGTATTATGGACTCCATTTGGGGTTCAACTGACATGGGTTATGAGGATGTAAAGATACTATTTTAAGATATAAACATGTATTTTTGTTTGTACTGTGTTGCCTGTTGTACTATGAAATTAATATTTTTCAATATAACTATGTTGCAAATAGCAAAAAAAGTATCTGGTTAAAATAGGTTTAATCATACAAAAATACGGTAATTGTGCATAGTAGCGGCCACCTACGATATTTTGGAAAATTGTTCAAAACCACCCAATAGGACGATATCCACAAGAATTTGTTTTGACCGAGGAAAGTTACTTTATTCAATTTAAAGTAGGTTAAAAAATTCAGTGCAGTAGCATAAATAGTGAATGGGGGTGGAGTGATACAAGTGTTTCGTGACGTCACAGTGCGGAGCATTAAGTTGTGCATTAGTCCCAGAATGATACAGTAACGTCACGCATACCTTACGAGTGTAGATATTTGAGCAATAACGTTTTGGCTTAAGTTTTATGGTTTTTGCATATGTATATTTGAATACACATATAAAGTCTCCAGTTAGGATAGATTTGGTTTTAAAGTTATACATCACTATATACCTATGTCTTATATTAAAATATGCCTAAAAAGTGTCCAGTCAGGATAGTTTTGGTTTTAATTTTATATATTACCTAAATGGTTGTTAAATGTATAAAATAAGAACCAAATCTATACTGACTGGATACTTCATCGGCCTAGTTGCTGCAAAGGCCTAGTTAAGGTTGATGTTTTTCCTTTGTTAAATTCGGAGCCACAAGTAAGGTATGTATGTAGAGTTAGTGTGACGTCACGAAACATTTGTATCACTCTGCACCCATTCACAACTTATGCCTCTGCACTCAATTTTTTACTCTACTTTAAATTTAAAAAGTAACTTTGCTCAGTTAGTAAAAAAAAATTCTTGTGGATATCGTCCTATTTGGTGGTTTTGAACATTTCTCCAAAATATCAAACTCTTTATAATGCACAATTACCTAGACGAGTATTTATAATGCATAGTATGAATTTTTTCATAAATAAATGTTCAGTTTAATTTTTATTTGTACAATTTAGGTTATGTTTTATATTTTAAATTTTAACCACTGTTTTTGGATTACGATATTTTAAACTATGTGGTTTTTGAGTAGAATATATTTAAACATAGTTATTTTTTTGTAACATAATTATGCTATCTCCTTTTATAACTAAACAAATCTTACCCAGAGACTTTGTAGTTACTTGAAGTATAGCTGTCCTATAAAAAAAATTCACTTTGCAAAAAGTTGATGTAATTTGTGTTTCTAAATTTAGGTTTTGTTCCTATTTTTTCAAATTTTAACCACTACTTCTAGCTTGTGTCATTTATAATGACTTTTTTCTTGTTTTAGAATGTGATTTTAAGAAACATGTTTAACTTTAAAAAGTGTAGGTGGCACCAATATGTTATATACAATTACTAAATCATTGCCTTAGTTTATATTGATGTTTTTAGAAAGAACTATTATTTTTCTGCTTTATAATAAAATATAACAAGTTGAATATAATAGGTTGAACTTTGTAAATTTTATACTAGGACTATAATTTATAATGATTTATTCATAATTTTTGTTTTTACAGTTTCGTAACCAGTATGATAGTGATGTAACAGTTTGGAGTCCACAAGGACGATTACATCAAGTTGAGTATGCAATGGAAGCAGTGAAGCAAGGTTCTGCTACAGTAGGATTGAAAAATAAAACTCATGCCCTCATCATTGCTCTTAAGAGAGCTTCGTCAGAGTTGTCAGCACATCAGAAGAAAATAATTCCAATAGATTCACACATCGGTATTTCTATTGCGGGATTAACTGCTGATGCTCGCATGTTAAGGTAGGTTATTTTAAATGAAGCTGTAATCTAATTAGGGATATGTATAAAAAGTGTTAAAATCTTATACTGAGTTCAGTATTTTAACATTTTAAAGATATTGTTTTTTCTACAAATTAAGTTAATGTACATCTATACATTAACCGACTATGTCGTTTGTGGCAAACGGCCATGAATACTTAGTATTCTTAAAGTAAGGGCCGTTTGAAAATAAAATAAAAACAAAAAGAAATTTGCAAAAACTAATTTTATTTTTGGAATCTACATACTTTTATCTATTTTTCTACAAAGTTTCCAAGTTTTTTTAAACACTTATTATATCCCACAACTAAATTTTGGAAACCTTCTTCATAAAAACTGGCCGCCTGCTGTGATAACCAAGAATTCACGGCCGTTTTCAATTCGTCGTCATCGTCATAACGACTGCCGCCCAAGTGATGTTTCAGATGACGGAAGAGATGAAAGTCGCTCGGCGCACGGTCACTGCTGTATTATGGGTGGTCCTAAACTTCCCAGCCAAAAGAGTCCAATGCAGCTCGGGTCTGAGTGGCAGTGTGAGGCCTTGCATTATCATGCAGAAACAAAATTCCTTTTGTGAGCATGCCACGTCTCTTGTTTTGAATCGGTCTGCGCAGCTTCCTCAGAGTTTGGCAGTAGGCTTCTGCATTTATTGTCGTTCCTCGTTCCATAAAGTCGACCAGCAAAACACCATGCCTATCCCAAAACACGGACGCCATGATCTTGCGCTGTGACAAAGTCTGTTTGGCTTTCACCTTTACGGGAGATTGCGTGTGTCTCCATTCCATGCTTTGTTGTTTCGATTCACCATTTTCATCATAACGTGTCAGAAAATTCAAGGAACTCTCGAGTCCTTTGTGTTTGTCCTCCTCCGTCAAGAGTTTAGGGACCCAACGCGAGCACAGTTTCTTAAAGTTTAATTTTGTAAATCACAGACCTCGAAACTTCCGGAAATTCGTGTGAGGGAGTAGTGATCGTGAAGCGTCTGTTGTCACGAATTTTCGCTTCAACTGAAAACAGCAAATCGTTTGACATTAGAGATGGACGGCCAGATCGCGTTTCGTCATGGACATTGTCGCTGCCATCTTTGAAGTCTCGAACCCACTTACGCACTTTTCCTTCACATGGCATTAGCACCGTAAACTTCAGAAATCTGTCGGTGAATTTTTGCAGCAGACATGTTTCTTGCCGACAAAAACCGTATAACCGAATGAACTTCGCAAGGGGCGGGTGATTCGATAACGTTGAACATTTTGCAAGCACAGAAGACAACGCACAAATTAGCTACACAGCTGTAACTGAGCGTAGTTGTTGCCAAGGCATGCCAGGACGCGACACAAGCGCTCGTTGCGGCGTGCACGCGAACTATGAGGGAATATAAACAAACGGCCCTTAGTTTAGAAATACGCTTAGTATTTAAAGAACCTCATATTTCCAAAACCAATGTAAATTGAAATAGTAAGTAGTTCTAACGGTCGCCATGAGAGACCGGCCCTTTTCAACGAGCTGAAGTTAAACAGCTGTTTTGGGCGAAACGTGTATTTTCCGGTTAATTAGTGAAATTAACAGAATCAAGCTAAGAAAAGTTGTCTAGTAACATTCTGATAGTGAGAGGCAATGGGAATAGGTCCTTGATGTTTTCTTAGTGATCGAAGAAGATTATTCTGCGGTATGCCATCTTCCTGAGGGAACCAGTGAGGTAACATAGATATAAAGATGACCCGTAACAAGTAAATGACTAAAATCTATTTCTATTATATACCGTCCACTGCCCATGGAGGATTGTTTGTCGTAATTCATTATTCTGAATTCTATTTCATTATTAATATTAATAATTTTGTTGTATTTTTTTAATCCTCTGACGGCGGTGTGCTAACACCTTAAACACAACTAAAATAGTATGAATAGTTCTAGGGAAAAATAGAATAATTGACTAAGTATAAATTTAAATCAGTCAGTTTACTTAATGAAATACAATTTTGGAATTAAATTCTTGTTTAACATGTTAGATGCTACAAATATGAAAAGCTTATTGTTAAATTTTGCGTTTCATAAGGACAATATTTAAAAAGTACAAAGTTTTACATATATCAAATTTTATTTTAATATTAAAATAGCATCAAATACAAAGCCTATTTTTGTAATTTCCATTTGACTAAAGATATATTGTGCTAAAGTTTTAAGTAAATTAAAAAAGATATTTTTGTAGGGGTACCAGTTTAAGTTATAATAGAGCTTCTATGTAATTTTTCAACCATGCTCTTGTAACATAGATGTTTTGCTATGGATCTACAATATCTAAACACTATTAGTATTCATATCAAACCTGATTGCTGTAAAATATGGACTTGAAATATTAAACCTTAATGGATATTGCTATGTTCTGAAACATAATTTCTGTCTATAGAATTAAATTTAAAGTAAATTCAAAACTAGTTTTGATATTTAAATGAAGTCAAGCATTAATTTTGTTTTTTTTTTTACTAAATAAATGTATGGTTTTCATTATCTTCCTGTGTTTTTAAATCGGTAGTTTAAAATAAAATTAGTTTCTTTGTTTCAAGTCAAAGTTCAATGTTTTAAATTTGGTTTTTGAAATTAAAATGGTGGATGCTTATCCAAATCCACCATAGCTTCAACCAATGTTACTATTATGAAAATCAATAATGTAAATAATATTAAACCATATTATAATGGTTACTTTTGCAAATTTCTACAGGTTCTACCGAATAAATTTTCTTATATTATTTATAAAGATGGACAAATTACCATTAGAGACCTTGCAGTATGTCTACATTTCAATTGGTGGTACACTTTCAATTACGCACAGTGTCCATGAGTATCAGATATGTGCCGCACCTAGTAGCACCAAAGCAAATGGAACATTGTGTTCCAAGACCTGTTATCTCAGTATGGTGGGGAGTCAAATAAAAAAATGAATTTGATCTCAACCTTATATTAATCCTTGATGCATCACTAAAATCTGGAATTAAAAAACAAAATTCGGAATGGAAAAACACCTCAGAAAAAAAGAAAGATGAGTGGCAGTGCTAATAAGATTATGATTACAGTAGAACCCCTCAAATCCGAACCCCAGAAATGCAAACATTATTTAATGAAAATAAAATTTTAACAAGTATTAAAAATTTAATGACGTATGGACTGAGATGTGTAATATATTGCAATTGACACTGTAAAAACATGATATTATACGAAGGCATATACTGTACTATATCACTTCATTAACATAGAGCTTATTAACAGTAAAATAAAAAAGACAAATGCTAAACTGTATGTTTCAACTTGCAGTTTTTTGTGATGTACATCTTGAGGTTTTTATAGAAATTACACTTGTTCGTATTATTTTGGCAAAAAAACCACTACTTACTGATTTATTCAGCAGACGTGTTTCGTGCTAGGTCAACACATTTTTCAATGCTGTGAATTACTGACAAGACTGTTGCTCAGGTGTGTTGTGTTGGTATGAGTCTATAGTGTATTTTTGTTTTGTGGTGTGTTATTGTTCTAGAGTAGTTGTTAATTATGTGCTCAAATATAGTGTTTGATTGGGAGTGTGTTTTGTCATTTAGAATGTGTTGTGGATAGTATTTATGGTTTTTATATATCTCATAGTTTTCTACTGTGTTGAATTTTTAGCTTTTATTGATGTAATGTTGGATGTTTAGATTGGTGTCTATGTCAGTCTATGAGTGTAGTATGTTTTGTACGTGTATGGCGAAATTTGATGTAAAACTGTCCCAGCCTTTACATAGGACAAACAGGGAGAACATTTACCACATGATACGAAGAACACTTAAAACAGATAAGGAAGACACAATCCACATTTCATGTTTTTACATTCCAACTGCATGTTTGAAGGATGTGAAGGAGCGTTGTCTATCAAAAGTAAAGCTTTTGGTGGCATTCCATTCTTTTCATTAAATTTTGTTACTGAAGGAACAAATTCATTTTTGAACCACTCCTTGTAAATATTACGTCATTCACACCTTACACTGATTTCTGTAATGAACAGGAATAGCATTAAAGTTCATATTTTTAAGGACTCGTGGCTTGAAGGATTTTCCAATCACCATTAATGGTAGTTTATTTGTTCCCGCGGCATTACAGCAGGCTAAAACTGTGAGACGCTGTTTGCTCGTTTTAAAGCCTGGCGCAGAAGATTCCTTTTAGAAGCAAGACTTCTAGTGAATCTGTGAATTTGTCTAAATATTTTTTTGCAGCAAGGTTATCAGCTGATTACTTGCCCCGCTTACCATTAGTTGTTTAATTCCGTGCCTTCTCTTCCATCTATCCAACCGCCTATTGCTAGCAGTAAATTCCAAATCGCTGTTCATTATTTGTTTAACTGTAATGCCTCTTCTTGTATTAATGGGGCTGTAATAGGAACACCTTTCTGCCTCTCTTGTGTAAACCATAAAAATACAGCCTCATCAATTTTTTCATTCATAGAAACTATTGCATGATGGTGTTGTTCCAAAAACTTTTTGCTTGTAGCACTGCAAAACTGTTAAATTTTTGATACAGAAATATGTAATTAATGCAAAATACACAGCAAATCCAAACAGGCTATAGACCAAATTAGTTTGGATTTGAGAGGTTCCACCGTGCCGGATTTGAGGGACATACTACGTTTTGATTTTCTATCCAAAAATCCTTTCAAGAATCAATTATTTCATTATTGATAATAAATAACATTTACAGGTCAAATTGCACTATTAGACAAGTCAATTACTATTAAATACTGTTTATACATGTTATAAACTGTAAATTATAGTTTAATATTAGATTAATAAACTTTTATCTCTTGAAAGGATTTTCGGATAGAAAATTGAAACGTAGAGTGTATTTGGAAAAGCATGAATTGGGTCTGTGATTTCACATTAACCTTAAACACAGATTAATAGTTATTTATTAACAGTCATTAAAAAAAGTTTAAGTAAAATTGTTATTGTTCCAAGCCGATTTATGCGAACTGAATGCCTGAATTACAAGTACTCGCACAGTGACCTACTTCCTGTTTCACGATTGATTTCAACTCTTGGAAATAAGATGCAGATTTGCACTCAACGTTATGATCGTAGACCTTATGGCGTTGGCTTGTTAGTTGCTGGATGTGATGTAAGTTGAGTCTGAAATAATGTTAATTACTAATCATAAATTAGTTAAATACTTTTAGTTGAACTATGTCTTTTAGTTTAACAGTGATTATTCTGATTTTGGGAGGCTTTCACCAGCATTGTTGATCATTTACTACCACCCAGGTGACACGTACAGCTTAAAGTATACTGCAGACGCAATCAACTTTGTCCCTCGCAAAGAATAAACTTGAAGTACGGCAGAACAACTGTTTACATTTTATCTCAGGAACAGTGAAGACGACTTCTATAGCCTCACTTCAAGCCTACACAAACAACAAACCATTAGATGAAGAATTCATGGATTATGGAATTAGTTCTTAATCGAAGATTAAAAACTAGAAAAGTTGTAAGCATGTGGTTGTTGGTAGGAAAATAAATACATATGAAATTGAGCAACTTCCACAGTTAGTAAACCTATTGGATTTCAAACAATTTAATGTGCCCATTGACAAGCGGGAAAAGATATCCCAAATTGCCTTGGAAACTTTAAACTCATGGTACCCACAGGACTCCTAGGTGAGAATCTACAGGGATGGGTCTAGAAATCATAATAAGACGGGAGCGGGAATATACAGTGATTACTTTTTACACTATTTTGCACTGAGCAATAACTCAACTGTTTTTGAGGCAGAACTTTTTGCTATCAACAAGGCTCTTCAACAGCTGATTCTAAGACCATGGCTTAATACCATATTGTTTTATTGGTGGACTCTAAATCCTCATTACAAGCAATGGCTAACAATGATAATACAGGAAGTGCAATTGTACAGAATATAAAAAAAGAATAATAAAGTTGTAAAAAACAATGTAATCAATATTGTAATGCAGTGGATCCCGTCTCATATGGGAATACAGGGGAATGAGGCCGCAGATGAACTTGCAAGGAGAGCGACTAAAATTGTTCAAAAACCAAAAAGGTATTAGGAATATGATGGAGAAAGATTGAAGGACAAGTCCTATAATGTGTTTAGGCTGTTTGAGGTGAATAGAACACTCCTGAGAAAAACATCAGTTGCTAACTTCAGACTGGCCACAGGGCATGACTGTCTCGCCGGACATCTCAGCAGAATGAAAGTATTAGAATCCAACAGGTGCACAATATATGCAAGCCAAACATCTATTATGGACAAGGACCACCTCCTGTTCTGGAGTGAACTACATAAGGAAAGAAAACAACGAAGGGACTTGCCTGGATTGTATTAAGAGGCAAGATCTCGAATCAATGAGAGCTTTGTTAGAGTCATTGGAAGAAGAAGAGTTAACAGCTATAGGTTTTTATAATAGTTTAACACTTTGGTCAGTCAAGTGATAAAAAGTCAATTTATGGTTTGATTGACATTTTACACATTCATCTAATAACTACATTGTTTGAATTTTACATGAAACATATACAATATTTTGTAAAATGAATTGTTATCTTTTTTGTCCTATGGACAATAGGGGCCTTTTAAAATTTTACTCAAATTCTGAATTCATGAAACTATAAATGAATTGAGTTAAATTAATTGCAATGAGAGATAAACAGTGATTACAGGTATAACCCTTTGATTATAAACATGTGCCTGCCTTGATATGGCCCCTGGGAGAAACATATTTTTGAAAGATTTTTAGACCTTTCTTTTTTAATTTTTTAAATTATAGTAATATTTTTTAATATTTGTTTGTATTTACTTATTTTCTCTTGTTAACCAAACTTTACCTTACATTTGTTGATAATTTCTTTGCTAAGAATATCTGTTAATTTTTTGTAAAATACCTATTTATTGTAAAATATCGCACAAATTTCAAAACAATCTGTAAACACCTGGGAAAACAGTTTAGTTGCGCGAAATTTCCCTGCACAAAACAGCCGAGCGGTAGCAATTTCACACACTAATGCATCCTGGTACCGATTCGATCAGACATCAATATAGTTTTTTAAAGACTCTGTAACAAATTTATTGCTTTAAATTGTCAATTCATAGCTTAAGAGCTACAATTCAAGCTTTCATTGCTATTTTTATCTTAATACGATCCCAAAATAAAACAATTTGACAAAAATCACAACAACTTTTTTTGTAATTAAGTAAAAATGCTGAAATTCATAAATATTGTATACAAATATATGTGCTACAACCTATTGAATTTTTAACACGATTGGTTTAATAGTTTTTATATTATAAATTTTCAAAGTCTGGCATTGTCTGAAAAACGCCAAAAAACTGGTACTTTTTACATTCAACCCACTGAAAGACAAAGTTAAAACCGCAAAAAAAATTAAGTTTATATTAATAGACACAAAATTAAATTTATGAAATTTTGGTGCATCTTGTTTTGTTATAAGTATATCAGTTGCCTTTTAGCAAAAGCTGAAACTCGAGTATCAACACTTTTTGACCCGATAGTATGTACTCTAGTATTTATTGTCCGGATAGTTTGCAAATATTTTACCTATAATACAGCACAATACACAGGAAAACAAATCGTAAACATATAGCAATGCTAATCCGAGAGAAGTGACAGAACATACATTTACAGGAATGATCCCACTTGCTGTTGCTCGATCTCCCATACTGGTATGTGAATACTAATCAAAGGGTTAAGTTGTTTAAATATCTGGCATCAGATAGAATTTTCAAGTTTATCATGGTTATTAATTGTATTAAATTTATGATAAGTATTAACTGGTATAATAAGTAACAAATCACCTAGAGTTACAAGTTACAATAGAACCAATAAGAATGAGAAAAAAATAAAGTTACAAGGCAGAATTTATTTTGAGCAATAATTTTTAAAAACAGCTTACATTAATTATTACATGTTCTCAGAAATGTTTATATTGCAGGATCAAGGTCCTCATGTATTCCAAACCTGTCCTTCAGCCAATTATTATGATTGTAAGGCCATGGCTATTGGTTCTCGTTCTCAAAGTGCTCGCACATATTTAGAAAAACACTTAGATGCCTTATTAACATGTGATACTGAGGACCTGCTCAAACATGGATTGCGTGCATTACGAGATACATTGCCTAATGAATTGGATCTGAATACTAAGGTAAAAAAGCTTTTTATGTACTTGTTTATTATTATTAGTTGTAGAAAGCTTTATTCATTAGAGTATGTTATACTGTATGTTAAAAATGTACAAACATACATACAGTTCTATTTTAACAGTACGAGCTGTGGCTAATTATAATATAAGTTGTGGTTTAGAATTGATTATATTGTCTGATGATAATGACTTGATCATTAAAATACACTACAGTAGAGTCTCGATAATTCGAGGTAAACAGATCCGAGACCCCCCCCCCCCCTTGAATCACACTTAAATACGGTCCTGTACATTAGAAAAAATAGGAGTTTCAATGAACCCCAATTCAGTAGGGGTCTACTATGATTAAGAATGCACAAAATAGGTTTATAGAACTTTATATATACATTTCTAAGAAACCAGACTCATTTCCTTTGCATTCCGTTTTGATGTGAACATTTCTTGGAAGCCCGGCTTACGTCCTTCGCATAGCATATGCTTATAAACATTTCATCATAGATAAAATAGGCTCAAATAGAGATAGGCATGAATTTAATGGAAGCTCAAAATATCAAGACTTAGAATTTCGAGACTCAACTGTATTATTATAAATTAGAGTTCTTATTATTTAATTATGTTAAAACCGCTTCCGTATTCTGACATGTATGGGGAATTTTGAGTTAGTTGATACTTCTTCATAGAAAGTATCATCTACTTTTACTTGTAGATGGGATATGAAAGTTTTTTCTGCATAAAAAATATAAGAATCATATTATATAAACCCATTCCGGTATAATATTGGGATCTGTTGTATGATGTTTTATATAACTATCAAATACTGGGTAATAAAACATTTTGATGTTTAATGTTTATTCAATATAGATATGATTTGAGAATTTCTTAAGGATTACTTGTAAGAATTGTAGTAAGATTTTCAGTAAAGTTCAGACATATTTTTTTAAATAAAATCTGTTTTATAAAAATTTGTTCAACTGTCTTATTTCAAGATCACTTTACATTTATTCTTTTTTCTGGTTTTGTGTCAATAGTTTCAATGTGATTTTACCGCATATGTTAAAACATCTAAATTCATTGACAATAAATTTATAGGCTGAGTATATTTTTAACTTAATTTAATATTATCAGTGCCATTGTACATAAACTGGTGTTATTAATTTAAATCCTGTTCTATAATATGAGTGCCATGTGGGGGAATATTTAATCATATAGCACTTTGATTATGTTAAATTTCTATTTTATGTTATGTCATGGTAAAATTCAAAAACTGAATACCTCTTATTTCAGAATGTGGCAATTGGACTGGTAGGAAAAGACACTCCATTCCGTGTATTTGATGAAAATGAAACTGGTAAATATTTAGCAATGATTGAAGGAGAGGAAAGACGAGGAACAAGTACTGCTCCTACTGATGATTCAGGTCCTGCAGCACCTCCTTCGGGGGAAGATGCTCCTCGGGATCCAGAGGTGTCAGTAGCAATGGATACAGAATAAGGAAAACTGTGACCAGTTTTGCAGCCTTTTCTGTTACCTTGAAGGATCCCAAGAAAGATATTAAGGCCGTGGTTAAAATTATTATATTTTTTGTCAGATCATAATCATTGTCATTGTATGATTTAAAGAAATCATTTAAAGCGCTTTATACAAATTTTTAATAAGTAATTGTGAATAATCATTTTAACATTAAAATTTAGTGTCAAGTTTGTTTTTTACCTGTAAGGGATTTCAAAATAAATGATTATGTTATCACAGAATTATAACTAATTTTAACCACGGCCTGATAAATAACTATGTTTTAAATATTGTTTAAAGTTTTTGTCAAAATTTTTCAATTACTATATAATTCTATGAATAAATTTGTGTGCTTTCTAAGTAGTTTTACTTTTGTTTTGTTATTACCTATAAATAATTTTTTAATTTATAAAGGCCATATCTAGAAGCCTGACCCTGACTAGATCCAAAACTTTACCTATAGTTAATTATTCTAGTGATTTAGACAAAAATGGAGGATCATTTATTAAAATAATTTGTACTCATTTAGGGCTTCTAACATCTCAAGATGTAAATCATTATGGTGTATCAGTTACAACCACTGATTAGGTAGCAATGTAGTACATTGAAAAGGTCTCTCAGTAAAAATTCTTTTAAATATTTCATTTTTTGATCAATTCGTGTGTTTTAAAAATGTGTAATTGTTATTTTAATTAAAAGCTTTTAATATAAATTTAATCATTAAAGTGAAACAACTAAAAAAAGTTTAAAAGAGTAGGTACAATAGACATAGTTGTATATATTTTGAGCTCTAAACATATTCTACTATGCCTGGTATTGCAAATTCAACATAGAGTCGCCTAGAGTAGTATAACAACCTGCTAGTCATTGTAGCTCTTTAGCAACAGTGTGATACCTAAATTATAGATTCAGCTGCTATAATGTAAGCTGACAGGAACTCCTTAACCCTGGAGTCGGGGCTCCCCGACTTGTAACGTGAGTTGGCGCCCAGTCTCACAGACCCATAATTGTTTTTATTAATGTAAGCACAGTTTTTTTTTGTTAAACTTTTTAACCATTATTTTTGTAGATAATTGTTCCTAATGAAGAGATTTAGGGCATTAAAATATAAAAATGAACAATTATATTGTGAATAAACACGTTTATTTAACAATAATGAAATATGAGTAATTGTATAGGGAAATATTATAAAATTAATAATGAATATAAAATTCAAGTTATTTGAAGGTTAATATTTTAAATCATTTATTATAACAATACAAAAAACGTATTTAGACAAAATAGTAGTGTTGTCTTTTCCAATGTAAGATGGTCCCATCGGTTGTAACTGTTCGCGTTGAATATTAAATTCCATTTCGTGTTCAGACTCTTCCCCATCTTGTTCGGAATCCGTATCTTCATGACATACTTCTACATGGTCCTCTTCTTCTATATCAGATCCGTCAATAAATTTACTATCACTATTTTCGTCAATATTCTCTTCTAATAACCCCCTAATCCGTTCTTGTTCACGGTCTCTTTGTTTTTCCATTTCCATGTCAATAAAGCATCGTTTAAAACTAATATATACACTAAATACACTATTTACAACACTTAAATATGAAGAAAACTATTTACACAAACTAAAAATATAGTTACACAAACGTGGGCGCCTAGTCTGACAGACCCGAAATAGCAAAAATACTGTCACACGAGTCGGGGCGCCAAGTCTGTGAGACCCCGAATCTTAAACAAAGGCAGGTACAAAAGTTTTCAGTGGTGTACAGCAATTTTCTATAGTTTCTCCGAGAGTTTTCATGACAACAAAATTGAGTAAAGAATGTACATATGACATTCACCTCAAAACCTATGGAGTAAATGTAAAAAAAACACATAATATGAAATTTAAATACAGATTTTATGTTAATTTTCCTTTATTTCTTCTTCACTTTTACTTTTACTAAAATTAACCCTAGATTACTTATATCTAAAGTTTCTCACACAATTACTTATGTATCGTAAATTTGATTATTCCAATTTTTTTTTTTTTATTTGACAAATTAATGTTTTTTTATTAATGTGTTAAACATTGTAATATCCCATACTTATTTAGCGCTTGAAAAATTTTTTTAGTAGCTGCGAATCCTATTATTAGAAAGAAAAATAATGATGATGATGTTTTAATGGAATAGTGAAACACAAATGTTTAAAAAAGTCTTTTAAAATTAATGTTAAACACATTTTATTTTCAAAAACACAATGTAACAAATGAATGAGCTGTCGAACAGGTTTTTAACAAAATTAAAAAATGTTAAAAATATATTTATAGAGAACACAATCTTCAAAGAAAGTCACACGATCACTTATGTATTGTCAAAATGACGCGAGCGAATACGAACTTTAGCGGCAAAACTGCGCATCTGACATCGGCTGTTGTAGGTACGGAGGTGTGAAGATGAATGAGAGTGAACCACTCATTTCTCAGATACAGACATTTATGAAATGATGAGTTGTCATTTTGACAAGGTATAAGGGATCTATGGTTAACGTTGAACCTACATATTTCATTAAATGGTAAATTAAGTTAAGATCATCAGCAAGTTGTTAAATTGCAAGGTTTCGTATTGAAAGGACAGTAACTGGATGATTTTTACTGAAGAGGAAAGTTGAAATTAGACCACTACAAATAAAATAATATTTATATAAAGGCAAAGAAGTATTCAGATTCAATACTCACCGGTTTGGAAAATTTATCTATAAAATGTACTCAAACTTAAGGAATATTATTAACAGTTGTTAAAATTTTCTTTAAAACATTCCTAAATGAACTTTACTTGAAACTCAGAATAATAGATATGTCAAAAAAAAGTTAAATATAAAAGTAACAAGAAGGTAATATTTTCTTTTGACACAATTGATATTAGCAAAACAATATTATACCTTATGGTACAGAAAATCTTCAGGGGCATAGGAAAAAATTATAAGATCTAGTGACACACCCCAAAAATTAAAATTTTGAAGGACAAAAAATAATTTCATTACTCAGTATATAGTTTACAAAACTGTAAAATCACTCTTTTTTTATAAAACAGTGGAATAATATACTAAAATAGAATGTAGCTACAAAGTGATAATTTGGTTTTAAAAAAAAACAAAATAAGAGTTTTCTAACCAGCAAACTTATTGACAAATGGTCTCCATTTTGGTATACGTTTTTTTATCGCTGCACAGATCAAAGAGGTCCTGTTTAATACTTTCAATTATTAGTAAACATGTTTTTAAAGATGAAGCTATCTTAACTGGATACTTTGTTAGCTATATTCGAATTTAGTATAACTGTATTCTCCTTTATAACAAAATGATTCCACATAATCAATTATGGAATATAAAATAGAACCAATTAAGTTTCAGATGAATTTAATGATATTTTTTATTAGAATAACATAAAAAGTTCTGGAAACTAAGAATGTGGAGTATGTTTTCAATATCAGAGAGGTCTTGTCTCAAATTACCTTTAAAAGAGGCACAACTGATATTCTGAAGTATATGACAAATCGAAAAAACTTTAGTAAAGACTGTCAATAGAAGTCTTAAAGGTCTGAGTATGTGCATGTAGCAACTACCTCACATAATTCGGTCCTTCGCCTATCCAGTCCCTCCAGTAATACGGCGCTTTCATCAAGGCCAGAAGATGTAAACATAATCAATACACAAACATAAGATATTTTTTTATTGCATGCTATGTCAGTGATCAAGTGACCTTCACACCTCCCAGTTCTAGTTCTTTAGCTAATGATGTACAAACTATTTAAATCCGTATGTTGTTGCAGTAGTTACATAGAATTCTAAAAGGGAAGAGAATGTGGATGACGACTTATGTCAGCTGCGACACACAATTGGTGAATAGCTTGCAGCAGATGACATAAGAGAGTGGCTGATCGGAGAAAAAGAAGAAGAGTTACAGTTTTTGATAGATTACGGAATTATCGAGGAGTTGATGAGGGAGGAAGAAATGGAGAGAGAGAAGACATAGTGTACATTCGCAACATTCAATTATGTAGGCAGAACAAAAACCATGATTTAGCGAGTGTTGTCTTAGTTTTAAAACAACTACAAGACAAGGCTTTAAAAGTGTCATTTCAAGGCAAAAAGCAGAAGAAAATAAAGAACTTTTTAAGTCTTTGGAGCAATGTGAATAATTTAAATTTAAATGACTTTTAAATACTGTATTGTAGGCTAAATTTGTTTTAAATTTTGATTTTTACCGTTAAAGATAGGATAACCCTGTAAGGTACAAACCAGTGTACTGATTCTCGTTCTATCATTTCAAGTACAGTGCAGGACTATTTTTCTACATTTCTTTGTTTTTGGTCAATATACATAAATAATGTACAATATACATTATTTTTAATGGACCTTCCAGTAATTCAGCGTTTTCAATAATCCGGCATTACCCCAGCCCCATATCTGGCAGATTAGTGAGAGTTTACCATAATGAAATTCACTATTGTAGAGTAGATAAAATGGTACAAAATTATCTAGAAAACAGTTAAAGACAGTAATTCCTGTTTGGGTTTTTGAAAGTAACTACAAGTTGCAGTTACACTTGTGAATAAGAAAAGAACTGTTGATAACTATCATTAATTTATCAAACATTTGGCAAATAACATTGAGACCCTACATCACAGGCTACAATTTAAATAAGTATGAATATACAGCCCTGGTTAGCATTTCAATAGAGAAGAATATTACAGACAGTTTAGAAAAGACTCATGGAGGGAATTGTAGATGTTCAACATTATTACCAATCTAGGATATGGTGCAGGTTACAGGCACTCTGGCTGTACAAATATTTTGCAGGAAAACTTTTGTAAGATTAGCTGAACGTGTTTAAGAAGTTGAAACCAAACAGAATTTATTGATGTTTGGGATATTATCATGCACCATCTAGTAGAACAATGGAAAGGACAGATTTAGACATCTAGCAAACAAGAGAACCAGATTTTCTAATACTATAAAAATTACGCATATGAAAAAAGATAATCTCAGCAGAAAACTAAACCTAAACCTATTAGTGGTTTCTAGGTAAACAATTAAATACATAAAGTATTACACACAAATCTGTACTGAGAGAAAGGTAACACCATATTAGGGAAGTAAACACATTTTATTCGTGAAAGCACATTCCTTGTATGATACATACTCTATGGCCTCATCCACTTCCCAGCACATGTACTGTGATTGGAAATGAGAATGAAAAATTGAATTTGAGTACCTACATTACTCTAGTACTAAAATATAGAAACAGGTAGCTGGCAAGGTCTAATTATTTGTAGTACACATGGTTTGTAAATATGGTATATAGTAGGGATGGCCGATTCCGATTCTTGATTCTAGGAATCGTTGATTCTAATGATATCCAGTAATTGTCGATATTTGATTTTCCATTGAAAATCAGTTTCGATTCTGTATTTTTCAACTGTTAAATTACGTGTGCAGTGTAATTCATGGAAAAATAATTAATTATCAACTCTGCCTTATTTATTTATTAGTTACTTTGAATAAATTAAATGAATAAAGGAAAAGCCAATTTGAGTTAACAAAAATATTATTATTTATGGCGCAACAACACAGATGATCAGAAACGACTCTGGACAGTTTGTTTGTTACCGCTCATCTCTCTCTTCCCCTGTCTCTGGTTGCCACCGCTTCATAGATTTCAAAAAAAAAAAAAATAGTTCTGAAGTTCACATCTGTAATTTTAAATGTGTCATTACTTTTATGCGATATGTTTGTCATGCTTTCAGGAATTCCTATTTATAAATTAAGCTTGAGCGTTTTGTGTAGCCTGTTACATTAAAACTAATCTTTTAAAAGGCTTCACCATATGAGCAGCATGTTAGTTAAATTATCATTAGAGAATATCATGTAGACCTAACAACTTAAAAGAATCGAGAATTGGAAGACAAATTTTTGAATATATTAGGTATTGGCCCATCCCTAGTATAAAGAATAAACCTAATACTCAAAAACATATCTGATACATTTATACACACTTTTATTTCCATAATCATAAATAAAACACTTTGTGTATGTGTAGTGCACACATTAATAGATAGATGACTCAGACTTTATATTAATTCCAAGTGTAACATACTTCCAGAAATCTCTTTAAGGAATACTGCCTTGAACAAGTACAGGTAATCCCAAATTTTCTACATGAAATCCTTATTTATTATACTATTCCCTACAGTTTTTTATACGAGTTTACATAAATCTTAAATTTTTAAGAAACCTCTTTAAGATTGCCTTGTAATGATGCAGATATATCCCTAAATGTCCTTGATAAAGAATTCATATATTACTGGTGTATTATACAGTGAATTATACATTTAGGAACCCCCTCAAGGACTACTGTGTAGCACCAGTGATGCTGGTGGGAGTTCTAACAATGTATTCACATTAGTGGGAGATAGTTCATACCAGTATTTTTTTAAATTTCTTATCATGAGTGAAGTACTAAACCAGGCACATGACATTTCCCTGTTCCTAGAAGGTCTCCTCCTTGTGTTAAACATATTCATGGGCTCTTAGCACAACTCAGATTTTATATTATATCTTATAGGAACTTATATTTTTCTAAAACTCTTAAAGAACTACTCCCTTGTACAGTTGCAGACAACTCAACATGTCCTAGATTGATGACCTAATAATTATATCATTTCCAACATAACACATCAAGGACTTCTGCATTGAACAGGTGCAGGTAACCCCTAGTTGGAAGAATCATTTCTTGTATTATTCCCCATAGTTTACATATTATACTCTTATGTTTAGGATTATTCCCTTGTAGAGGTACAGATACCCCTACGAATCCTAGGCGACAGATTTAAACTAATTATTTCCTAACAATCACTATATGTTTAGGAATCTTCTCAAGGTCTACTTCCATCTACCAGTAAATCAGGATAGAATATTTTCTAGGATAGGATACTGATATTACAGAGCGATTGGGAGCTAGTCTATACCAAAGGCAAAATTTGAAAATTAAATCCCATTAAATGATATCCTAGAGATTAAAATTATACACAAAGTAATAAAACAAGAAAATTAAATGTGCAAAATTTCAAATTTAAAGTGTATTAAATGAAATTAAATTAAAGTACATTTTCAGTATAGTATTTAAGGAATTACTATACCGGGTCTGAAATGACTATGGTCCAAGGCTTGTAAAAAATTACAAGGTCTTGAAAGAAAACTTTCATTTAAACAAACTACTACTATTCTATAAAGTAATATTTGAGACTTATTTTAAAGTTCGTGAAGACCTACATTCTCTGTAACAGCGATTTTCTGATAAATATATTAGCCAATGCACTAGAGCTATAAGCTATAGATTTAGAGCTGTAAGCCATGGAACTATAGATTTAGAGGTATAAGCCATAGAGCCATAAATCTAGGCCTATAAATTTAGAGCCATAAATTTAGAGCTATAAATTTTAGATTTATAATATTCAGCGCATAAACCATAATTTGTCTTTTTAAGTGTTCTTAGTAACCCAAAACTTGAAGCATTCGCTGCCAAATAAAGCTACGAACATTGAGGTATTTTACATACTTATTCATTACTCGTTTTGTTTGAAAACTTTAGTCAACTTCCTTGTGAGAGTGGAAATTAACATGAAATTGTTACGATACCGGCCAATTTAAATTATTTTTTAGCAGATAAAAGATTAAAAATAAACGTCCCAATTCTTCTGAAAGGTTGGGCCTTTAAGTAATTTGCTGCGCCACCGAGTACAGGTGCAGAAAACCCCACGTGACCTAGTCGAACCTTTATTTTCGTCATTGCTATTACAGCACTGGATTGTTTTATTTTATCTGTTTTGCTCTTAAGGTCTCCCGGGATGGATTTGTGATCCCGAGTCTGACTGTCCGGCCCTTCGGTAAGGCCAACCGAGAGTGGATAAAGGTCTGTTTGCACTACCTGTACCGAACTAATCAGACGAGGTATTGAGGTACGGAACTCCTGGCCTTTCCAAAGGTTTTATTGGTCTCCAATAGTTCTGGAAAAGTGGTCGAAACCGTAATGCCTGGTTGGAGTTCGTCTCCAACAAGGGAGGGCCTGTCACTAGTGCAGGCGTTATAGTGGTGATCGAAAGACTCTTGCAGACTGGTAGTACGGGTCGCGTCACTCAGCCCCTACCCCCCGGGCGGGAGTTGAGGCTGGATTTGTGGAAGTAATGGTTTCAGTGCTGGGTTGGAAATTATCCACATAAGAATTTATCTTTGCGTTCCTTCTTTGACAAAGAGGTTGAGTCAAAAGTCAGGTACACCTTTTCACCACTTTTTCTGCAAAACACACTGCTGAAAGCCGTCCATAGTCTCGTAAAACTACGTATATTCTATTTTTTCAGGCTTCATCGTCACCATTACTCCTGTTCAACAAATGTGTCCCAATTCACCTGCAGGAACTGAGCATATAAACGCACGAAAAACTCTTAAGCTATGGCTGAATTTCTTTTACTTTTACATCCACCATCTTGTGGTGATGATATAGTAGAAGAGTTGAATTGCTATAAAATTTAAAGAGTACAAAAGTACGCATTAATTAAACTGCAATGGACAATTCAAAGGAAATCGTTTCCGATTAACTACCTGCCAATACTATTTATGACTTCATTAAAATTCTTATTTGTTATCCGTTTCCTAAAACTGAAGATGACCAACCGCGGAAAGAAGTCGGCTCCATGTTAGGCTAGACCTGGTTTCATTTCCTTATAAAGTGCTTTACACGTGTGCCAGTTAATTAATTGGAAGCAGTTTAGTTAAGTGATATTTATTGTGCATGACTAGTACACTTGTTCATCGTACTATATAGAGAGACAGACGGGTTGCCCAGAAAACAAAAACCTATTTATTTGAAGAGACCTAATTAAATATATACACTAATCAAATATAAAGTCTAACAAAGGTTATAAGTGCCTCTCCATTAACCCTTATAGAGGATCCATCTGAAGGACGCTGCACTGCCTACGTGATCCTGACTCAACATCTGTCAGGTCAGTGGAGCTTCATATCATTACCCATTCTCATCATAACTGACCCTACCTCTCTTTCATAACCCTACCAAACGTTTTAAAATATAATTTTTGTAATAATTAATAATAATACAGTTGGTCCATGTTGATAGATTTTACCAAAACAAAGTTTAGGGTATTTTACTTGTTATCCATTCGTTAAAGGAAATTATATGAAAAATTAAAAATTCTGTTCTCTATTTCCATTCGTAAATTCTTTGACGTAAACTCAAATTTTCTCCAAAGTACCTTATTCTCTGTTTTAATGTATCTATTTCAATTCTGTCTACACCAAAGTGCTTCTTCTATTCAAAGGGTGCACTGGTTTTTAGCAAGGAGTATTAGTTTTTTTTTGTTTCTATTCGCCCATTTTTTAACACAAAGCCTCAACCCACATTAATGGATTCTTCTTTAAGTTCTTATTCTATAACCGGTAACCAGAATTAGGGTGCTTGTAAATATTTTTAAGATTTTTTTTAAATACTAAAAAAATGTTCTATATTTGTAGGTAGTCTCTTTATGAAGGTGAAAATGGATAGCAATTTCTTTTTATAAGGGCTGTAAATGGTAGACATCTTTTTATGACCCTTTACTGAATGACCCATTGAGAGAATAGGTATACTTCAAGTAAGCAACGTTACCTAGGCGACCATACTTTTCCCCTACTATTAGTACCAAGGGATCATTATTCCTAAATAATTCCATCTACCCCCACCAAACCATTTTCCTACAAGGGCTGAAACGAGATGGAGCCCTTTTTTTCTTTTTATCCCCTCGTAAGAGAATGAGAATATGTCTACTTCAGAGAACCAACCTTCCCTAAGCGAACCATAGTTTTCCCTTATTCATAGAACTTATTTAAGGATTAGGGTATTATGATACCCTGTATCATTATACCCTAATCCTTAAACCTACCTAATTCCTTACGCCTACTTAATTCCATCTACCGTTATTCTGTCATATGTGCATATATATTTATATTTAAAAAATTGTAATTATAAAATTTAAAAAAATCAAATTAATTTTTTTTTTAAATTTAAGTAAGAATTAACTTAAATTTATTATTTTTTTAATATTACATGTTTGCCAGAATGAACAGATACTTTTTTATGACCTCGATAGAGGACAGCTAAACGACCCTGTTCAAGAGAACTACAACTTTCCTCTATTCTAATTACCAGAAAATGATTAAGCATTTTCTTATTTCTATCTAGTTCCATCTTCCCTTCTCTTCCAAGGCAGTGTAACGAGTATACAGACTCCTATTTACGTCGTGCTCAGGTAAGTAACACTCCAAACGTGTCATGATCTTCCCTATATCTTCCACCTGAGACTCTGCTTATATGTATAATTATATCCTATACTTCTTAGACGATAAAATAAATAAAACGAGGGAACCAACAGAAAGGAATAATACTGGGTTTGAATCATTAAAAGTTGTCTTAAGATTAAATTGAGGTTATAATGAAGATACCAAATCGGGGGTAAACAAAAACAAGCTATTAATAAATATTCTTAATATGAAAGTAAATAGGCCTACTTAAATGTACTTTTGATCCACCATAACGGTTCCTAAATTGTTCGTAAAATATCTTACCACTAACTTATAATATTATCTACAGTGGAATGTAATTTTTTTACTGAAAGGTTGCCTTAGACAACAGTGCATACAAAACAAAATTAATAGAATGAAGCATTTCTTCCATCCTTCACATCATACTAATAATAGGCGATCATTCAGCCTTGAAGCTTAAAGAAGCGTGTTATTTATTTTACCATAACCATTTATTTATTAATGATAGTACAATATTTCCATTCAACAGCATAACCAGGTTAAAAGAAAATTACTTGACAAACTATGGAAGCTTTTAATAGTCATCGTTGCCGAAAAACTAGTAAAATAAAAAAACAGCACGTGAAACTATTCGTAATAAGGTTACAATAGAAATAGTTGTTCCGTATTGGAAGCCGTTATACCAAGGAGCCGTCAAGACCGATGACAATGTATCTGGATGTAAACGCGATGTCAATAAATAATTCAAGGTGAAATGTTTTAATAAAGGCAAGACGCTATTCTCTAACCTGATTGGCTGTTTAGCCGCACGGAGGCTGACTCAAGAACAATGTTACGACACACAATGAGTCAACAATGCCAGCAATAAAGTAAGGAACTCGTAGATAAAAACTAATCACGGTTTAGATTAACCCCAATTTTGAACTTCATACGAAAAAATGTTTATATTTATGGTAATTGTGTGATGAGAGTGTTTGATCGTGGCTTATCTTATTCGGTGTTGATGACTATCACATTGAACGTCACAATTTCAGTAAATATTTTGCTTGGATACGAATAAAACGTTTACAGTTCGGTTATTAGCGACAGTTTAGTTTTTTCAACACTTATAAAAACTTTTTAAGTCTTAAGCCTATCTATCTACCTCATATATTTTACCTTCGCTTTCATCAACCCGTCTAGATTATTCAGTTTTCTATTTCTCAAGGAACTAAGATGTCAGATGTTATAGGAGTCAAGCAAAATTTTAAGAAAGGTCTTGTTTAAAAGAACATTTTTCATTATAACGGTTTTACCTAGTTGCGTATTTACGTATTCATTTGGGTTAGATTAGGTTAGATTAGGATAGATTAGGTTAGATTAGGCTAGGTTAGGTTAGATTAGGTTAGGTTAGGTTAAGTTAGCATATGTAGAAGAATATTTCTTGAATAACCACAAAATTACTGTAACTGCTAAACACTTTTGTTTGTGAGACTTATGATCTTTTAAAATTACATCATACTTGTTTGAGTCATAAAGGAAATTCTAACTTAAATCAAAATTTCACCAAACACTGTCTTTTTTTTGTAACATTGACAGACTTATCACAAACCTTCCCCCATAGAGTCAAGATCTTATCAAGATTTAAGGTGATCGTGATTGGAAAATAATGCTGGTCTTTTAGCATGCTTTCGAGGCTATATTCTACAGATATGTCTTCGTGGACATCGTTAAAATTCGCTAATGAATTCATTTCGAAAAAAATTAAAGTGTTAAATTTTAAATTTTTCGGGAGTAATAGTCTACATAAAACTACGTTATATGCGTAACTGCTTTATCCTTATTGCTCTGCTTAAGCCATTCTAGACAGTCCACTTTGTCTAATTTCCTCAAATAACATGTCTAAGTAGAACATTTTTAATGAAAGTAAATAATAACTTGTGAAGGTTGGCCTATTAAAATTCTTTTTTATGAATAATTATAATGTATACGTTGTATACAATTAGTGATCTGGCTTCCAAGTGGTCTCGAGGGTAGAGCACTTAATCCTTACCTAAAAGTCATGGAATAGATCCCCGGCAGCATCAAAGATTTTCTACAGGTTTCAACCCTCAACCTAGATCAAACCTATGGCAATAATGGGCGGTTAAAGAATAGATGGCCAAATTACTTCCATTGAATACCACTTGGCTGAAGGTAGGCGTAACTTGAGCCTTCCTTTGATAGTTACTAAATCAATGTTCATGGCATAAAATGAACCCATTAAAATATTTTAATAATAATGCAAAATTTTCAATACGTTTTAACAATCTGTGCCCAATTGTGCACGTATTTCTAGCAATACATGTATTGTCCAAAAGCGCCCAACACGTTTGTGTTTCACTTGGCATATTTTTAATCAATAAATATAAGCGAATTTAGGAATAAAATAGAAGTTATTATTTATTTTTTGAATGTACGAAACAATGTGTTTTCAGTGTATGTTGGCTAACAGTTTAATGACGTCATGACGTGAAGATAAAATAGAGCCTACACTGTACGTTATGGCTACAAAATTTATACATGGCTTAACACTTAAATAACTATTGTTTATTACTTTAAACTTCGATATTTATATAAATTCGCATTTAAAGTTTTGTGTTTATAATATTATTTTTGTATTATTCTATAAGTACCTTATCTTAAAACTTTATGAAGCCACAAAGGGTAGGTTCGCACGGCAGCATCCATGAAATTTCATGTCTCGATACTGTACTGAAGATTTGTCGACGATTTGTTTTTTTATAAAAAAAGTTATACTCTTTTGACTTTTTCCCCTAAAAAAATACAAAATCTCACTACAAAATGTAGTTCTTCTTCTTCATCCTTCTTATAAGGGCTGTCGGAGACATTTCTTTATGACTTAGGTATATTCAGGTACACTCGGATACTATGATCCCCCTAAATCCTAAAACCTAAAGGCTTATGACATAATCCCTAGCTATATCCCTATCTATCCTTTTTTGGTAATAATAGTCATTTGTGATTGATCGCCTTAAATACAGTGCTATTTATAAATAGTTCTAATTGATTGTTCAATAGCTCCTACTCACATCCATACACACACACACACTCTCTCTCTATCTCTACCTCTCTCTCTCTCTGTGTCTCTCGCTCTTACACATAAGCACATATACAGTACACTAATACCATTTATTATCAGAAAAGATCACGAATAACATTTATAGAATGTTGAAAGGAAAACAATTACCTTCGATGAGGAATCTGATAACTACCATTGCATGAAGTTGCTATTCTCCAATATTAATAAGCTTCTGGAATCTTGCTTGCCTCTGAGTCGCTGATCAAGGATTGTTATATAGGAAACAGAAAGCGATTTGTGATTGTTGCAAAATGTGCACAGAATTAGTTTCCTTATGCGGTCTCACTGCAAGCAGCAAAATTAGCTCGTCCTTTTATAAATGTGAAGAACACAAGGCGCGATTGTAAGGTCGAATCTTAAAGGAAAAGTCACATTCGCGAAAAGATGAAGGATCTTACTCCATTAAACCTGATTCCATTAGTTCGACGTTTTCTGTATAAATGGCAGTGAATATAACAACAGGTTTACTTCTAAGATATGGTGATAATTCCGGAAACAGTTTGTGAGTTTTAGGATGAACAATTTGACTATTATCGACCTTGAAGGGAAAGGGAGGACGGTGTAAGTAGATAAGATTATGGTAAAATCATCTAAGTTTACAATAACGCTACATTAAGTATAACAACCCTGATCGGAATCATAAAACCTACCGTACATTTTAAGAAATAAATGTAGCATTTCGAAAACACTGACTCAGACAATTGGAACAACTTTTGTTTCCCCCTTAGATTGTACTTTTACCGGGAAAGGAAATATTGTTTCATTATTTACATTAAAAGGGAAGCTCTGAAAGCCTATATAAAGGCGTGTTGCTTTAGCAAAAATTAGTAACAGTTTACATACAATGATATCTTTATAGATTTCAAAGTAAACGTTATTACTACAGATTTATGATGCTATAAGAATTTTGTGTTAATAGTTTCATAAGAAGGTTTACATGACATTGAAATGTCCAACATTTACGTAACACCGTAAATATACGAAGAACTGCGGGTTTATTATAATAATTAAAGGCGGCTTGAGAAGTTACCTTTATTCTGGAGCAGTTAGAAATTCCTTTAATAAAAAAATACTTTAATAAATTGTTATTATATAGCCTATAAGTTTCATCCAGATCTGAATAATATGTTAAGTTCATGTCCTTGCAGATTTATTGGCTAATCGTAGACATAGTTCTGAATGTCATAAGGACATTAGTTACATGATGATTAGTGTAATTATAAAATAATGAGAGCAAGAATAGTTAGATGGATGCCCGGAGTTACGGAATGGAACCAGATAAGGAAAGGAAGGAGAAGAAAGCTGAAACGATTATGGCGGAATGAAACAGACGAAAACATGGAAAAAAGAGGTATGAGAGATAGGGAGTGAGACGACTGGAAAAAATAGAGGGAAGGTGTAAGTTCGATGTGAAGAGAAAAAGTGTGAACTGTAGGAATCTCTACTCTCTCTCTCTCTCTCTCTCTCTCTCTCTCTCTCTCTCTCTCTCTATATATATATATATATATATATATATATATGGTGAAATAAAATAATTTTCATAAACAATAATTTTTATTTCGCCATACATATTCAACAAGAAAAATAATTCATCTAAGTTTTACAATATATATATATATATATATATATATATATATATATATATATATATCTTTCTTTCTCTCTCCATTTATATATATATATATATATATATATATATATATATATATATATATAATCACATTATCCACAAAATCATGAAGCGTCTTTATAGTTTCTTCAAATATTTTCTGACTTTAAAATATATGCTATTAAAATCAAAGTAGGCCCTAAACTTCAATATCGTAAAACCGATATGTTTTGTTGGTGTAAAATCCTATTTTCTGACGACGAAAAGAAAACTATATAGAATAAATTAAGTTTTGCGATTTTATTACTAGAACAATAATTCGAAAATAAAATCGAGGGCGAACCATGTCCGCAAGGTACACCACTTCATCTTCCCCGCGATGACCATGTATAATGCCCCACGATCCTCAGCATCCTTGTCTGACTGGTTTAGGTAAACTGTGATCGCTTGATAGTTTTATACCGGTAGATTGGTAACAATGGTTCTATCGGGTTTCTATGTCAAGTTGGCAACATCTGTATGCAGACAGTCATCGTGGTAGAGCGTTTCTGTATTAGTCGTGATGCATTCAGTATAATGCGTACGTAAATCCGGGTCAAAGAGACCGGCCGATTTTAGCACAAGTTGAAAATCAGCTGACGTGCGCTAATTTGTATTACTTTTATAATTTTGTTTTTTCAGGGAGTTTAAACCTGATTTAGTAAAACAATTTCGTAATAAATTTTCGGTTCACAATTAATATCCCATCCATTATTTGTACATTTTATAAAAATTAAATATTTTCTTATACGCTTTAACGTATATAATAAGTAAACTTGACAATAATAATAATAATAATATAATAAGTAGCTCTTACTTTAGGGGTAAATGAGGGCGGCCGTTTGGGGATTCCATTCAAAACCGCTAAAACCTTACATCCAAAACTCCCTATGAATCTCCTAACAATGATTCTACCACCATTTCCACTATGTTACGCCAATATATGATTACAAAACGAAGAGGTGGGATACCTTAAGGGATTACCTGTAAGGCAAGAAAACCTTACAGATTGCTAAGAGAAATCAAAATAGAACAGAAAAAAAGAAAACATTTAATTCGAAGCCGTCGATTAAAAAATCAACCATTAAATATCCTGACGGGGTACTCTAATGTCTTTTCAGTTTTATGCTTAAAACTCAGACTATTCGTTTTAAAATACGCTGTATATAAAGAATAACGACTTCTTTAAAGTCATTAAAATGGCTCTGGGCAGACAGGAGAGATCTGCCTTACTTGGATGAACTAGTAAGAAGATAATGTGGCCAGCACAACGCTTCAAACTGTCCATTATCACCTTAGGTTTGTCACTACGTACGGTTTCACAAGTGGAATCGATCTGAAAGCTGAAAAGCACACGGGAGTTATTTGAAACACTGGGGATCTATCCCAAGAATATTAAGGGGACGTTAAAATACTCAATTCATTAGATCATTAGCTCAGGTAGACCATGTAGCGTTTAAATGAAAATTGTAAATAAAAAGCTACAATTCTTAAATAAGGTTTATTTTTTCAAAAAATATTGTGTCTTATAGGCGCAAGGGCGCATAGCACAAGAATTGATGAAAAATTTATTGATTTAAAAAAAAATAATGTGCCAAATTTCAATTTAGAAAGTGCGTTGTAGGTACTGTGACAGATGCAAAGCATCATCTTCGCCTCGTAACCGTGTCATCGCGCTTCATTGTCCTACTTGTGGATATTGAATGAATGACAAGCATCGTTGGCCAGCCTTTACAGTGAGCGGTAACAATGGTGGAAGAAACCTGCCAAATAGAGCAACACTTTACATTATTGGAAATTGCTTTCGTGTTGTCAAGACAAATACTTCAAGGCTTAACGGGATGGGATTATGCCTACGAGAAAGTCTCAAGTCAAAGGGTAAGGCTAACCGAGAGTGGATAGAGGTACGATTGCACTACCTGGACTGAACAATGAGATACGGAAACCTGGCCGTTGAAAAGTTCTACTGGTTAAGACTAGTTTTGGAAAAGCAGTCGAAACCGTAATGTCTAGTTATAATTCGTTTCGTTACCAGTCCAGACCTTATAGTAAGTTCGAAAAACTCTTGCATATATTTGTACCATGGATCGTGGTACGAAATCTTCCCATCTCGGGACCGAAGGTAGTCACCCGGACGGAAGTTACGAGTTTGAGGTAGGATTCGTGGATTTTGGATCCCCTACATAAGGATCTTAGTGTTCGTTGACAAGGGAATGATGACTCCTTGTCATCACTCTTATTTCTTCATCATCTTTCTTTCTTCTACATTTTCGCATAACATACGCCGAGTGTCAAGATAAAGATAGTCTTGAGCTATTGCCTAAATCGAAGTCAAACTTAATGCAAATAATTACTCTATACTTGAGTACAATTTTCTGCCTTTCCTAACGTTACAGTATTTTCCTCTGTTGACGCGTTTCAAAGTGACTCCATTTTCAAAACTTAAATCGTACTTTCAGTACAATTTAAGTTTTGAAAATAGGGTCACTCCGAAACGCGCCAACAGAGGCAAATATTGAAACGTTAGGAAAGGCAGAAAACTGTACTCAAATATATAGAAATATTCCTAACCAAAATGAAGATGAGTATATTAAGAACTTCAAATAATTACACATTTGAGTTTAAATATATGTTGCATTTATTGGAATTTCTTAACCGATGTCATACCGGAGACAATTAACAGTTTTTATGTTATCTTATTGACATCTTGATCTTAAATCAAATTAATTTAGTATCCTGTATTACTAATTTTCTTGTTCTTAAAAGTTTTTCATTCGTCGGTTGTCAACACAATTAGATTACTATCTGCTGAAAAAAATATTAAAAATATTATTAGTAACTAGATTTAAGGTAAAAACATAACACCTTGTCCGAGATATGGGTTAAAACGGGTAACATATGCAAAACGCTATGTCTGAAGTACTGTATACCTAATGTTTTTTGAGTGGTGTAGGCCTACTACTACAACTATGGGGAGAATAATGAGGGATGTTGGGTAACAATAAGGTACGATATAATGATGTCCTAAGGCACCAGTGAGAAAGGTTCCTTACTCTTTATCGAAGTAATAGGGAGGATAAGGAACTATACATAAAGTTCTAGGATCAAGGATGTTATTAATGATGTCCTGGAACTGGGGATTTTATAGCTCCAGCGTGCAGAGATGCTTAATTGTTTGCTACAGTAACGAGTAGGAAGTAGGTTGAGGAAGTATAAGTGAATAAAGGTAAGACTAAGTATCGTACAAAATGATGCCCTAGGATTGAGGGTAGAGAAAATGTGGTCCCAGGGCACAAGGTCAGTTATCTAATACAGATAAACTTTTAACTTGGATTAGGAGGTGTCTACTCTTTGTAGGAAGAAGGTTGAGGAAGAATTGATGAGATGAAGGAAAAGTGCTAATGATAACCTGTTCAAGGATGCACAAAAATATAAGTCACTTATACTTGCACATCAGAGAGAGAGAGAGGGGGGGGGCAGAGAGAGAGAGAGAGAGAGAGAGACGCCTACGGATGTTCTAAGCATATTGTTACACTTTAGAAAGCAATTAATTTAAAATTAAATGACGACTTTTATAATGATTTTGTCTAAATAAACGTAGGGATATGCGAATTTGAGAAATTCAAGTTAATATTTTACATTCGGAATATTTATTTCCAAATTATATGTTTAAAAACAAAGAAATTACTTTTGAAATTCTCTACATTTTTACTGCAAGTCTATTATAATTTCAATTGATATGTTTTGGCCTTCTCAAGAAATTTTCCAAAAGTTACGATTTCGACCAAAAACGTCTTTACAATGCCAAACATATCCAATACGTTCCTCTCTCTTGGATTCCCCATTTATCCAGCAGATGTCCACTTAGCTTCATGCATACAATACCTCTCCTTTTCGCCGTTCAACAAAAGTCAGTTTTACTTAAACAAAGCGTAATATTAAGTGTGACAACTAAACGCCTATTACAAATGCTTTGAACAGGTCAAGATGTCTAGATGACTAAAAGATGATACTGGGCTGACAAGACCATTATCAGCTGTTTCAGGCACAATACGACCAATGCTGACATGATCTCTGGTACATTGTCTTGACGAATTGTGGGAAAGACATACTTCCCGCCAACTGCTTACAACTCATCTACATACAAGCAGGCCTCGGCCTATAAACTATGGCTTCGTTACTTTCTCTCTGAAGCGCAATCATTGCACTAATAAATAACCATTGTGTTATACTTTTAATGAATCACCTCTAAAGAATAAATCCATCTGTAACTGATACATCTAGATTTAAAAAAGTGATCAATTTACGATTGTTTCAAAATTAATCTAAGCTATTCAAGATTTTATTTAGCTTTTTTTAAGAAATAGAGTTTGTATCCATCCTTTTTTTTACTAAAAAATATTTTATTTACGTTTTAACGATGCCCATTAGTTGTCTTTTACGTAATAATTCGCATATCTAACAGTGCTAACTTTTATAAATCAAAAGCTAACAATTACTTTAAAATCATCTATATTTCATATAGGCATAGTAAGGAACGTAAACGGAAAAACAAACAGAAATTATTTTTTAAATCTAATTTTCAACTTCAAATTCTTTATAACCACAGCCTTCTGTAGTAGTCATTCGGTGTTCCAGATGTATCGAAATATCTTTTTATCACCAAACCCTAGAGAGGGTGGATGATAAATAAACTTCCTTAAACACAAACAGTGTAGAAATTTTAAATTTGGTTACGAACAATTACAAACAATAAAACTTGAAATAATTTCTAATTATTTTAAAAAAACGTTGCCGTAAGTTTCGATTTCAAACTAGAACCCTCCTCAGGAGCAAAAAATAATTAGTTATATTACCTTTCGCACAACGCATTTAAATTCACATATTTAAAAACAACGATCAATTCAATTAACAAAAAGCATAGACATTACAATAAGAAATAAAACCAGACACAAAATTCTACGTAAAAGATATCGAATCAATAATACTTTATTTTAATGTAGGCCTATTACGTATACTAGCTCTCAAATACAGGCCGTGAATAAAAAGTTTAGAAATATAAAGTTTCATTTGTTCAAATAGATTGTTGTTAGTGTGTTTTATCAAATTCCGAATAATGGAACAGTCTTATTTCCAATTAAAAATTTGAATACTTCAAAGTAAATAGAGGAAAAAGTAAAAACATGCGATTAATTAAAACTGAAATTTCATCTTAGCTTGGGAGCAGAGACAAAGAACTGTAACTTACAGTAATTGGATTTCTTAAACTCGTTTTTAATACGTCATAGTTTAAAATATGTGTATTTATACTCATTGATTCTGAGTGAATTATTGATATGATTTGGTGTTCGATGTTATTCAAACATAGTAAAATGTTTTCTTTTATACTGTAATATAAGGGGAATTCTTAGATAGTTAGCCCTGCATAGCCTAGCAAAAGAGTCTGAGGCTGAGTAATATTTACTGAATATGCTGTTTGATTTTGCTTCTACTCTCACCACTAACTTGGAATAAAACAAACACTAGCTGAATAAAATTACTAAAACATTATTTATATACCATATCTAATTTTTAACGCTCTAAATTTAATTTTTAAAAAGTGTTAAAATTATATAAAAGTAGCCATAAAATCTTAGGGTTGGGTGAAGAACATTTCCGATTGTAAACATTGTAGAAATTTGGTTATTCAAATGAAATGTGACCTAATGTATTTATCCGTTTTTGAAAGATTCAATGAATTACAAGTCTTTTTTTCAATTAAAAATTTACTGATCAGAACAAAAATGCTTAGTTATGCGATTAATCAATACCGTCATTTGAACAATTTAATAATATTAAATTAAAAACGAACTCATCAATAATCTATTTTACCATGCACGTCATCATCATCAATAGTATAACTATACAAATTCTAAACTATAACTGTTATAAGTTATTGTTTAGAATGTGTGCGATTTTATTTACTGGTGATGATGACTTTTATCATTTATAAAATACATTAATAATTAGTTGTGAGTTGATTTTCGCTATTTTTTTAATTATATGTCTAATCTCTTGGTCACACTTAGTATTGCAGTCATATATCTTCCTGTTTCAGAGAATGTCAGTCGGCCAGAACTTTCTATGTAGAGCTACTGTTTGCCCAACAATGGCATGTCTAAATAAAGGACGAGCAGTACATAGAAAGTCCTAACGGGCGGAGATTCTCAGAAATATGTCAACAGGAAGATATATGACAACGCTAGGAGCGGCAGAAATTTATGTTACTAAACAGATTTATGTAAAACCTAGCAGAAACGTTTTACAGTGTTATTGTTATGCATCTGTGGCTGCCCAATATGCTCCAGTATGCAGGCATACCTGCATTGCAAGTTTACTGCAGGATATTATACGATTAGCAGGATCATATGTGTAAAGTTACAGTTTGCAAGTAAATAACTAAATATAAGAATAATAAAGTAAACGTAAAATAGTAACAAATTGTTCTAATATATTATTAATAATAATATTTTGTAATTAAAAGTGATAACAAATTTTAAATAATATTTTTCGATTTGAAATGTTTAGTGAAATATATAAATTTGTGTGTGTGTGTGTGTGTGTGTGTGTGTGTGTGTGTGTGTGTGTGTGTGTGTGTGTGTGTGTGTGTGTGTGTGTGTGTGTGTGTGTGTGTGTGTGTAACTGTATTGAAATTGAATACTTATTCAGTTTTACGCATAGTCTTTAATAATTTTATTTCTGTACAATTATTGAAAAAATGTTGTATCTGTGTGTTGCCTATACACTGTTGTATTCTGATTTGAAATATCAGTTGAGATGTAAACTTTTCTTATTGTCAAAGTTTTTTTTTCCAGCATTATAATACTAATAGCATGCATAAAAAAACGATACTTTGTGCGCTAGTTACTTACATCATATCGCATTGTGGCTTTCATTTTCGTTATAATATATATATGGTTTTGTTTTACCCATAGAAAGTCTACTTACACCTTTCAAATTTTATCTTCAATCGTTTTTTGAATTATTCAAAATGACTTTCTTGTTCTTAGATTGACGATCTTCTATATACAAAAATTTACTCTTATAGGCCTATTGTTATTAAAACAGCTTATTCTCTATTTGAGGAATTAATAGTGGATGTATAAACTTACAGTAGATTGTAAGTAAAACTTTGTTTTGGTAAGTAAACAAAGCGTGAGAGAATAAAGAGTGCAACAAGGAAAATCATCTATTCCTTACCTCTCTCTCTCTCTCTCTCTCTCTCTCTCTATATATATATATATATATATATATATATATATATATATATATATATATATATAGTCTTTTTAACTATCTCTGTCTTTATACTGTCCATATCCCCTTATTTATACTTTATATCTCTCTGATTTTCTGTTTATCTCTCTTCACTTCTGTCTATTTAACTCTCTATCCCTTTTTCCCTGTGTCTCTTTATCTTTCTCTTTCTTTAAATTTAAATGGGTTGATTTCTCGTTTTCATCATTTTATCCGAAAGTACGTAACGATGCAATTTCAAAGCTTGAAGGTACAATTTGTAAATATTTAATAGACTGCACAATTAGGCCTTGATTTTTCCATCTTTCAGACCATGGAGATTCACGTCCTAATATTACCATGCTATAGGGCGCATCGTCTTCCTTTCGATCAGAACATAAGTACGTTTTTACTTCTTCTTCTTATTATTATACTATTTATTTTTACTCAAGATGGTTTTTACTTTTTATATGGTGATGTTCTGGATTGTACCATGTATTTTGTGAAGCATGTAATGTATAGAAGGATAAACATTAAATTCCAATATGGATGATTTTATGACGAATTACTTCAATTTATTTTCTTAAATAAATTATGCGGATATATTGAGTAAAATTATGCGTTAAAACGCGAGTGCGAACTTATATTTTAGTAGTTTTTATTGTATTATTTAAACTCCCGTTCATAAAAGAAGGTATTATTTTAATGAACACACAACTGCTCATCTACATGTGTGTAGTGTTTTAAAATTCAGAACCAATTTAAGATACAGAGAAAAACGAATAAGCGCCCAATAGGCCATCTGTAATACGAAGCGACTTCGCCAAAAGATAATTGCAGATTATAAACATCGAGATATCCCAAGATGTGCTTTGATGACTTAATACCTCGCATATGGCGTAGCGTGCGCTTTGCGGCTCGGCGCGGCCTACAACCACCGCGTTTTGGGCAAGAGTTGTAAATAACAGTTCCCGGACCGTAAAGTTCCTTCACGCGAGGCGTTGTGGGTCGGAACATCTGTCCGTACGCCTACTGACATTGGCAGCCATTAGTTTTATACAAATACATCGATTAATTCAAAGTGCTAAAATATCCATTCATCTTACGTTTGTAATTATAAGATACAAAAGTGACATCATTGTACTTGCCACGCCTCTGCCTAAAACTGATGACGTCTCACTCGGTATTGTTCATAACATAGGTGGACAATACCGAGTGAGACAATATATAGTATATTGATATAATATATTATATAGTATAGTAATTACTTGTATAAACTATATAAGCTATTTATGTATAATAGTAATATCAATAACTATTATAAACTTTTTAATCCCTTAAATAATAGTTTATGACTATCCGAACTTTAAATTTAGTAAATTTGTTAAAACTTTCTGAGACAGAACGTTTTCGATCTGTATGTGCCGATCTTCATCAGTGTCTTCTGCTTGGAGATGTTGGTCAAGCGGTGACGGTTTTAAAGGTAGGTTTTCGATAGTATCAAATAGTATGTGTGATTTGTATTGTGTTTGTTCGTTTAATATGTTTGTACTTTGTTTTTTTGTGTGTCTGTAAATTTCATATTGTTCTAGTGTGTTGAGTGGTTCTTTTTTGTTGATGTGTAGGATTTTTAGGTTATGGTAAATGTCTGTGTATTTGTGTCCTGTTTCTTTTATGTGATTGTAAAATGCTGAGTTGGTGTTCTGTTTGTGTCCTTCGACTCTTTGTTTAAAGCTGCGAACTTTTTTCCAATGTAGAATTTGTTACATTCGTCGCAGTTCAATTTGTATACGCCTGGTGCTTGTAGTTTATCTTTGTTGTTGGTGTTGTGTTGTATTTTGTATTGTAACTAGTTATTAGCTTTGTATGCTATTTTGTATCCTATTTTTTGAAATTTGCGGGCTATTTTAATTGTTGTTTTGTTTATGTACGGTAATGTGATGTATTTGTTTTCCCTGTCTGTAGTCTTTTAGTGTTTTTTGTGTATTTTGTACCATAGTTTGTCTATTATTGTGGTGTTGTGTCCATTTGTGTACGCTAAATATTTAAATGTGTTTAGTTCTTTGTTTATGTTTTCGATGGTCATTGAGCTTCTTTCTGTCTATGGAGCATGGATCTAAAGTGGAGCATTTTCACTAAAGTGGAAATTCCAATAGTAATATGGTCGGAAATAAGTCATGATATATGAATAAATAATGTTTGTGCTAAGGCCACACGTTGAGAGGGTAACGGTTATTCCTACAGAAGAGTCAGGCAGTAATATTTGTTAATGGTTGCCTGGGCTGTAGGCAGTAATTGCAGGAGGTGACTTTTTGAGAATTCAATATAAAACATGCCTAAACTGTTCGAAAAATAAAACAGTATTTAACTCGTTACCCACATGAGTACTCAGATCGCTCGTGCTCCGTATTTTGTCAATTGTTCTTAAAAATCATTGATCAAATCTTAGTTTCGTTTCCAAGAGGAAGTGGATCTAACCCTTTCCTCCCTAGATATGACGCTGTATGCCGTTAATTGTAAATAAATTTAGGTATCTTATAATATATTACTTAATGTAAATAATTATTATTAATTTGTAAATTAAAGATTTTTTAACATTCTATTACTCTGTAATAATCTTATTTATAGTATCATAATTACCTGCCATTCCCAGTATCGTCACACTCCCTGTTGATGCGTTTCGGAGGACCTCCATCTGTCAGAACCTTTTATGAATTCCGAGTTGGAGATGGAGGACCTCCGAAACGCATCAACGGGGAGTGTGACGATACTGGGAATGGCAGGTAATTATGATACTATAAATAAAAATATATATCCCAGCGAAAAAGGAGAAAACTGTCAAAACTATAATAATAATATTGCAAAATATTAAGAATATTGAATCTATTTATAAATACATATTTTTTGAAGGAAGTAATTCTACTGAAACTCGATAAACCTTTGCCTTAGTAAGTACGCTACACAGGCCTAAAGTAATAAGACTTACCCACCAACTCTTAGGCCAGTTAAGTTCTCGTCAGATCGAAGTCCTACTATTTTAGAGCAGGCAATTTTAATTGTATTTTTTGTAGTATGATAAGAATTGGTCACCTGCAGGAATTGAGAAAAATAGCAGCTCTGGAATTTATCGACATTAATAGGTTGAAATAATGATAAATAAATAACAATAACCCTTGCTACAAATATTTAAACACTCTTGATGTACAGTTTTAGTATGTTTGTAACCTTCTGATGATGCTAACAGTGTTGGCGAAATGTAAATCAAGGGTGTTTAAATATTTGTAGCAAGGGTTATTGTTATTTATTTATCATAATTACGCTACTGTGCTCTGTATAAAATTTCGGGTTGAAATAATGTGAAAAAGCGCAAGAAATATTAAACACATGAAATTGGAATGTAAAAAGATTATTTCTAATTTAACAATGACTGCATTCATTGCCATGGTTAAATCTATGTACATCTTTATTTTTAATTTAAAATAGATAAAACTTCTTAACCACAAAAACCTTTTGTTTTAATCCTTATGTACATTTCGATTGCAAAACAATCATCTTCAGAGGAAATTATTAGAAGAGTAACTGCCTAGTTTACCCTCGAGTAGGTACTCTCCTAATAACTTCTTCTGAAGACTATTGCTTTGCAGTTGAAATATAAATGAAGATTAAAAACTCATTTCTTATGGTTAAAAGGTTTTATTTATTTCAAATTAAAAAAAAACCTTAGTTGCTCCACGTTCTTAATAAGCAGAACTCCTTTACTGTGTTTGAATTGCTTATATACCTATATAGGTAAATCCTTCATAAAAAATAAATTAGTTACAACAAACTGGAAGAGCCTAATATTGAAATTTTGAGAATGGAACTACTCCGAAATGTGTCAAGAAAAACAAATATTGTAATGTTACGAAAGGCTGAAAGTGTACTAAAAGTTTTACTATTTTTATGTCTATATGTTTTAATTACACCCACAATATTAAATTTCTGGTAGCGTAAGGTTCTTTGCTTTTAGCGTAAAACCGTAAAGAGCAAAGTTTCGTGAATAGCAGGTGGCAGTATAGAGGTCTTTGTGTTTTGGAATTTCGCCAGTTTTCGTGTGAGAGTCCCTGCGCTCGACACGCAAGTTTTGGCTTGGCAAGTCACGCTTTTTTGGCGCCTTGAAAGGTTAGCTTTCACATTATTACCGCACGCCGACAGCTCGCAACATAACATAGCCTAATCTGCAATCTGAAGGCGAACCATGTTTGATTAAGGCTTGCCAAATGTACGAGCGCTTGTGTTTGTTTTACTCATGAACTATTTCGTTACGTAGATCAGAAAATAAATGTTATTCAGTTAATGACTGTTGAATAAATTATTTAAAAATTCAGTAAGAGAAAATTTAATGAGTTTCACAACTCTTTTTATACACTAATGATTTCTGGAAGGACTTGCAAGGCTAGTCTTTATTATAGATTTACGCGATCGTTTAAAAATACCTTTTTCGTTCAGAGTGATACAAATATATGAAAATCCTCATTGCTTCAATTCTTTAAACATATCATAAGAAATGAGTGACTTTAACATAGGGACAGGTATGGAGATTCTACTTGTCTAATAAGTTTGTCAATGTATCATTGACAAGTTGGGATATGTCCCAGGTTCATTGGTATACTGCGTAGGTAAAATTAGATACACGTAGGTTTGGATACCAAGTTATAAGCTAGTAAAGATAGGTATAAAAATCGATAGACTACTAAGTTTTGCTAATGATAAACAATGTAGTATTTTTAGTTTTTTATAAATTATATAAAAATGTTAACAATTATTTATTTTTGATAACCAGTTTGTCAGTAGTTATTGTATTGCCTTGTCTCAATTTTAATAAAAATATATAAAAACTCAATTTCACTATAGTGATATGTACACTAACAAAAAAGTTTGTTGAATGAAAATTCGGTTGTTTAGTGACTTAAATATCATTTATTAAACATTTGGCAACGTTTCGATAACTATATTGTCATTCTCATTCAGGCCTCTTGGCACATACACAGATGTCGACGTTCCAATTATTTAAATTTGCAATTTTTAATAAAGTAAAATACAACACATAACATGATTAATTTAACAATAGCAATTAATTGTTATTTGCTATTGTTAAATTAGTCATGTTGTGTGTTGTGTTTACTTTATTAAGAAAGTGTACTGTTATATAATTGGAACGTCGACATGTGTAAATATTTCAAGAGACCTGAATGAGGATAGCAATATAGTTGAGGAAACGTTGCCATTTTTTAATAAATGATACTTGACTCACGAAACAATAGCATTTTTATTCAACAATTTTATTATAGTTTAGGTAGGCTTGACAAATTTTTGTTTTGTTTTATTCACTTTAGGTAAATATATTAGTAAACTGGTTTCAGTATCTTATGTAAACTGATTAATAAACATCTTATGTCGACGCCTATTTTTTCATTAAAGACGTATTTATTTTCTTTTGGTAATTCTTTCTAAAGGTAATATTTTACCGTTAGTCCTCCACCTACGATTTTTGTTATAAAAATTTAATAAAACATAGCTAAACTTTATCCAGTTAAACTAGATTTAATTATAAAAAAAATAATCCTAGGCAACAAAAAATGATTGACTAGCCAGCGAAGAGGTGAAAAGTGAATTTCTGTCACGTTTCTGCATTGCGGCACTGAACAAAAAGGCAGTTTCAAGCAAGGCATGAATTTAGATTGGATATGTAATTATTATTTTATAAAAACTAAATCATTTTAACTGAATATTTTATAGTCGTATTCTAATGTGTCTATACTACAATGTAGTGCTCTGTTTTACAAAAGTAAAAACTCAATTTTATACCCAAAACCTAGCCCTGGATTTGTGGTGATATGTACCTTTATTTAAAATTTGTATTTATACTGTATGAGCTTAATTTTCAAAATGTTGAGTGTAGCAGATCAAATGTAAATAAAAAAGATAATTTAATGTGTTACTGATAGAATAAAAGGTCCAGAAAGAAGTACATATCTATAATATTTTTATTATTGTAAATACTCCATTTTATAAATTATGGAATTGTAATAAATGAGCTCAAAACACAAAATCATTATAATTTATTCATTAAATAAACAATACAATTCAGGAAGTGATTGTTATGTAAGGGAACAAGGGTCGCTTAGGGAATTAATAGAACACGCACATGGGGCTTATCTCAACAAAGACATTTCTTATAAGTATAAAATGAAAAAATAATAATTTTACCGTATTTATATTTCAATTGGCCAGTTGACGATTGCAATTTATAAACGAAAATTGCCAAACCTTAAAACGTCTTGTGATAGTAATCTAAACAATTATTTTTAAATTGAACAACAAACAGAAATCATTGTCCGCTGACCACCCGAAATTGGGCTTTCTACAACCATACTCCCGCCCGCCCACCGTAATCTCACCAGATCGCATTAAATCTCCCAACGTATTGTATTTAAATAAAATGATAATGCATTCACTTTCCCATATACTCAATGGTTCAGGGGCGTACGTTTGGCGCGTATCCAGCCACCGTTGCTATCCCCGCATCAAAGTCTCTAGTACGGTGTGTGAGAAATGTCTAACAGCAGATGCTATATGCACTCGATGTTTTTTTTTTTTAAACTTGAAGCATGACCGGCCATTTTTATTGAATGCTGATCATATTTACGACCGACTATTGTAGCGAGTCCTATATAACTTTACGTCTTTGAGGAGAAACGTTTATTACTTTAGGAACATTAAGTAATACTACTCCACACCATCTTTTAGTATGTTGACCACCATATAAAACACTTGTTTAATATCTATGAACAAATCGATAAAAATCCGTGATATCTAAACTTGTCTAAATGCGCACAACATGATCTTCGGGTTGTATTTATCAGTTAGTACTATATCAACAGGTGAATTTAAAAGGGTTCCATTTTAGAAAATAACGCTAGTTAAATCTCTTTCTTCTGTTTTTTAATTTTATATTGTGTATAGAATAGGCTTATAATTATTTAGCAATATTAGATGATTTCCTTTAAGGTTAATTAAAATCATTATATTTTATGCAAACAATTTTCTTTTAATTGAACAATTTATTTATTAAATAAGTGCTGGTCCACTCTGCTTTTATCAGAACTCTCTGAAAACCAAATTTGTATTATATGGAAGCTATACAAGTTCCCCTGACCCCCACACATGTGAACCTCTCTCTTAAACCGACACTGACCTTGGGTGACCTAAAGGATGGGTGCGAAGATCGCCTCACGCAGGCCTATCTACGTATCCGAATGAAATATAACCAACTAGAACGAAAAAAAGAGTCGCTCGCCGGAATTTTAAGACAAATTGAATGGAACTGGTACTCAGAATAAACTAGCCTATACGTTACTGAAAATTTGGTGGTAAATGATAACCCAGTTGCTTTAGGTGAACCTTTCGTAGTAGGATTACTCATAAGAGACGCAGTTCATAAGAGTATACCTAAAGGACACGCGAAGAAAGACTCACTGTCAATTTCTTAAGGACTCTAGAAGGGTAGGAATGGAATGAAATGCCGAGCTGAAAACTCCAAGAGCATGGAACATTTGTTGAGGAAGGCTCAAGCTAAATTGAAACGAGCTGTCACACAGTCTAAAAGATCGGTCTAAGGTCCTTCGCCTCGAAAATGAACTTCCAAAAAAGTTAGGATCGAGGCACACAAGTTTATCTTGCGCTTAATAAATGACAAAGTGCCTGCCACTGGTAACCGACAGCACTGCATACTGCTCACGAGAACCAAAGATGCTCTAGCTCTGAGTAAAAACTTCGCAGATGCTGAAAGTTCTGAAAGATGTTGGCTACCGGAGCCAATAAGATCTTCCCACCTTCATCGTTCACCTTGGCCCGATAGTCCTAAAGACCTTTTTGAACCTGATGAACCTAATATGAAAGGTACGAGTTCATCAGCGATGGATAAAGACTGACGTTGTATCCTTATTGAAGGAAGGGAACCCAGTAAATAACCTAAACAGCTGCCAGCCTACAGGCGCAAGTTGCAAGGTTACTCAAGATATGGTTGAACGCAGACTCCAAGAATTTGTAGAATAAAAAGGTGTCAAGGAGGACTCCGCACGAATGAATCTAGTATGGAGCAAGTTGTTAAATTCACAATAACCATGAAGGAGGGCTTTCACAGGAAACAGTCAACTGTTGCTGTCCTACTAAATTTCAAGGCCGCATATGATAAAATATGGCTTTGCGTGCTGATCCACAAGTGCGAAGAAGTTGAGTATGAATGAAATGGAGACTTATCTCCCTCTCACGATGTATCATCCGATGTGAGTTATTTGATCCCACTTTTCCTTATAAGCAACTGTGTCAAGGACTACCGCAAAAGGCCGCATATAGCTGTCTACTCTTTAAAATCTTAATTACTGATCTTAGAATGACTGTCGAAGATCGAGATTCTGTGCCTCGAACCCTTCACCGGGATTCTGTGCCTCGAAACTGTCAAATTGTGCCTCTTCTTCGCCGTCGATGTCTAAATGTTGGCTACATGTAACTACATCCACACCATTGTCGATCTATTAAAGTACTCTAAATTCTCGCAACATGGGCAAGGATGAATAAAATTGTAGAAAGTGCCGACAAGACAGTCACCCAGTTATTCAAAATGTCCACAAAGGTCCCACGTATCAACCTAAAATACCAAGACTCACCTCTTCAACGAGTAAGACTACCTAAGTATCCGGGCACTAAGATTGCCTCCAAGCTATCTTACAGCATACACATCACAGAACTTAACCTAAATGAACCTAAACTCCACAAAGGAGTAACCGCTCCAAAGTTAAGAGCTATCCAGGATGTACTATCCATGATCTACAAGAGATATATCCGTCCACTACTTGAATACAGTCATGAGTTAATTTCACTGGCAAGCAAGACTAATCTTTCTAAATACGATTTAGTGCAAAAAAACGGTATCCAACTGATTGCGAGAAGTACAAAATCTACACCAACACAAACTATGCTGCTACAAACTTACATCGAATCCCTACACAGGCGCAAAGGTTAGTGTACACCTTATATGTATAGGTTTAAGTATAAATGTGTGATAAGTATACGTTCTGGGAAAGAGCTAAAAGAAACGACAGAAGCGTCTGGGACAGGTATAATAATGTATCCAAAGCGTCAAACTCAAACCTCATCGTTAACTGGTGCTGAACTCTTCATAAGCAAATTCGCATCACCCGGCGCACAGAGTTCATGCAGTTCTATGGTATAGACACGTCAACCATTCTCACAAAACATCTTCACCTTGTCAGCCTTACAACAAAACGGGGGTCACTCCCATTGAGATCAAACAGAACGTTTTAGAAACCATCAACGTTAGATATCCGGCGACTAAATAGCTTCCCGTTTACACCGACGTTTCATACTTCCCTGGAACAAGCAAAGCAGGATCGGGATGGTTGTTGTTATGTTAGCCAACGCACCCCCCCCCCCCCGCCCTTGGCAGTGGAGCCATTTAGAGCCCTTCGCAGTGAACGCGCTGACCAGTAGAGATGGTCTTCCCTGAAGATGGGACTGTTGTAATCCTGGGCCTGGTCCAGGGCTGTGCAATCATTAAGGTGTTCGGCATTCATAAGTTCACCACCACACAGCAGACACTCCGGGGTCGGTAGCACATGAATGCGGTGGAGGTGCGCAGCAAGGTAATCATGACCGGTCTTCAATCTGAAAGCGGCAAGTTTTGGTCAATTGGTCTACCCGTCACAAGACTTTCTCACCGTTTTCCTGCTGAGAGCTCCCTCAATCGACCGTGATTCCATTTTTTTGTGGACGTCTTTATTAGGAACCTGGAGGAATGTAGTGAACTCAGATGCCGGGCTGAGGGAGGCTTGTTCCCTGCTTGGCTAGTTGATCAGCCTTTTCATTGCCAGTGATGTTTACATGACTCGGGATCTACTGGGAATTAAGTATTCTCCCGGCATTTATGGGATAGTAGTATCGTCTGTTTGTTAACTTATTTCCAATAGGAAGGAATACTAGTAGTTGCGATGGTGAGGAGTGCGTGGTCAACCAAGTTTCTGGGCGACTGGTGGCCAACAACCAGGACTCGGGGAGAGTGGAGTTCATGATCGACTCTCAGGCAGCAATTACTGCACTTCGCAGTAATACCCCTACTTCACTCTTTTGATTACTATTCATGTGCTTACATTTTTAAATCATGTTCTAGCTTATAGGATATTATAATAGACTATTAAAGAATGACTTGATGCGTTGATCGATAATGCAGCAAAAAGGTTTCAACTAAATGAAGATATTAAGGATGTAATAAACGCAACAAGAAATGCGTTTAGTAACATAGATTAAAAATAACCGTTAAATTACTTTAAAATTTCGTAACAAATATTTTATATAACAAAGATATATAGATGTAGCCTACATTCATTTCTTGACAGCTTAATCAAAAGTAATATTAATGTTCTTTATTATTTTTTATTATTATTTTAAGACATTTTTTTAAGAACTACTAAGCAAAAATGCTAGTAAAATATTTTTCGAAACTAATTAGGTTTCTGAAGGCTTGAGCAGCTTGCGTTTGATTGGGGCAGGCGTTTTATGAGAGCTGTTTTAAAAAGAATAAAAGGTTTAGTCGTTAGTACCGACGAATTACGTTTTCAGATGTAAAAAGACTTAAAATAACAATTATTGTCTTCATAAGCGCCAGAAGGGTGGAAAAAACTTTCTATACCATTAGCGTTGAGCTAAAAATGTCCATACTCCGAAACTGCATTTTTATACAAAATGGAGGATTGGACAAAAGCCTTAGAAATGTGGCGAATTTATAGCATACTTTGGACTGGTAGGGTAGTGAGTGGCAGAGTTGCTTGATCAATACAAAGTCATGAATGCCATAAAAAGAAAGAAATTTGAATGCATTGGGCCACTTTACTAGATTTCCAAATATAATCCGCTTCTTGATGAGGTATACACTCTTAAAACCATTTATACTCTTTAGTAATGATTTATTTTTACGGGTTGTATTACTGTTTGGGAATTATTATGTTTGGGAATTTTTAAACACATTTTAATTAATTGTTTATAGTCTTTACTATCATGGGCTATCACATTTTATAGTGTGTTTTTAATTATTTAATTTAATTGCGTTGTTTTTTTTGTTAATTTATTAGTATTAATAACTTATTGTAATGTTTTTCTTTAATGTTTATATGTTGTGAATTTTTATGAAGTAGATATTAATTCTGTCTATTATACTTGTAGGTCTGCATGAGGACAATTTAGTCGTCGAAACGTTGCAAAATTACTAATAAATCGATTTCTTTGACTCACTCATCAACCGTGTTTTTATTTAAAACTCCACTTCAGTTGGTAATATGATGGGGAATTTTTGGAAAGAGCGTCAACGAAAGACGGTGTATTTGAAAAATTATCAATATCGTTTCTGAAGCAACAAAGCAACCGTTTTCAGTATCTGTATAGCGAATGCTTATTGCAAGGGTACGATAGGTTAATTATTGCAATACTTTCATCTTGCGTTAGGAAATGTATCACCGGAAAGGAGAGGTGTGTTTAAAATAAATGTTTGTTGTTGAACATTTTAAAACAATATTCCAGGACCAATATAAAGTAATAATAAATCTGTAATATACCATAGTTCGATAACTCTAAGTTAAATATATAGCAAGAGGAATATTGTATCCATTTCGGGTACAGTCTTCTTTGTGTCTGAATAAAAACATTAAATTGTTCATAGAAGTACAATCAGGAGAGTTACTAAAGTGGGGTATATTTTGCATCTGAAAAGAAAAAAAGATTTGTAAAAATTACGGACAGACTTATATATTTTGTATCTGAAGAAGAAAATAAATTTGTCAAAAGGGTTGACTGTATTGAGTCATTTTAGTTACAGTACTACTAACTAGGACACATAAATAACAATTTATTATAAAGTAGGATGAGTAGAATAAACAGTTGGACAGTTTTACAACATTGGGAAGGACAGTAAACTGCACAACATTACTTCTTAGGAATGTAGAAACATTACGGATTAAAGAGGCCTACATTAGTCATAAGGCCGAAGCGTCGGTGTGACGTGAGGCTGCAAAGAGTCGTCATCTTGGTTGCACCGCAGGTTTCGTTAGAATTGTCGTTGCAGTGGCAACACCGCATTACCCAGGAGATACTTTACACTAATTAGTCATAAGGCCGAAGTGTCGGTGTGACGCGAGGCTGCAAAGAGTCGTCATCTTGGTTGCACTGTTGCACCACAGGTTTCGTTAGAATTGTCGTTGCATTGACAACACCGCATTACACAGGAGATACTTTACACTAATTAGTCATAAGGCCGAAGCGTCGGTGTGTCGTGAGGCTGCAAAGAGTCGTCATCTTGGTTGCACTGTTGCACCGCAGGTTTCGTTAGAATTGTCGTTGCAGTGACAACACCGCATTAACCAGGAGATACTTTACACTAATTAGTCATAAGGCCGAAGCGTCGGTGTGTCGTGAGGCTGCAAAGAGTCGTCATCTTGGTTGCACTGTTGCACCGCAGGTTTCGTTAGAATTGTCGTTGCAGTGGCAACACCGCATTACCCAGGAGATACTTTACACTAATTAGTCATAAGGCCGAAGCGTCGGTGTGGCGCGAGGCTGCAAAGAATAGTCATCTTGGTTGCACTGTTGCACCGCAGGTTTCGTTAGAATTGTCGTTGCAGTGGCAACACCGCATTACCCAGGAGATACTTTACACTAATTAGTCATAAGGGCGAAGCGTCGATGTGGCGCGAGGCTGCAAAGAGTAGTCATCTTGGTTGCACTGTTGCACCGCAGGTTTCGTTAGAATTGTCGTTGCAGTGGCAACACCGCATTACCCAGGAGATACTTTACACTAATTAGTCATAAGGCCGAAGCGTCGGTGTGACGTGAGGCTGCAAAGAGTCGTCATCTTGGTTGCACCGCAGGTTTCGTTAGAATTGTCGTTGCAGTGGCAACACCGCATTACCCAGGAGATACTTTACACTAATTAGTCATAAGGCCGAAGCGTCGGTGTGACGTGAGGCTGCAAAGAGTCGTCATCTTGGTTGCACCGCAGGTTTCGTTAGAATTGTCGTTGCAGTGGCAACACCGCATTACCCAGGAGATACTTTACACTAATTAGTCATAAGGCCGAAGCGTCGGTGTGACGTGAGGCTGCAAAGAGTCGTCATCTTGGTTGCACCGCAGGTTTCGTTAGAATTGTCGTTGCAGTGGCAACACCGCATTACCCAGGAGATACTTTACACTAATTAGTCATAAGGCCGAAGCGTCGGTGTGACGTGAGGCTGCAAAGAGTCGTCATCTTGGTTGCACCGCAGGTTTCGTTAGAATTGTCGTTGCAGTGGCAACACCGCATTACCCAGGAGATACTTTACACTAATTAGTCATAAGGCCGAAGCGTCGGTGTGACGTGAGGCTGCAAAGAGTAGTCATCTTGGTTGCACCGCAGGTTTCGTTAGAATTGTCGTTGCAGTGGCAACACCGCATTACCCAGGAGATACTTTACACTAATTAGTCATAAGGCCGAAGCGTCGGTGTGACGTGAGGCTGCAAAGAGTCGTCATCTTGGTTGCACCGCAGGTTTCGTTAGAATTGTCGTTGCAGTGGCAACACCGCATTACCCAGGAGATATTTTACACTAATTAGTCATAAGGCCGAAGCGTCGGTGTGACGTGAGGCTGCAAAGAGTCGTCATCTTGGTTGCACCGCAGGTTTCGTTAGAATTGTTGTTGCAGTGACAACACCGCATTACCCAGGAGATACGTTACACTAATTAGTCATAAGGCCGAAGCGTCGGTGTGACGTGAGGCTGCAAAGAGTCCTCATCTTGGTTGCACTGTTGCACCGCAAGTTTCGTTAGAATTGTCGTTGTAGTGACAACACCGCATTACCCAGGAGATACTTTACACTAATTAGTCATAAGGCCGAAGCGTCGGTGTGACGTGAGGCTGCAAAGAGTCGTCATCTTGGTTGCACTGTTGCACCGCAGGTTTCGTTAGAATTGTCGTTGCAGTGGCAACACCGCATTACCCAGGAGATACTTTACACTAATTAGTCATAAGGCCGAAGTGTCGGTGTGACGTGAGGCTGCAAAGAGTCGTCATCTTGGTTGCACTGTTGCACCGCAGGTTTCGTTAGAATTGTCGTTGCATTGACAACACCGCATTACACAGGAGATACTTTACACTAATTAGTCATAAGGCCGAAGCGTCGGTGTGTCGTGAGGCTGCAAAGAGTCGTCATCTTGGTTGCACCGCAGGTTTCGTTAGAATTGTTGTTCCCTGGAGTGTTGAATTCATTGTCAACCTGGAAGAAAAGATGAAAATGGTGCCTATACAACAAAAAAAGATAACTTAGCTCGGTGCAGAGTACATATACATACAAAACTCTTGCGTTATTGTTGGCAGAATGTTGGGATAGACGAAGAGGAACATGTATAAGGCACCTGTATGTTATAGTTGGGAAGTAGAAGACAATTCTACTTAAGGAATATGTCCGTATAAAAGAAAATCAATGCTATCTCTAGTAAGTGAGACATTATTTTTGAGAACAAGAGAAAATGTCTCGGACTGTAAAGCTATGGTCACAGAATGGATTTACTGGTGTATTCTGTAGATGTTATAGGTCAACAACTTTGGTTTCGAAATATTTTTCACTTTTATAAGTCAAGATTTACGACCTACGCTATCATTCGATTTCGTATCTCAGTAAGACAGTAATTTACCAGATAGTCACTGTTATTTATAATATTCGTCACTTTTTAAACGCCTTCTACATTTGGTCGAATTTAGTAAGTTTGTGAAAAACGTTTTTAAATTTAGAATGTCTAAAAAATATGTTATTCTAAATAAAACAAGCTATTTGGGCTTAAAGGTCATACTTTCTTCTAAGGAATTACTTGTTTTATCTGTAGTGCTGTTTTAATCTGTATTAAAATACATATAATATATATTAGACTTATGGTATTATTATTTTATTGAATGTTATTAATGCTTTTATTTTACAAAGTTTGACAACTTGTTTCCAAAACTTAATAATTGTTAAAAAAATTTTTTGAACACCATATCAAATTTTTCTTAGTAAAGAAAACTGCAAATAAGTAATAATTATATCATTTATTAACAATGATTATTCACATAATGTTTTATCGGTCTGAATTAATCAGAATAAATCATGATTAACAATAACCAAGTAGGTAATGTTTGACAAAGGGTTTAAAGTAAAATAAGAAAATTGTATGGTATTATCAAAATTCGAATAAAATAGTTTCGATATCAACAGTACCCGAAATGTTTGGATGTTCACCATCACTCTAGAGCAGGGGTCCTCACTAGGAATACTTTGAGAGCCAAACATTTTGCATAAAATTTTCCTGAGGACCGCAAGTACAAGAGGCACTAAATAGCTGACAAACAATATGATTATAACATACGTTTATTACATTACCAACATAAATATACTGTTTTGCGCATAAAAAAGCTTGAAAATGTATTTTTTTTTTAACTTAGTTAATTCTTTGAAGTTGATGGGCGAAATCTTTCACAGTCCTCTAATATGGCATCTATGTTGGCAGGTTGGGAAGAAACTGAAATTCTTAAAATGTTCTCAACATTCTCACTTGTTGGCCTAGATCTGTACTTGTTTTTTACAAACTTCAGCTTACTGAATGTAGATTCACAGACATAAGTAGATGAAAAAACACACAATATTTTCTGAGCACATTCAAGTAAGTTAGGAAATTTGTCCTTTTCAACAACCCTCCGAAACTCATAGTGAGCTTTATTCTTCATCTTTTCTTCAAAAATACTTTTGAGTTCCGTATCGTTCTGAAGATCGATTAATTCATTTTTCAAATCCCTTCATATCCAAAAACAGAAAGATGAGCTACATTAGCTGGTTTCATTGCCCATGGATTTTCTACCAAGTGAAATGGTACAGTTTCACGACATATCAAACATATGGCAGTCCCTTCTATCTTACTTTTTGCACGTCTCCACCGTCACACGTTAAGTTGCGTTGCGGTGTTGCCGATACTACTGCTTGCTAAACGTCAGTAAAGCCCGAGGCAAAGATATAGCGGGCGGGGTTTTTAACTTCAGTAGTTTGAGTAATTAATTAAGTTTAGTAAAACAACGACAGATTTTCAAAACACTCAGTAAATAAATATAATATTTATTTAAGTTATAAAATATTTTGACTTCAATCCTAACCGTCTAAGGGCCGCAAAAAATCGTCCCGAGGGCCGCATGCGGCCCGCGGGTCGCGTAGTGAGGATGCCTGCTCTAGAGTAAAGCTTTCGTTCAATGGTGTCAAATGGCGTTTTGAGGAATACTTTACTTCAAGAAACACTTGAGTGAAGAAATGTTCTGAGAAACACGTCTAGAAAATAAAACATTAACGTACTTATTAAATCGGAAGCGAAATACGAGTAGCGTGACGTCATAGAAAGCACTTTGAGTAATTGAAGCTTTTGGAATAAGTGTGCATGAATGCAGGCGCCAAGGTCATCGTAACCTATCACGATCTTTATTGTGAGGCCACGTGACTGCTAGCCAATCATAGTTTGGCATTGGGGTTGGTTTTGTTGCTAGACGAAGTGGTTAAAAAATAAAGCAAATAAGATGGTTTGAACTGAGGACTTTCCACTGTACCCATGTTTTACTCTAATCTACCTAATTAATTGGTAACCATAAGCGAAATGACGAAGAAAGATCGTTTGGAGAATTTTAAAATTATTTCAAAGCATACAAAAGCGAAATATTGTGAACACAGAAATTACAACAAATATATGAATACCTTATTGGATCATGCTTAAAATAGTTCATAACTCAAACTAAAGTTTAAAACATATTAATTAGTTTCCATTATTCTCTAAATGTTATTATAAATTTTATTATTTTGAAAGGTTTAAAAAGTATTTTCTTACCTGGTTATCTCTTAGAAAAATTAAAAAATTATTTTTAAAACATAATTTATCCAATTAACAATGAAATTTAAAGATATTCAAACTACAAAATATTTAAAAAAATAATGTAGTCAGTTCTATAGCCGACAGTATTTAAAAGATGAAGAAATTGTTGATGACTGAATTTGATTTTGAAAATTTTGAAATAAAAATATATTGTTCAGTGCCATTATATTCAATTCATTATAATAACATTTATTGAAATATAAATGATTATTTTTATTAAATGGTATAATGGTTAAATATTCACATTTTAACTTAATAGTGTAAATTACGGAAATTTCCATAGACTCAGCTACAAGTATGAAAAACAAATGATGCATGGAATCATAATCTACTGCAATCAAACGTTATATTCATGAATACACTTGAAATATGTTTCCAAAAAACCTCTAAGTAAAGACGAAAACGACTGTTAGCCTTTACCGGTCCCGTTTAGTTTTCGGAAATCTTCGGGACAATTCGTCCGTCTTCGGAAATATTGTTCTTATGACCCTAAATGAATACGTTGTTTCAATAAAAACAAGTATCTTAACATGCATAACGTAGTTTTACATTAAAAAATTGAAAGTAACGAGGGTATTAAATTGGATGTTTTTGGAAAGTGTAAACATTTTCAAGTTTTCAGTAGAAAAAAAAATAATTCGAAATTTAAATTTTTTCGTCGAACAGTATTCATTATAAAGACCAAGCCTTTATTGGTCATTAAATTGTAAATAAAAAATGAACATTATGTAAAACTCTTAATCTTGTATGCGAGGTTTTTATTAACGATATAAAACATTAATATTGACAGATAGTTTATGACGATTTCATTTTATTACTTTTTATTTATTTACCCCTATTTATTTGTTTGTTTATATACATAATTGTGTGACTTTTGAATCGGTTACTCACCCTTCCCAGCCGCACGCTGCATACTGACTCATTCTTCAGCTCTCAAGGCTAGAAAGATACTAGAGACTCCAATTGCTCATCTGTCCTCAAAAGAGGTGAAGAACACTGTAAAGGGCATAAACCTGTCAAACAGTTGAACATTATTAGTGGATTTTATTAAATGTTATCCTCATTCAAAGCTATTTCTGTAATATTGGCATTTATTCAAACCTTTGGAATAAATAGCTTTCTACAAACAGTTCAATGAGTTACAAGGTATTAAAACGCTCAGTTAGGTTATAAATATTGTGTACATTATTTATTCTTAGTTTAACATAAAAATAATAGGCTTTCTAATGGGTTGGAATGTGTATATTATATATATCTAATATAAACATTTTCAATTTGAATAATAAGTCATCAAAAATTTTGTAAAATCTAGCGTGAACATAATATCTCTGTTGGATTTCTCAAACTATGCTTTGGATAATAAACATATATATATATATATATATATATATATATATATATATATATATATAGCCTATAATGAATAGTTACTATCTGGAACTGCGAAATTATGGACTGCAGAATGAACGGATGTACTCCAGATAGTAACTATTCATCATATGTTTTTATCCGTGAAGGAATACGTATCAGCATATATATATATATATATATATATATATATATATATATATATATATATATATATATATATATATATTTGTAGATTATGCAACACTGTTTTCTTGTATACACTTATCACTTTCACTTATGTACTTAAACAAGAATCTTACTTGGTATTTATGCAAGCGCTTTCAGAAGCTAGCGAGTGCTTCCACCATGCCAGATGATGGAAGCACTCGCTAGCTTCTGAAAGCGCTTGCATAAATACCAAGTAAGATTCTTGTTTAAGTACATAAGTGAAAGTGATATATATATATATATATATATATATATATATATATATATATATATATATATATATATATATATATATAGCCTATAATGAATAGTTACTATCTGGAACTGCGAAATTATGGACTGCAGAATGAACGGATGTACTCCACATAGTAACTATTCATCATATGTTTTTATCCGTGAAGGAATACGTATCAGCATATATATATATATATATATATATATATATATAGCCTATAATGAATAGTTACTATCTGGAACTGCGAAATTATGGACTGCAGAATGAACGGATGTACTCCAGATAGTAACTATTCATATGTTTTTATCCGTGAAGGAATACGTATCAGCATATATATATATATATATATATATATATATATATATATATATATATATATATATATAGCCTATAATGAATAGTTACTATCTGGAACTGCGAAATTATGGACTGCAGAATGAACGGATGTAGTCCAGATAGTAACTATTCATCATATGTTTTTATCCGTGAAGGAATACGTATCAGCATATATATATATATATATATATATATATATATATATATATATATATATATATATAGCCTATAATGAATAGTTACTATCTGGAACTGCGAAATTATGGACTGCAGAATGAACGGATGTACTCCAGATAGTAACTATTCATCATATGTTTTTATCCGTGAAGGAATACGTATCAGCATATATATATATATATATATATATATATATATATATATAAATATATATATATATATAGCCTATAATGAATAGTTACTATCTGGAACTGCGAAATTATGGACTGCAGAATGAACGGATGTACTCCAGATAGTAACTATTCATCATATGTTTTTATCCGTGAAGGAATACCTATCAGCATATATATATATATATATATATATATATATATATATATATATATATATATATATATATATATATATATATAGCCTATAATGAATAGTTACTATCTGGAACTGCGAAATTATGGACTGCAGAATGAACGGATGTACTCCAGATAGTAACTATTCATCATATGTTTTTATCCGTGAAGGAATACGTATCAGCATATATATATATATATATATATATATATATATATATATATATATATATATATATAGCCTATAATAAATAGTTACTATCTGGAACTGCGAAATTATGGACTGCAGAATGAACGGATGTACTCCAGATAGTAACTATTCATCATATGTTTTTATCCGTGAAGGAATACGTATCAGCATATATATATATATATATATATATATATATATATATATATATATATATAGCCTATAATGAATAGTTACTATCTGGAACTGCGAAATTATGGACTGCAGAATGAACGGATGTACTCCAGATAGTAACTATTCATCATATGTTTTTATCCGTGAAGGAATACGTATCAGCATATATATATATATATATATATATATATATATATATATATATATATATATATATATATATATATATATATATATATAGCCTATAATGAATAGTTACTATCTGGAACTGCGAAATTATGGACTGCAGAATGAACGGATGTACTCCAGATAGTAACTATTCATCATATGTTTTTATCCGTGAAGGAATACGTATCAGCATATATATATATATATATATATATATATATATATAGCCTATAATGAATAGTTACTATCTGGAACTGCGAAATTATGGACTGCAGAATGAACGGATGTACTCCAGATAGTAACTATTCATCATATGTTTTTATCCGTGAAGGAATACGTATCAGCATATATATATATATATATATATATATATATATATATATATATATATATATATATATATATATATATATATATAGCCTATAATAAATAGTTACTATCTGGAACTGCGAAATTATGGACTGCAGAATGAACGGATGTACTCCAGATAGTAACTATTCATCATATGTTTTTATCCGTGAAGGAATACGTATCAGCATATATATATATATATATATATATATATATATATATATATATATAGCCTATAATGAATAGTTACTATCTGGAACTGCGAAATTATGGACTGCAGAATGAACGGATGTACTCCAGATAGTAACTATTCATCATATGTTTTTATCCGTGAAGGAATACGTATCAGCATATATATATATATATATATATATATAGCCTATAATGAATAGTTACTATCTGGAACTGCGAAATTATGGACTGCAGAATGAACGGATGTACTCCAGATAGTAACTATTCATCATATGTTTTTATCCGTGAAGGAATACGTATCAGCATATATATATATATATATATATATATATATATATATATATATATATATATAGCCTATAATGAATAGTTACTATCTGGAACAGCGAAATTATGGACTGCAGAATGAACGGATGTACTCCAGATAGTAACTATTCATCATATGTTTTTATCCGTGAAGGAATACGTATCAGCATATATATATATATATATATATAGAGAGAGAGAGAGAGAGAGAGAGAGAACAAACAGAATTTATGAGCTTGAATGAAGAAATTCAAGAGGTCAGTTCTAGAATGATAAAATATCTTGTGGTGAACAAACATTTTCAATGAGCATAAAATTGTCAGAAATTCAATTTTCATAAGTAATGTGCCAAATCTATTAAAAATATTTAAGAACCTTAATGGCAGTAGAATATTAAATTTTTTGTTACTTGTTTTATTTTTGTTACATAAAGACTGAGAATTATAAATAAAACAGTAGTAAAAAAAATATACAGTCAATATAATTCTTGTTTATCTGAGAATATATATAAAATGATTTTATTGAACGAAAATGGCAGAAACATTAAGCACTTCTGACTCATAAGGAATTTTATCCAGCTGTTAATACAACTCTTAATTAGTTTGCAATAATAAATATACAGAACTGAGGAAACTATTGCAATACATATAAGGAAATCCTTGGCTACAAGAAAAATTAATATTTACAAAACCTTTTTGCAAGTTTCGATAGCGCTTTTAGCATCATCAGAGGTTTACAATTATTAAACGTTGTTGAGTTTCAACTTTCTGTGTTAACAAAATGTGCTCTAAGTTGTTGTAACAATTCACCGTCCTAGTATGGAAGGGTTTTCCGTATTTCTATTCATATGATTATTAACATCGATGATTATTAATATAGATTAATGTTTTTTAGTTGGAGTTTTATCAGATTTTGGACAACATATATTTATCTATATAACCTCTCAACTGCATATGTTAATTTTGTTATTTTACTAGTTTAGTTTTAATAATATTATTTAGTAAAAGTTTCTACGATCGCCATGAATAATAAAATCTACTAATCACAGATAGTATTGCTTTTAGTAAATGTAATTTATTAATTGGGGTTTTGTTATAACTATTTTATTTGGAATTATAACAATTGCTTTTCACCAAAGGGTGTTTGGTTAGTACCGCAAATAAAGTTTATTATAATAACTTTTTAAACAATCAAAATTTAATTATTTTAATAACGGAAATTTTTCGTCCGTTTTGTTATTTTTCAAACAGTTATAGAGTTATAGACAAAGAAATAAATTATTATTTTGTTTTGTATTTATCGACGGTGGCAAAGAGTTATTTATCCACTAAGCCAATCCTGTGTTAGGAATGGTAAGAGAATACAAAGGCTGTAGCTAAGTGTTCTACACCTATAAGGTCCCTCCAAGTTTCTAATAATAAAATAATAATAATTTATCGACGGTTACAAAACTGCTTTTTTGTCATCCTTAAGGAACGCTACTTTCACATATATATGTAAACATTAACCTTCCAAACTCCCCTAAAGCAATACTTCAAGTATAAACTACTAAAACCCTTTTAGCAAAGTAATAACCACTAGAAATATTCAACTCGTAAGTAACATTTAAATACCAAGTTGTAATCAAATTGTTAATCTGTTGCAAAATGCACTTGTACGAGTCGGCTCGGAGAAAGTCAATGTTTTCCTTCCTCGAAGCGTCCCTTATGTAACTCATCCAGTCATTCATTAAAATTTATCCTAACGGGGGATCGTAGTTTGCATTTTAAATATATTAATTCCACTGGCAATGGAGGGGAATGGCAGGAGGTCAGAGAAATATCCAACGCACAAGCCAAGCTCGTTTTTATATATACTTCAATTATTTGTTTGTACATTGAGACACTTACAAATGAGGCCGAAAGGAAAAGGAATTTTTATGTTAAAATACTGCTATTAATTAAATTTATTTATGTTGAATAATTTTTTGTAATTTAAAACATAAAATAAATATGGGGAACTACTAATTAGATCGGGATATAATTTATTTTGAATGTCTTACAACGAATAAATATATATATGAATTATTTATCGAACGTTTCGTCTATATGGCGAGGTTAGGTTTTTCCAACAGACTTCTAATATTACGTAATGAATGATTCTAATCGACACTATAACGACCACGTTATTGATCAGTGATTTAATCAAACGTATAATGATCAAAAAAAAATCTTAACATCGATATGAATGCCAAATTTTTTACTTAGCATGTTTTTAGTGAATATGCTAATATACGCTATAATAATATAGCTAGATGAAATACCGGCAGAGAGTTCATACCAGCTGCACCTACTAAGATCTATGTCGTCCCCTGCTGTTCACATCACCACCAGCATCTCATACCCTCGTACTTTAATACTTTATTATTTACTGTTAATTTAATTTTAGTATTTAGTTTTAACTAATTGTTTTTAGATTTAATTTCGTTCTAAGCCTAATTATATGTTTTTGTTCACAAGAATGACATGAAAAATCTCGTGTGGCTTTCCTTGTCGAAAAGCTTTACTAGCAAGTAGCGTTGACTCTAATGCCTATGCTGAGTCTAACCTATGCTTTAGCTTTTGGCAGGGTGCATAGTTAATAACAAGAGTTTACTGGTGAAATATAAACCTTTAGTGCTTGTACAGTCCCTAAAAGGTAGAAGGAAATTAGAGGATAAACGCGTTGCGGGGAATTTATTTGATTTTGGACTTTACTAAATCAGACGTATCAGGAAAATTGCTGATAAATGTGGGATTGCTGATAGAAGCGACGCGATGGAGATTTCAGGTCACTTGTTCTAGGACAGGGTTGAGTAAGAAAGGGTAGAAGATAAGGAGTAATGGAAGACCATATTAATAGACGACCTTTTACACCGTTTTTTCAAAACAAACCCTAATAATGACGTTTTTTTAAATAGAAATTACTTACTTTAAAATTTTTATTTTTTGTATGAATCAGAATGCTAGGTAGTATACCACAACATAACACACTGTTGTGGTACACAATTTGGAATGTCACAGTTATCTGCCTTTCGTAGCATTGTCACAATAACTTTTGCTGGCATGATTCTGTGAACCCCCATCATGCAGAACCTCCACAAGGAAGTCAATGAGTCCATAGGTAGTTCTTATTGATGGAAGTTCTCTGAAATAACTAAAGTTAATGTGACAATTGCAGATTGGTTCAAAATATCAGGAATGACTCACTAAAAACGCTTCTGGAAAGGCAGATTAATAGATCTAACCCCAGAGCATAAAATAGGGAGCTCTCGATGATTTAAAAACTTAAATGCTTTATTTCATACATAATTAAGTTCAACTAATCTTTTTTTTTAATATAGAATATAACTTCACGATTTGAAGAACAGAAGTAAATAATTGGGAGTTCCCATAAGAAATAAATAATTACATTTTCCTATCTATGTAAATAACAATTCCTGCACAAAATAGATCTCTGCCCTATTTTACGAAATCGTAAAGAAGAAATCCTAAAGTCCAGAAAAAGGTAAACTTCCTTAAAACAGAGTAGGCCTGGCTATCGAACCTAATGCTAGTCATCTATTAACAAAACCTAACAAATCGTAATAATTAGAAGTAAACGAGAAGATAGACATGATCTGAAGCTAAATGTTTCAATAAATTGGCCTAAATAGGATTATATTAAGAGGAGAATGTATCATTGACGACGAAAATTAACGATAGGACGATAAAAACTGACAGTGGATCCAACAACTGTACGGAGTTCAATTTTAATTCGCACACAAAAATCAAAAGAACGAAATAAGCTTGTTTTTATAACGCAGGGTAATACATTCTGAAGCGAAAATCTGTATCGTTGGAAAAATAAATTAGAGAATTTTCAGTTTTGTTACGTTGGTAGTAGTATGTGTTATTGTGGTGAGCGATAGGCGTTCTTCGGTATACATATGGGATATAATATTGCTGTCATAGTACAGTAAATGTATCTTCGGGCCCTAACCTGAGGGAGAATTGTGCCAAAAAATCCGGTCATTTTCCTTACAGTTAGGTTTATTTAGTTGTGTTAAATGATGATGTCACTGAAAAGTGGTTATTATGTATCTATTAGGATTAGTGTGATACAGTTGGAGTGTTGGCGAAAATGCTGATGTGGTTACAATTATGAATAAAGTGAATAGCGATGAGCTTACGAAAAGAATAAAACTAGGCAAGAACAAGCTAAACTGTATGGAAGAAATTAAAATAGAGTGATAATGTAAGGATTTGAGATAGAAGGGATGGAAATTTATAGAGTTGGGTGCTATCGTTGGAATAAGACGGAAGACCAGTTATACGAGCACGATACGTAGGAGGATGCTATGGAAAGGAGGACTGGAAGGATAACAGTTGACAGAGGCAACAGTTGAGAGAGGGCGATAATTCAAGACGAAAGTCTGAGGAGATGTAGCAACTCAGTAACAGTAGGTCTACCACAGTGCGTTCCTACTATATTTCCTCTACCAATGAAACAGAGTGTTAAGTTAAGTAAAAACCCTAAAAGCTCTAATGAAAAATAAATTTAACTTAGAACAACCTATTTATCAGAATATGAATGTTAAACTCGCACCTTAATATTGATTACCTTAGGTGGTAAATAAGTGATATCATTGTAAACTGAATACATAAGAGTACGAAATCAGGTTTAGCAGCTTTTTGCAAGTTCGATGGTTGGTAGCGAAAAGCAACTTCAAACTGCAGGTACTTTGGAACAAGTTCAAGGCGAATCCTTTACTTTTATTTTTCGTCATTTCAAACGAGTTTGTTTCATTGAGTATTCAAATGTATTATTAATGTCCTTCATTGACGGTCAAACATTAACAAATGTCGTGTGAATTGAGATTCAGCAGTTAATTGTTACTGGGTGCATAGTGAAGTATCTGCGTCACATTCGTTCCTTACTTACTGACGCACTAAAAATAAGAACCAAATTGTATTTTGTTAGAAAAGAGGAAATCTTATTGCCATCTATCACTTGCATAAATCCACAAGGCAATGTTTATCAGCTGGAGCGTTTTGAGGAGAAATAGTGTCAGTAAGATCTTGAAATTTCGAAAGTTAGGAAACTTTAAACAAAACTAAAGACAAAAATTTCTGAAACAAGTATGTAATTAATTAAAAAGTTTCAATCACTCAAAGTTTACAAAACCAATAGCTCTCTTAAATATCTAAAATATAACAATAGTATAGTGTTACAATATAATATATAACAATTTAAATTTTAAATGTGAAACTAAGCTCAAAATAAAACTAACATGAAATTTGTGTTTAGTGTTCATGCATATATTGTATCAGTCGAAATATTTATAATTTAGGTTTTTTATTATCGTTCTTAAGACTGAACCTTTCAAGGTTTATTAAATTATTTTTCGCTTTATTTAGAGGTTAGTTTTAAACTTAAAATCTAGATAAGTAATTATTGTAGAATATTTATTTTGTTTCAAAATATTACATGCCAAAAGAGGACATTGGGTTTTTACAATGTATGAATGAAACGTGAACAATTACATACATTGTAACAAGTAATGTAATTTTTTTTCAAGTCAATTCCTATCCAAGTCAGTAACAAAAATTCAATTTCATTTTTTTTAAATTTTATAATTACAATTAATATAAATATGTATATACATATGTCAGAATAGGAATATTAAATGGCAAAATAGAAAGCGAATTTCCTTGCAATTTTCTATTTATCTTTCTATGTATGGTGTTGGACTATTATTTATTTATATATTTTTACTATTTATACGCTTTCTTTTTTTTGTCCCTTACTTTGTATTGTAGTTTCTTTTCGCGTTTATTTCGCATTACCCGTTTGTGAAGTAAGGTTCGATACCGTTAATCCAGTTTGCTTATTTTATTCTTTTCATTCATTTTTAATCCTAGAGCATTATTTATGATATTGTGTGGTAACCATGCCAACGATTTCAGGTTGTACAATGAAGGTTTCGACGATACCCAGATGGGTGAAAAAGAAAAATTCATATACATCTTTGAAAAGTACATTACCAGGTATTGGAAGGTTGGCGCAGGGTCAAAGCGATAAACGTCGAACATGACAATACCGGCCTAAACGCGAAGTTCGAATCCTACCTAAACACCCCGAATTTGTATAATTTAATTATTGAGTAAATATTTGAAAAACCTGTATTAACATCAATTGTCATCCATTACAAAAAATGTGTTTAAACTTGATTGGATGAACAAAATAATATTTTTTAAAAGATTGAAAATTTGTACAAGCTATAAATCAGGAGAGTGTGAGCTAACAAAAAGGATTGAAAAAAAATTTGGTCATAAGTTTCGTTAAAACCGTCCTAACCTAAGAAGTTATAACAAGACTTTAGATAGGCATATTGGACAAATGAGAAATTTTCACCTGACTTAAACTCTGAGACACTCAACCGCATCCTAATAGCCTTCAGCACACAGATACTGTACTTTATCGCCTCAATATTCTCTGATCTGCACTGAACTCGCGTTTACAGTTACTCAGATGCTTTAGCCGTAACAATATTCTCACTAATACGGCGTTTGTAAGAGAAGAGCCGCGATGCCTTCACATGATGACTGTCCATCTTGGTGACTCAGCGTGTTCCTTGATATCTCATCAATTCCCCTAGTCAAGTCTCGAAGCAAGTGGCTGTTCTGTATAAAAAACTATCGGTAATAATTATTGATATTTTATTTTCAATACGTTTTATGCAGCCCTATATTTTGCATCCAAGGCGTTCAAATTTCTCTGAATACCTGTTTGAAAACAAGATTTTTTTTTTTTAATTCTTGATAGGGAATTGTTTCAACTAACCAAAAATAGACAGTGAAGTATAATTTAAAATTTTGATGTATCCAGAAGCCTATTAGATCGAACTATATACAAAATGAGAGCAGCAGGACACCCTAGACTTAGATGGATGTAATGCGTCGCTGAGGATGCCAGAACCCTGATGAATGTGAGGAACTGGAAAACAGCAGCTATCTGGCGAAGGCTCATTGAGGAGGAAAGGTCCGCATCGGACTGTAGCGCCATGGAAAGCAGCAGCTACCTGGCGAAGGCTCGTTGAGGAGGAAAGGTCCGCATCGGACTGTAGCGCCATGGAAAGCAGCAGCTACTTGGCGAAGGCTCGTTGAGGAGGAAAGGTCCGCATCGGACTGTAGCGCCATGGAAAGCAGCAGCTACCTGGCGAAGGCTCGTTGAGGAGGAAAGGTCCGCATCGGACTGTAGCGCTATGGGAAAGCAGCAGCTACTTGGCGAAGGCTCGTTGAGGAGGAAAGGTCCGCATCGGACTGTAGCGCCATGGAAAGCAGCAGCTACCTGGCGAAGGCTCGTTGAGGAGGAAAGGTCCGCATCGGACTGTAGCGCCATGGAAAGCAGCAGCTACTTGGCGAAGGCTCGTTGAGGAGGAAAGGTCCGCATCGGACTGTAGCGCCATGGAAAGCAGCAGCTACCTGGCGAAGGCTCGTTGAGGAGGAAAGGTCCGCATCGGACTGTAGCGCTATGGGAAAGCAGCAGCTACTTGGCGAAGGCTCGTTGAGGAGGAAAGGTCCGCATCGGACTGTAGCGCCATGGAAAGCAGCAGCTACCTGGCGAAGGCTCGTTGAGGAGGAAAGGTCCGCATCGGACTGTAGCGCTATGGAAAGCAGCAGCTACCTGGCGAAGACTCGTTGAGGAGGAAAGGTCCGCATCGGACTGTAGCGCTATGGAAAGCAGCAGCTACCTGGCGAAGGCTCGTTGAGGAGGAAAGGTCCGCATCGGACTCTAGCGCCATGGAAAGCAGCAGCTACCTGGCGAAGGCTCGTTGAGGAGGAAAGGTCCGCATCGGACTGTAGCGCTATGGAAAGCAGCAGCTACCTGGCGAAGGCTCGTTGAGGAGGAAAGGTCCGCATCGGACTGTAGCGCTATGGAAAGCAGCAGCTACCTGGCGAAGGCTCGTTGAGGAGGAAAGGTCCGCATCGGACTCTAGCGCCATGGAAAGCAGCAGCTACCTGGCGAAGGCTCGTTGAGGAGGAAAGGTCCGCATCGGACTGTAGCGCTATGGAAAGCAGCAGCTACCTGGCGAAGGCTCGTTGAGGAGGAAAGGTCCGCATCGGACTGTAGCGCTATGGAAAGCAGCAGCTACCTGGCGAAGGCTCGTTGAGGAGGAAAGGTCCGCATCGGACTGTAGCGCCATGGAAAGCAGCAGCTACCTGGCGAAGGCTCGTTGAGGAGGAAAAGTCCGCATCGGACTGTAGCGCTATGGAAAGCAGCAGCTACCTGGCGAAGGCTCGTTGAGGAGGAAAGGTCCGCATCGGACTGTAGCGCCATGGAAAGCAGCAGCTACCTGGCGAAGGCTCGTTGAGGAGGAAAGGTCCGCATCGGACTGTAGCGCTATGGAAAGCAGCAGCTACCTGGCGAAGGTTGAGGAGGAAAGGTCCGCATCGGAATGTAGCGCTATGGAAAGCAGCAGCTACCTGGCGAAGGCTCGTTGAGGAGGAAAGGTCCGCATCGGACTGTAGCGCTATGGAAAGCAGCAGCTACCTGGCGAAGACTCGTTGAGGAGGAAAGGTCCGCATCGGACTGTAGCGCTATGGAAAGCAGCAGCTACCTGGCGAAGGCTCGTTGAGGAGGAAAGGTCCGCATCGGACTGTAGCGCCATGGAAAGCAGCAGCTACCTGGCGAAGGCTCGTTGAGGAGGAAAGGTCCGCATCGGACTGTAGCGCTATGGAAAGCAGCAGCTACCTGGCGAAGGCTCGTTGAGGAGGAAAGGTCCGCATCGGACTGTAGCGCTATGGAAAGCAGCAGCTACCTGGCGAAGGCTCGTTGAGGAGGAAAGGTCCGCATCGGACTGTAGCGCCATGGAAAGCAGCAGCTACCTGGCGAAGGCTCGTTGAGGAGGAAAGGTCCGCATCGGACTGTAGCGCTATGGAAAGCAGCAGCTACCTGGCGAAGGCTCGTTGAGGAGGAAAGGTCCGCATCGGACTGTAGCGCCATGGAAAGCAGCAGCTACCTGGCGAAGGCTCGTTGAGGAGGAAAGGTCCGCATCGGACTGTAGCGCTATGGAAAGCAGCAGCTACCTGGCGAAGGCTCGTTGAGGAGGAAAGGTCCGCATCGGACTGTAGCGCTATGGAAAGCAGCAGCTACCTGGCGAAGGCTCGTTGAGAAGGAAAGGTCCGCATCGGACTGTAGCGCCATGGAAAGCAGCAGCTACCTGGCGAAGGCTCGTTGAGGAGGAAAGGTCCGCATCGGACTGTAGCGCTATGGAAAGCAGCAGCTACCTGGCGAAGGCTCGTTGAGGAGGAAAGGTCCGCATCGGACTGTAGCGCTATGGAAAGCAGCAGCTACCTGGCGAAGGCTCGTTGAGGAGGAAAGGTCCGCATCGGACTGTAGCGCTATGGAAAGCAGCAGCTACCTGGCGAAGGCTCGTTGAGGAGGAAAGGTCCGCATCGGACTGTAGTGCCATGGAAAGCAGCAGCTACCTGGCGAAAGCTCGTTGGGTGCGTGCGTGTGTGTGTGTGTGTGTAGAATATGATCTAGTATCCTTTGCACTTGGTACAATATTTTTTTTTGATGGTATTTTATATTATTATTTAGTAACCAATTAATGATACAGTAATAAATTGGAGCAACTGTGGTGTAATTTTTATTACAAATAAATAAAACCTGTGAAAAAACAAAACCATGTTAATAATGTTATGATGCGTCTTCAGGGGAAACTACTACTCTTGCAAATTTTCTGTAAATATGATTGCTTTGCAATCGATGTGTACATTAGCACATAAGTAAATGGTTTGTGCTTTTACAGGTTTTGTTTGTTAATAATAATAGTAAAATATTTATCAGTATTTTATGGTATCATAATGTATTATTATTTTTTGTGGTAATGGACGAGATCCATGTTTCATGGTATAATATTATTTCGTATCTCATATTATTACTGTCCAACATAAGGTATCTCATAGTATCCTTAAATTATGGCAATAGTATTTTATGTCATGGTGTAGTATAGTTTGGTATCGAAATGTTCGTATTATGTCGTACAGTATTGTTTAGATTTCCTTCATATAACATATGTTGGTGTGATACCGGTATTATAGTAACATATTCTATTATTGTTACTAAAGGACATTTTTTGGCCTCCATTATGCTTTTTTACTGGGGCATTATCGTACTGGAGTGAAAAACTCACGTATTTCATTTCAACAGTTTTGTTTAAATACGCGTTTTTTGGCTTGGTAAAAACTCGTTTCCTGGATTCCTAGCACCTAAATATTGCGCACACTGTTTGTAAACTGATGTAACGTTAACCGAAGGCTGCATACATATACGTAATCACTAGAGATTCCAAGGGCAATCACACTACCGGAAAGTCCAGTCTGGCGGCAGGACTGATTACTCCTCCAAGGACATCCAGCTTAGCCTGATTTATCATCCTCATATTTAGGTTATAATTTACATCTCATAGATTAAAATAAATATCTTTAATAACTAAAACTAAATGATTAAATACTGTAATAATGTAGGGTTTATGTTTTAAACGTTTTTGCAATCCATTGTCTTAGTTTTATTCTAAACCTGTAATTTTAATTATTTATATATATATATATATATATATATATATATATATATATATATATCCGCATCGGATAATATATATATATTCATGTATAATATATATTTAAATAAAGTTTAAGTTTTTTGTTTCACTTGTTTTTATACTTAATTGTTTTATCAGAACATATTGTACGAAATATTATCAAGAATAATATATTCGAAATATTATATAAGATATATTATATATATATATATATATATATATATATATATATATATATATATCCGCATCGGATAATATATATATATTCATGTATAATATATATTTAAATAAAGTTTAAGTTTTTTGTTTCACTTGTTTTTATACTTAATTGTTTTATCAGAACATATTGTACGAAATATTATCAAGAATAATATATTCGAAATATTATATAAGTTTTAGGTCCTACTGTATTGGTATTTACTTTACTGAGAGTTTACTTTACTAAAATCGCCTAATGGACCCAGGATTTAGAACCAGAGGGAAGGGAAAAGTAGTAGAGATACGAACAATTTACGAAAATCCAAGACACTTCCCTATCGCTTTATCTTTTTAAAATACTATCAATTTTAACATTCATTTTGCATCGCTTTGCATGAACAAAAAATTAATTTATTATTTGGTTCTTCATCCCTAACTATTTTAAAAAATTGCCATTTTAATTATTAAAATTGTATATTATTTAGACAAGTTGTTTTTCAATAATAATATAAATATGCCGTTCATGTTGTAATAAATAATGAGGGCAATGGAAAAACAAAGATAAAAAATATAATATACTTTTTAACAAAATCAAATAAATATTAGAATAAAAATGTACTACTAATTCTATTTGCGCATTTGATTTTCTTAAAAATCGTTATTTTTAAATCGTTATTTTTGCGCGTTCAAAAACAAATATTTTTTACTTAATAACAAAATCAAACCAATGTTTTAACTACGATTTTATTACGAAACTAAAAAAACACAAATGTTACTTCTAATAAATTATCAAAGGAAAATAACTTGAAATGATTGGCAATTCAGTTTATGACTATTAAAATGTAAAATATAACATATTTTAGGTTTAAAAATTATGTCACTACTGTAGATAAACTAGTTACATTAAATAGTTTGCTAACAAGAAATCTTTTTATAATTAAAAGTTATGAAGTTTAAATTATGATAAAACGTGTTAATTTTTCTTTTTTAATTATTGGTAAAACCAAAATTAAAAATTCATTTGACAAAGTGTAATATGCAAAAATTATTGATACATAAACAATTTATAGATAATTGTTTGTATTTTTTAAACACTTTTTAAATCATAACTAAAAAAATGTAAGGCAATTTTTCTTAAATTTACATTGAATCGTGGGTCCATAAAGTTCCATATGCCCTTAGTAATATGGATCAATAAGCACACACAAGTACATATGCAAATATGATTCATACCAATGCAGATTCATATGTCAATATCAATTCACTTGCTCATACTGATGCATGCCCCAATCTACATTCATATTTTCATACATATTCATATGCCCATACAGATTTATTTACCCATAAAGTTCATATGCCCATTCATATTGTCCGAATATTTAAGTAGTAGATTTTTATAGATATGGAAATACTTACCTAAAGCGTGGAGCGCAAGCATAGATAGCTGAAGGATGAATCAAAATTACCAATTATTATATTGCACTGCAAATGTGTATCAATATTTGTAAGTCTTACCAACGACACCTGCCCTTACAATTACGTATGTATGAGTTCCAGTTTGTTTTTTATATAAGTATTTTTAAAGCCGGAGTTTTAAATTATAATTTCTCTAAACAGAAATAAAATAATAGGGAAATCCTTGTAAGGGGTTATGTTTCTAAATGGATCTAGGAAGATTTCTACTAAACGGATTTTTATAATTTTACCCCGATAATTTATAATTAATTTCTTTTATTACAACCAATAATAGACCATGGAATAGTACATGTATATGGGCTGTTTAGAAATAAAATTTCAATATCAAATTTTGAATTTGTACACTGATTTTTGTGAAATGTTATTTTATTTTATTTTCAGATTTGTTGTCAACATTAATGTGGTTTGCGTTGTTGTTTTGAATATGTGAATGTTGGTGTTCGTAATATATTAGTAACGATTCGTAATATAAAGAAGTTCCTGAAAAGTATTCCAATTGGGAGTTAAAACCTTATAATACATTAAATTATGTTATATTTTTATTTATATTTGAAAATGTGCTTTTTAGAAACTTTTAAAATAAAAGATTATTCTCTACTTTTTATCTTGGCTGATTATTCAAATAGAAAATCATTAATAATAGTTATAGATAAATTTTATAACATCTAGTTTTTAATTTCCTCCTTTACCTAATATTATTACTTTGTCTAGTAATAAACTAGTTATAAAATATGTTTAAATATTCAAGTTTCTACGACTTCGGAAAGTTAGATTAAATTTGATTGTAAAATTTATAACGTAAAAAAAATTATAAAATTGGGTGTTAATATTGAAAAAGCATTATTTTAAATTCTGTTTTGTATTGCAATAAAAATGTTAATATTCCATTTAATATGTTGAAAATTTCCCAGGTTCATCTTTCGCAGGACTGACGCTAGATTGCGTGGGTGCATTGCGCCTATATACCACGTGCTCTTCCTTATAACGGGTCTCCGGTCTGGGGTATTGATAACCTATTTATTGAAGGTCGTGTCATTTTAAAACTACTTCGCTGCCCTTTACCCTTTACTCACTTCAGGCAGGAGACTTTGGTCAATCTAACATTTGATACGTTACAGTAAACAAAATCCTTCGCATCTGTGATCGTAACATTGTATCAATTTAGATTTAGACTATACAAAATTTAGATTATTTTCTAAAGTAGTATAAACACACAGTAAACAAAGTCTTGTAATTTGTGATCGTAGCGTTGTATTAATAAATAAGTCAATATTATTCCTTGATTTCTAAAGTGAATAATTAGAAATGTCTCCTTGAATATGAAATACGACATAGGGAAAGACTTAAAATCTTAGGTTAACCACTTCTTGGGAACATGATATCATCGACGCAGACGTCTTTCTGACGCTATGCACACTTACCGATGCACTTAATTAACTGTTACAGATTTATACCGTTCCGGAACCACCAATGATAGGCTTTCAAACGGCATAAATGTAAAAGCAACATTATTTCTGAGTAAATCTCACATTTTATGAAGTCAATGAGCGACATAAAACAAACTGGTTTTAGGATTGCCAGACGATCCAAATATTTCAGAGATTCTTTGCAAAGAGCTGCGAAGAGGGTATTTGCTGCTACTTACAAAATATTTTCCACAGATGAGGCCACGATTACAAAAAAATATCCAAAAACATATCTGAATGAGGAATGAACAATCATTTTATTAAAAAAAAACACTAGAAGGTATTTACCTACACATTTAGTATTTCTGGAAAATCAATATTATTATGTGTTTTTCCAAGAATAATATGTTACACCCAAAGTAATTCTCTAAGAGCTGTAGCCTAATTTTTTACAATGACCGGAACCATCAAAAGGAGTTTTCACTTTTAAAAGGGATGAAGACCAATATAGATTCTCCTGTTATAACTAAAGTAGAGGAAAGTGTAGAAAGTTTACAAAGTAGTTAAGACGTAAAACACGCGGTTGTGTGTGTGTGTGTGTGTGTGTGTGTGTGTGTGTGTGTGTGTGTGTGTGTGTGTGTGTGTGTGTGTGTGTGTGTGTGTGTGTGTGTGTGTGTGTGTGTGTGCCGCAAGAACCGCCTGCCCCCTCAACAGGTGCAGCTATGTAGTTTGCACCTTCCCTGCAGGTTTTTAAAATTCAACTCAGGTAATGGCAAAAACAATGAACATATGGTATTAGCTTATTTCTCAAGGTAAGCATATTTTTTTCAGTTTATTATAAAATTTCAATTTAGTTTTTTTTTTAATTATTAAGTTATAGTATTATAAAAATAAAATTTATTTTAGTACGTTAGTTATTGTATTCATCTAAAACCTACATTAATGTTATTCCTTTATTCTATTGTCTTGTTAAAGTAAGTTAGTTTAATATCAGGTGTTTAAGAGCAGGTGTGTTTTAGAGTTTATTTTACAAGGTTAGTAACACATATTTCTCTCTAGTGCCTTATTAGTGATATTCTTATTAATTGCAAAGTGTTTTATTTGTGAATCACGTTGACGAAAATAGCATTTATAAGAGAAGAATTGTGATCTTGCTATGATTTCTAAATTTGTCACAAACATTTGATAGAAATAAATTCCCCAAAATTTCAAGGAGTTCAGGATAACGAAAGTTTTTACAGAAACACGTCTGAAAAGTAATTTTGTATTTTATGCGGATATCATTAAAAGTTACTTTAACTCGCGAGCCAAGCCTTAAGGCCTATTTTTTTTAAAAGCAAGCTATGACTTCCTTAATAATAATGACCTATATGACTCATTTCAACGCAATTCTATGAAGTAAGGGTAACCATCGATACATGCAGAATGCATTGCCAATTATTGAAACAAAATCATCTGGTTTTAAAGCACTAACAAGCATTACGTGGTCGTTGAATAAATATTTCTGTCGTAACCTCTGCGGGAACATCGCGTTGGTAATTGTTGATGTGAAGATGCTCGCAATGGTAGGCAGACACTAATCTGCGAAAACCATTGCGCAAGACCTTGTTCAGAATTTCAATCAAACAAGGTTGGCAGGTCTGAACTATCACGATGCGGTCTGCACTGCTCAATTCATTATTACAATGTTGGCCAACCCGTTCTGAATGAAAGTTGTAATAAGTGCATCCCACGACGGCGTAGAAATGCGGTTATAGAGTAGAATACGGCGAGGTTATGAAAACAAAGCAAGCAAAGTGCGCATTTGTTCGGTTGACGGACGAATTGTCAATGTATTGCCAGAGTAGACGTTTAGTGGTGTGTTACAGATCAGACTGGCCCTAGAAGAGTTTCCATCCCTCGTCAGCCACTCTAGAGTCACTCCAGCCAAAATAAATCTAATTATTTTGACACTTAATGTAAAATTTACATAGCTTTTTTTCAATTTATTTTATTTTATTATCCTTTTAGAGTTTTGTTATCTGCTTTATTTCCATTTTAACTCTTTAGGATATTGTTTTTTATAACGGACGTAACTGTATAATGACGTTCTACTGTTTCTACTGTATATTGCAATCACTAGTGTCTAAATAATAACAAATTTGGTAAAAGAAAATATTTTAAACAGCATCATTTTTCGATTCCAACTAAATTTAATAATTTTTAAATAAGTAGAGTTCATTATATTTTATTTCACAAGTTTGTGTTGTGTCTCAGCGTCGGAATTCCGTAAAGTAATTTTCATGTCAACATTTTAATATTATGAAAGAGAATAAATCTATTACAAATTTGTGGGTAATGATGGTAAGAGATATAAAACAAAAATTTATGAATTACCTGGATTTAATACATAGGTTTCAGACATAATTTAATTAAGAACTGACAAATTGACTGAGAAAGAATGAATCGTTTGTAAAATCAATTTACAGGAAAAACATTTTTCTGAATGTAAATTTATTTATGTATGGTATAGAGATAAAACTAGGGGGATGTAAAACCAATCTTGGAAACAAAATTGAAGAAGCACATTCTAAAGGTTTTCCTAAAATTAAGTTCATATTTGCTTTAAATAAAAGTCATGTAATTGGTTCATTATTAAATAGTTTGTATATATATATACAGTGACAATATTCCAATCACAATAATTAACAGTAACAATGTCCCTAATACAAGGTAAAAATTAAATAATAACTACAGTAAACTCCCGATTATCCATGGAGTAGGGTGGCCCGGCAACGCCGGATAACGAATTCCCCGGATAATCCGCTATGAACAAAACGATCGATAAATAATCGATTATTATACCATAAGTTACACAAATAATGACCCCGGCTAATGCAATTTACAAATAATCTTCAGAGGACAAAATAAATACAGAAAATAATTTAAAATGTCAATGTATTTGACAGATTATAACATGTACATTTATATGTCTAACTATTTACAATACGTGCATAAGTATATGTCAAAAGTAAGTATGTATGTACATATGTAATTTCCTTTACACATAATACTTTCACTTTTTAACAAAAAAATCTGTCACTTTCTTCTGTTTTTTTGTGAGCATTGATTTAGCTTTATGTGTGATCTAAGTTTCTTGAGAACCATTTTGTCGAACAGTGTCTACTTGTGTTACAAAGCCATAAAGATCGATAATGTATATGACAGAGACATGGATAATGCATATATCACGTCCTGGACTATTTATAGCCGAGATTAACTGACATTTGTTTACAATCTTATGATACACATTAGGTTTTCGGGCGTCCAAGCATTTTGTCATTGTCTCTTATATACAGTAGTCTGCTCGCCCCTTTTATTTCGCTGGCCCGAGTCGAGATGCTTCCCTTTATATGTAAAAATTAGTACGTACATATTTACATATCTATTCCCTTCATCTTAACTTTTATTAGGCCTTATATGTATTTACGTCGTAATTCACCGTTTGGAAATTTAAACACATGAATCTGACTGGAATAAAAATTGCATATTTGTAAAACAATGGCAGACCCCGGATAATCCGCAAACCGGTTAATCCGCCCACGGATAATCAGGAGTTTACTGTAATTACAAAGCTGTGCAGAATAAAACTAATGCACATTTCGAAGACCAATTTGTCATCATCAAAATTTATAACAACAATGAAGTTACAAACTCCATCGAGTTTGTCACAATGTGTTTCTTTTGAAATTTTTTTTGATAGACCCTCTAATGGCGACGACTTGGAAATTAACATATACATATGATGATGATGATGACGATGTCGTGTCCGTGGATATCTTTCAGATAATGGCGTGGGCGTAAACAGCTCTAGCAATGTTTACTATGTGGTCATCATAAAGGTTCGCCTCTAAACATTGAACTCCATTTCTGAATAAGTCTGGAAGGATTGTCGGATAGTAGAAAGTGTACACTGAGTCTAGGCACCTGTGACAGATTCGAATAACACCTCTACCCTCTTTATGTTATTCATTCCTCTGTGATAACCAGGTATATTTTTGTATGAATCGACCCGCATTGATGTTAGAGAGCTGCTGATTCTTCAGAATTCATCCATTGCGTTAACTAGGGTCACGTTGACAATAGAGTCATTGGTAACTCCTCTAGCTCTCTTTGCCTGCTTATCCGCACACTCAATGCCAGTCAAGATGACATGCGCTGCAGACATTTCAGAATGCATATTTTATCCTCCTCATGAACTACGTTAAGACAGGAGCAATTTCCATTGGTGAGCAAAGAGCCGCAATTCAGAATTGGTTGAATTTCAGGGCTGCCCTTGAGTCACAGAAAACGACAAAACCTTCAACCTGCTCTAAAGTAGAAAGACAGATTTGTTTATTATTTACTTGATTAACATTTTGTTGTTGGGTATATGTATTGTTAATTATATGGGAAAGGCAAAACTAATCATGAAGGCACGTTCTTAGGCGGAACCTCGTTGACTTATCTCGTATCTGATCATACCTAACCGGGTAATCTGGCTTATAATGGCATTTGCTTTAGTGACTAATGAGATTATAATACCAGTAGTTTGGAAAATAATAATCTTACAGCACAGTATGTCGGTTGAGCAGTATTAAGGCTGAATAACGCTTATCTGATATAAACGGTTTTTTTCTCTTTATTTAACAAGACAAGAACTAGCAATTATTTTATTATAATTACTTATAATAACATCACCCGAGGCTTGTAAAACTTTCTTTTATTCAAATATCCCGTAGAGTTTATACACATAATTACTATAAATATGGATTCCACTTTTACAGTATAGTAACAACATTTACTTATTTTTTTTCAGTGCCATATTTTCAAACACGTATGTATATATATATATATGTATAATAGAATATAATTATATATATATATATATATATATATATATATATATATATATATATACATAATGTTAAGAAAGTATCACAAACCAATATTACTTAATTAAATTTGAGTGACAAGGGTTCTGTTTTAACAATTCTAGGATGGTTAAGGTCGTAAATGAACAATGGCATTGTGATCAGAGCATAGTGAACAAGGGTAATATACATTGTAAACTTTTAGACTTAGATGTAAAGAAAGGTAATTAATTTGTATGATGTAACTTAGTATTTATATAATATTTATTAATAACTTTGTAATGATAGTTTAGGGTATAAGGAGTGGAGTCGACGTAAACATGGACATGAATACTGTTAAGTAAAAATAAAATGTATTAGTAAACTTAAGTTTGGGTGTAAGAATTTAAAAACAAATGCTTCTTTAATGTCACAGTATGTAAACATTGTAAAATTTAAATTTAAGAATTCAAGAAAATTTATTCTAAAAATCTGGGGACTCTATAACATAAACGTATGAGGTCTATAGAATAATCTTAGTGATTATCCAAAAGAACAATAATCTGTAGAAATATTACGAAAGGAATAGCCAAGAATAGTTACTAAAGTACCGACAAAGAGGGTTTAACCATTTCGGGTGTAGTTATGAATGTGCTGTGGGAACCTATTGACAAAAGAAGGGCCCAAGTATTTTAGGATTGAAGTTTCCAAGTGACCAAAATACAGCCTGAGAAAATAACACTGCACCGTTAGGAAAGCTATTGTAAAAACTGTGTGAGAATCACCGATTTAACTGAGATGGGTAAAGGGGGGAGATAATATGCTTGTTCTTAAAAACTAAAACACTTCGGGGAAAGAGTAAATCTTGGAAGAACTTCAGAAGAAAGCAGACGTATTTAGGGGGGGAGGACAATGTTTAAAGCAATGTTTAAAATGGAATAAATTTGTTTAGAAGAGTTAAAGGAATTGTTATTTTGTTTATGCGTAAATTTTAAATGTGTGACGTGAATGATGTAGGCAGATAGTAAAGAATTGGGGAAGTTATTTATGTGTAAAATTGCAGTGAAGCAGTTAACGCAACGGGCGATTGCAGGAACTCAACATAGATACAATCTTTTTTAAATTAGATTTAGATAATGGAAATTTATAATTTATTAAATTCAGAATAAATATAAATTCATTGTAAGTATAAAAAATTATTCTAGTTTTTTCTTCACGTCTTTCTAATTTTTAGAAGATCGCGTTTCTCACTGTATAGTATTAATGTACTTTTGGTATAATTTGTAACAAATTAATGTCAGAGGAATAAATACAAGTGATGTTAAAATTTATATGATTAAAAATTATTTAGAAACCTGAAGGTGTTACTATAGAAAGGTAAAGTAATTATAATAAACCCTAAAGGTAAAAAATATTTTTTACGTACCGGTGCACCACGTGACAACGAAAATTTCACTCACCTGGCAATTTACTACAACGCCCAGTATCAGTTGATGCTCGACAATGAAGATACCAATAATCTTCGAAAGTTAATTCGCATAAATAACAAGTAAGATTCTTGTTTAGGTACACAGTGGAAGTGATAAGTGAATACAAGAAAACATTGTTGCAAAGTTTAATATATATATATATATATATATATATATATATATATATATATATATATATATATATATATATTATTGAACTCACATTCATTAGCGACAATATTTTCAAATCAAATGTTCTACGCTATTCATCAATAACATATTGATTCTCTACAATTTACAGAGCTTAAACAACTTTTAATAAACTAAAGTGATGCTTATATATAACACGATTTGAGTGGTTTTTTTTAACCGTTGACAGTATACGAAGCTCTGGAGAATATCAATATGTTACAATGATGAAAGCTATCGTGCATATTGTTTCATAGGCATTCTTAATATGAAATTTAAAATCAAATCATTAATGAATATTAAAGATGAAAAATCATCTACAAACTACACACACACACACACACACACACACACACACACACACACACACACACACACACACACACACACACACACACACACACACACACACACACACACACTCACTCACTCATAAATATATATATATATATATATATATATATATATATATATATATATATATATATATATATATATATATATAAATATCGCAATATGTTTTCTTGTGTATTAATAAAGAACAAAAGTCAAAATACAAATACAAGAATTATATTTGAATTTACAATTCAAAGCTTTTCGTTGGCTAACAGTACCAACATCATCAGGAATATTAAACAATTCAGGAATTGTTTAATATTCCTGATGATGTTGGTACTGTTAGCCAACGAAAAGCTTTGAATTGTAAATTCAAATATAATTCTTGTATTTGTATTTTGACTTTTGTTCTTTATATATATATATATATATATATATATATATATATATATATATAAATCTAATATTATCTATTAGAATTAATTACCATTCATAATATTCTTTTGGTTAAATTACCTTTAGTTGAAAGCTCATAAATTTTTTGGTAATATTTACAGCGTTAATTAAAAAAAAAAATCAAAATAAATGTTGTTTCTAAGACCCCGCTACTAGGAATAGTAAGAGCCACCTTCTAGCTCCCAATGTCAAATTCAAAGTAACGCCGCCACAACCTGTATGCAGCTACCTATAATGCTATTATATGGCATGCCTTGATCTTCATACGTGATAATAATTTCACACACTGTCCTATTTAAATAAAAACACGGCGGTTGTGCGCAGGCGCGAGGTAAAATGATCGTGTTCAACGTATCTCAGAGAGTGTGCATAATTTAATAATAACGCTAATGTATTGCGTGTTATTGGATATGCTTCCTTGTCTATGACGCAACGGCTAGGTGTGTGGGTACACGGCGACTGGTCTCGCACAATCCCACATAAATTGCTAATATTATGGAAATTGTCGACTCGCAGCTAATGATTCCAACTTTCTCTTATTTACGATTGTAAAGATTATGTGTGCTTACATAAACAAATTCTTTGTTTATATAGAGTTTTGTTTACAATTTCAAGAGATTTTGATGAAAAGTTTCTATAATTCAGAAGTAAAATTGTATTTGAAGAAATTGTTGTAAAAAGGAGAAATCATTTGCAAAAAACGCAGAAATAAGGATAATGTTATGTTTTCACTTTTCTGGTTTAAACCATTATACATACATATTAATTGCAGGATTGCTATATTTTAGTTAGAAAAATTGTATTATTCATTAATATATATATATATATATATATATATATATATATATATATATATATATATATATATATATATATATATATATATATATATATATATATAATATCCACAAATTGAACTTTTTCACTGATAGTTGTTACTAGCATTAAAAACAATTGCTTATCAAAAATGAAATCGTAAACCTTAAATATCTTTGACATTGCTGGTAATGTCTAATAGTGAACAGTTTTAAAATGTTTTTTTACTGTTCACGTTGATGAAGTATTAAAGTTTTTATTCATATATATACATCATGTATTTATTGCCTACAGTAATAATTATGAATATCATGATGCTATGTAAATTCATGGTAGTAAATATTTTCAGGATTGAATAAAAGAATTTCATATTTCATGGAAGATAAACGTTTTTACAGAGTTAGGATTATCAATTTTTTCAACAAAACTACTAGTTTGAATACATCATTAAAACAGAAGTGTTTGTATGTTGTAGATTTTTAGTTACTACATAAGTGGAAAATGAAAAACATTAGTTTATAAGTTTTGGATTACTTAGTCTAAATGCATTTACACCTACTATAACACTTGTATCAGAAGCCAGTTCAAATAAAGTACAGTAAAATGTTATGATAATAATTCCGAGATACAGTAAAAGTTTATTAGGCCCACTTTTATATAGAGAAAATGTGCTAAATATATATATATATATATATATATATATATATATATATATATATGTATGTGTGTGTGTGTGTATATATATATATATATATATATATATATATATATATATATATATATATATATATATATTAATAAAGAACTAAGTCAAAATACAAATACAAGAATTATAATTGAATTTAAAATTATAAATTTTACAATTACAATTATATTCAATTATAATTCTTGTATTTGTATTTTGACTTAGTTCGTTATTAATACACAAGAATACATATTACGATATATATATATATATATATATATATATATATATATATATATATATAAACTTTACAAATAAGTTTTATAAATGTCTTTTTAACAATTTCAATATTTCACTCATTTTTAAAAAAAGTGTTTGAACTTGAAATACTTGAATATTGAACTTGAAATACTTGAATATTGTCACTTCTCATTATTTATTAAAACTATATAATATTATCATTATATATTAAGTATATTCCATTTTATTCTATTCAAATTGATTAAAACCATTACTAGATTTGTAAAATTATGGAGTTATTTTTCGTTAAATTGTTTTCAACAAGTTTTTACATCTGTAAACAGTCTCTAATAACGTGAAGACGTTATTAGCCCAGTGACTTGCTAGAACCTAATACATCAATATTTGAATCTTTATCTTGCTGTAACAAGCGTTAAATCGTTTATAAAACAAAACCGTTAACTGTCAATCCGGACCTGAATGCGTTAAACGCTCTACATGCCGCGACGAAATGTTTGAAAACAGCCAATCTCGTGCGGCCACGAAATTGCCTGTAGCTTGCTGCGCGTTAGCATTTCAATGTCAAGGCAATAAAAAATTTCGTAATATCCTTTACCTTAATAGAGATGCATTTCGGTTCGTGTAAGACAGTAAAATTATAATCACCTGAAATGTATGTAAAGTAGATGTGTTTAATAGAAAATGTTTTAAAGGAATAAAATTTGTGAATTGGAAAGAAGTTAAACATGAAGATGAGAAACATTTTACTACAATATTTAAAATTCTACTATGAAACAAAACATAATATTCACTAAATACCGTAATCTTATTGCTGTTCATAACGAGCTGGTTGTTAATTCTTATTACACTATTACTTGCGACCAGACTTTTTGTTAACTAAAAGTTGTTAAATTGTTGACCTACACTTGGAGGAAACGTTTTTGTCTTGCGACGTACGAGGTCATAGCAACAGTGTAATAATAATACTCACCTTTATAGTATTACTACACCATGTTATTCGTTTTATATTATAAGTAAAGTTTTATTACTTATGTTAGCAAACGATTAACATTTTGTAAAACCTTCAAGTGAGTAACCAAAATAGTTTTATAAGTATGTTTTATATTTTGTAGATAGAAGGTAGTTGAACCATTTAATTCCTTTTTCCTGACTTTCAAATACTTCCTTCAGCTCATTATATAGTATTATTACTTTAATATAACAATATTCACAACTAGATGGCTTGTACCTTCTTTTAACTGTCTGCATTATAAAAAAATGAGAGTTTATAAATGTTTTATTGTTGTACATTAATTATTATAAACATTTCATAACATGATTAATTTTTAACCTACACTGCTCAAAGCTTTTCGTTACTTTTATTCTCACCATTTTTAATGACTATTTAACCTGTGTAATGACAATATTCTGCTAATTACATAGGTTAGTGCTTACTATGAAAGCTTGAGAAATATCTTATCAGTATTTATTTTTGGTGATTACTCGTATCATAAAATGTGTATTTGTAAACATAGTTTGATTAGTGTTAAAGCGGTATTTAAAAACATTATAAGATCCATTAAAAAAAATTTCAATATGTGAAATTTTGCAGTACTTTTTGCAAAAACGAAGTTACAATAGTGTTGTCAGTACTGATGAGTGAAATAGTAAATAGTGTATGTGGTAAAAAAAGGTATATATATATGTGTGTGTGTGTGTGTGTGTGTGTGTGTGTGTATACGCATATACAATCTGTTTGGTTTTCCCAGAAATGGATTTTATAATTCAGTCTGCATCTAAACTCAAGCTTGTGGTTTTTTTTAATATTTTTTTATTTTTACAATTTTGACTAATATAATTATTGTTTTTTAATGTTAATCAAAGTACCATTTTATTTTCAAATTTATTATTTCTCGACTATAGATTTTATTGTTCTCTATACAAATAAAATATTTGGTTTTAATTGTATGTAATAAATTTTCAAAACCATTGTATTTGAAAAAGGTTTTCTACCTCTTACATAATTACTGTATTGCTAAAGTGTATATAATTCAAATGATTGCATATTATGTTAATACTAGCTCTCACTTCTGTGCATTAAAAGTGAAAATTAATCTTATCTCTATGTATAAAGCATGGATCTTGTTCGATAAGATCAGTATTTGCGATAAGGAGGCGTCACAGATTGAAACTACGATTGTACACAGTTTCATTATGTACAAACTTACTTAAACACTCTACAATAATATTACAAAGTACTTATAAACAGCAATGTCTGTTTAATTTAAGCAATAAACAATATAATTTATAAAGGCTATATTTTGATATGCAAATTGAAGTGAAAATATTTATGGTGGTGGTTTTTGAAATTTTATATTGTTATGCAAGTAAGGTAAAGCTGGATATATAGAGTTAAGCGTTTATAGTTTAAGTTTTGATTCTTAATTAGTTTACTTTAAAATATATTTTTATTTTTAAACAAAACCTTAAATTGAAAGTTTTCCAAAATTACCTTACTAAGAGATTAAAGCGTAAGAATATAGTTATTTTCGTGTTTAGCTTGACGTTTAATCACCATTTTATGAATTAACCACTTGATATAAAACAACTAACTTATTAAACACCTCGACATACACGAAATTCAACACGTTTGCAAAAATGTGAGGTATGTTGTTAAGATAAAAGATTTTGTATAGGAAATATTTGTTATCTATAGTAAATATGTCTATGACGGCCTTTAAAGGATCGAAGTTTTTCTATTTTTGTGTCTAAAAAGGTTAATAATAAATTTTTATTAATTTTTTTATTTATAAATTTCTTTACTATTTTAAATGTAGGTATAAAAAGTGAGGTAAGTGAAGAAGCCATCGATATTTGTATACATACACACACACACACACACACACACACACACACACACACACACACACACACACAAACACACACATACACACACACATAGAATAACAAAGAATTTAAACATTGGAACATTTTAGAGGCCTATTTCCGCTGTAAATAATCCTGTAAATGTTACGTTCAACAGTTTTGTTCAAGTTGTGGTTTTATAGGTCACAGTTAGTATGACTATTACAGCCTGCAAAGGATAGAAAAAGGATATTATATATAAGAAGAATTAAGGCAGGAGTATATTTATATTAATATCTTTCGCTGGTACATATTATATGGAATATATTATGGCCCTTGTGTAGGGTCACTCCTATAGCAGACATACTCTCTATTGGGGTATGCCAAATACGCTTCCGTGTATGGAGACGAAAAGGTATACAGCAATAGGTAAGACTAAGGTACCTCTATTAGGCACCCATAATATGGTCCTCTGGGAATAATAATAGGGAAATTTTATGTCACTGTTCTTAACCAAGATAAAATTAGGTGCCTACTTGGTATTAAATACCAGGTGCCTTGAAAATTAAGTACCTTCCTTGTTTCTATTATCGTTATTGCAATGAATAATGTCTTTTTCTTATTTCCAGGTAAGAAATCCTTATTCGACTCACCATGGTTCAAATTTTTCAAATCTATTAAACGTACCTTCATTCGTAGACAAAAGTCTGTTTATCAAGGATATATTTGAAAGGAAACCAAAAATTCTAATCACAGCTCCAGAAAATTATGGCAAATCTACAAATTTGAATATGTTGAAAAGTTTTTTGGAAATTGAGGTTGATAAAAATGGAATCCCGATTACGCCATTAAATGAGACTAAAAACTACCAACTGTTTAAAAAAAATAACTTAAAAATTACGCAAGATGATATTTTTCTAGAAGAATTTGGTCGATATCCAATAATATTTGTGGACTTTAAGTGTGACTGTGATATCAGAAACTTGACAGAAGCCGTTGCATTTTGTAAACAGGTTGTGCACAGAACATTTAAGCACCACACGTACCTGATTGTCAGTAAAAAGCTACCAGAAGTGGAGAGAAACCTCGTGTTCGAGTGGTGCGAGGAAGACGTTTTTAACGATTTCGAAGAAGTCGACGTTTCCCTGGCGTTGAAGGTACTGTCGGAGATGTTGTCCACGCATTTCGACGCGACCAAAAGTTTCGCCCTGATTGACGAGTACGATTCGATCTTGAAGAGGATAAACGCCACGGTAACGGACCTGAAGGAACTAAATAAAATTCAGGACTTTTATTTCGGATTACTTGGAATGCTTCTGACCATAAATTATCACATGGATCGCGCGGTCGTCATGGGGACGTCCTACTGGTTCGGCAACAAAGCCAGTCTGGACGCGTTTGTGACACATTACGGACATTTACAAGACAATGTGTTCGCCAAATATTTTGGTACGACAGACGAAGCGGGTTCGTTGAAGTAAAAAGCGTATTCGTTAATGACAGTGGATGAAAAGTTAACTTTCACAGTTTGTGTGAAAGCGTGTGTCAAGCATTCACGTTCAAACTTTATGACTAACGACTTGACGAATTTTGTACTGAAGTAAATTTATGGACAATTTTATTTATAAGTAGCGTTCTAAATCGCTACAAGCAACCTTCATCACGGCTTCCCCTGTCGGCATTGAGGCAGTGACGTTACCGACTGGTGGTTGATGTTATGTATCAGTAAGTTTTTTTATAAATTTTCTTTTATTCAAGTTCATCATAAGTTTCTTTCCTATAAAAAAAAAAAATGCGACAGGCATTAAATGCGCCTATTAGGAAAGGGTTACCGTTTCTAAGGTACCCTTGTCAAAATCTAATCTCAGCACGTTTATAAAACACGTGTGAACAAAATTTCAGTAGCATATTAACTTGATTCTTTAGAAAATATTTTCTACGTGTATTTTATTTAAAATCAGACGTTATTTGGACTTTGAAATGCTTTTAATAATTTCGTGTGTAGTGTTCTACTCTGATAAATAGATAAGCCATGAGGTAAGTATAGAAGCGATTGATGGCTGCCTTGTAACTATTCTTAACTACCACAAGGGTGCAATTTAAACACACCACAATTCGTTATTAATAGTTTAAACTTGAAAATTTCACCGACCGTCGTGTTTAAATAAATCAAAGAATTTAATTAATTTTTATTATGAAATAAAATTAAAATATTTTTATTATTTACTAATATAATTTATTAATATTAATATCCTTAATAAAGTGAACGATTTTTTATTTATTATTTATTCTATTTTAATAAAGATATTTCAACAATTCAATCAATATATTTTATAGTTATTTTGAGTATTCTTCAACCTTGAAAAAAACACTTGAAATATCGTCCATTAATCTATACATAAAAATACAACATTGCAGTGAAAAATCAAATACAGAATTTAGTGCTGACTAAGGAAACCGCATACCAGTATATGCTTTACACATGTAATGTATATATTTTATTTTCTAAACGCACATTTTTTTATTTAAGTAAATAAAATCGGAATATCAAAATATATGGGGCTTAGAGAAATTCTGTTTTGTGTTAACACAGTTGTTAGTTTTTCTACAACTGTTGAAAATATCAGACAAGTAAAATCTAGTGTTAAAATATAAGTA
>JBAIZL010000004.1:110102231-110139731 GCA_036971475.1 Prosapia bicincta
CCATCTCTACGATGATTTGTGCTCTGTTTTTGTGAGTAAATAGACTGGTTGTAGTATAATTAATGAACTTCCTTTAGATTTACTAAATCTAATTTTTATGTATTTTTCATTCATATATTGTAAGATAATTGTATTATATTACTGATAAAAGTATGTAGCTATTAATTATATGAGATTAATAAACTACATATAATATACTGTTTCATCTAACCTAAGTCTCGTAGGACCTAATAGGAATTTAAAGTTTGTCTTATTACAAGATTACTTGATTCTTTCAAAAACAACACTTGACTATATTAAAATTTAAAAATACAATGACATTATTAGGGATTCAGTTTGCTTTCATTCTCTTACCTATTCTATTTGAAAAGATATTATCTATTATTACAAAACATAACATTCCCAAAATGACTAGTCCAAGTACAAAGCACACTTCAGGCACAATCAAACTAGAATCATTAATCAATATGATATCAAAATTTGATGGTAATAAATTATTATTTTACGATTTTATTGACAACTGTGACCTTGCATATTCGTTAGTCAACGACGACAACAGAAACGTCCTACTTACCTTCATTAAGAGCAAAATTTCAGGGCATGCTAGAGCTCACATTATTAATAGAGAATTTGACACATGGGGTTATTTATGATTACATTTGTTTGAAATTTATTCCGGTAAAAGATCTCATGCACTGTGGTAACTAGAATTATGCTTATGTAAACAATTACATAGCGATCCTCTTTCATCACATGCTCACAAAATTAAAATTTGTTTAGTTAGATTAACGAGCAGTCTCGACACCAGCTTAACGCAAATCGAAAGACGAGCCAATGTCAAATTATTGCGACCCAAGCATTTAATGTATTTCTTTTACGCTTAAGTAAAGATTTAAACATAATTGTAAAGGCCCAAAAGCACAATCTCTGGAAGATGCTATCAGTTTAGCACAAGCCGAAGAGCAAGAGCAAAAAGCTAGACGTTATATCGATTCTCATTTTTCTCGACCATTTAATCGAAATTATTATCGAGATAATTACAAAAGTTCTAAACAACTTTGGCATTATTCAAATTTTAAAACGCAAAATCAAAATACTTTTGCAAGATAAAAACACATATACTTATACCTGCTGCAATGCCTAAACAATGCAAATATTGTAAATAATTAGGACATACTATATATGAATGTCGAAAGCTACAATCTATTAATCAACAACGCCAGTATCAAAAAAAAACTTTCAACACAATTTCAACAACCTCAGAAACATTTTGATAAACGAAACACAACTTTCGTGAAACAAGATGATTAAAAACCGTGTAAATTTTCCTAGTAACTGTCGGAATCGTGAAATACAAGATAAGGTCGGCAGATATAATAATGATTACATTCAAGATAACACAACTCAAGACTCAAAATTAGAATTTCCACATACTAATGAAGTTAGAGAATATGATATTGATTAAAATGATTTTACTCAAAACAATAAATCTCAAGACTCAAAACCAATAATTCCACATAGTAATGAAGTTACAGGATAAGAGAATGATGAAAATGATTTTACTCAAAACAATAAATCTCAAAGACTCAAAACCAATAATTCTACATACTAATGAAGTTACAGATTATGATAATGATGAAAATGATTTTACTCAGAACAATAAATCTCAAGACCCAAAACCAATAATTCCACATAGTAATGAAGTTACAGATTATGATAATGATGAAAATGATTTTACTCAAAACAATAAATCTCAAGACCCAAAACCAATAATTCCACATACTAATGAAGTTAGGAATGCATTTAATAATTGTTATACTATCATTTTACCAATTAAACAAATAGATGTTAGAAAATATTTTTCATTTCTCTAAGATACTGGTAGTGACATAACTACAATAAAAAAGCCAATATTCGATATCCAGATCTTATAGATTTTAACAATACGGTATGACTCGTAAACCGATACGAACTATTGGAACTTGTGATTTCGGAAATATAAAAAATAATGAAACACTAAATCAGACTTTTAGAATCTACAATGACGGTAAAACTTCACTCTATACAGATGGAGTAATAGGAAATGATTTTTTTAAGGACATATGACCGTCAATTGGATTACACAACTGAAACATTAAAAATTATTAAAGTACATACAATACAATTAGAACCACTTCAAACAAAAGTTGAATTTTTACCGTGTTTAATGCCTAGAACAGAAACTGTCATTGATGCAATTATAAATAATCGTGAAATTAAGCAAGGACTTATTTAAAAAACCATCCATTTTGAAAGAGTACATGATTATGAAATTAAATATAAACCGGGAAAACATAATATAAATGCAGATGCTTTAAGTAGAATAATACCTAAAGATGACGGAAGATCTGAAACTTCTGAAACACAAAACATGTAACACAACAATATCCTCATATGAGTTTTTTTTCCAAATTTATCAATCTGAAACTTCTGAAACACAAAACATGTAACACAACAATATCCTCATATGAGTTTTTTTCCAAATTTATCAATCTGAAACTTCTGAAACACAAAACATGTAACACAACAATATCCTCATATGAGTTTTTTTCCAAATTTATCAATCTGAAACTTCTGAAACACAAAACATGTAACACAACAATATCCTCATATGAGTTTTTTTCCAAATTTATCAATCTGAAACTTCTGAAACACAAAACATGTAACACAACAATATCCTCATATGAGTTTTTTTCCAAATTTATCAATCTGAAACTTCTGAAACACAAAACATGTAACACAACAATATCCTCATATGAGTTTTTTTCCAAATTTATCAATCTGAAACTTCTGAAACACAAAACATGTAACACAACAATATCCTCATATGAGTTTTTTTCCAAATTTATCAATCTGAAACTTCTGAAACACAAAACATGTAACACAACAATATCCTCATATGAGTTTTTTTCCAAATTTATCAATCTGAAACTTCTGAAACACAAAACATGTAACACAACAATATCCTCATATGAGTTTTTTTCCAAATTTATCAATCTGAAACTTCTGAAACACAAAACATGTAACACAACAATATCCTCATATGAGTTTTTTTTCCAAATTTATCAATCTGAAACTTCTGAAACACAAAACATGTAACACAACAATATCCTCATATGAGTTTTTTTCCAAATTTATCAATCTGAAACTTCTGAAACACAAAACATGTAACACAACAATATCCTCATATGAGTTTTTTCCCAAAATTTTCAATCTAAAGTAATAACTAATAACAACATTATAGGAACAAATGCAAATATTTAATATTGTGAAAACGATACAATTGGACTAACCCTTTCAACAGATTTACACATTCCATCAAACACAAGTTATCAAATAGTTCAAAGTACAAATTCTTTATCTCAACTAAGTAAACTGCAGCAGCTCATGTCAAGGATGTAACAACTTTAGTACAAAATATACAGCTTATCTGTTATCTTATGACAAAGTAAACAATCAAAGATAAAACACAGTATTTAGATTTATTTTATACTTTACTTATATTCGAAAATGTTTTAATTAAAAAAAGGATTAATTCTATAACTTTATCCCAACTTTGACAACAAGATAAATTACTTTGGCCAAAAATACGTGCGATGTTAAGATACATTTGTCAAAAATATAACATCAAAGTTTACATATGTCATAGTAAGAATTGCGAGTGCCTACCGTACTGTTTCGTTGGCTGGAGTGTTGGTGGTGGCAGGTGTTGTGCCAATTGACTTATTGGCTCAAGAGAGGAAACTTGCCTATACCTCCAGCAAGGACGTAGGTAAAGTGGATGCAGCGAAGAGAGCATTGGCCAAAACCATGGCTGAGTGGCAGCAGCGATGGAATACTGAACCAACAGGGAGATGGACGTTCATCCTGATTAACAACGTGAAGGAGTGGACAGAACGCAAACACGGAGAAGTTAGTTTTTTCATGACACAATTTCTGACAGGCCACGGCTACTTCCGTGCATATCTTTATAGGATGGGAAAAGTCATATCAAAGTACTGCCGGGTGTGTAATGACTGTATTGATGACGCAAGACACACATTTTTTGAGTGTGGCAGATTCGCAGACCAGAGGAGCCGGTTGATGGCACGTGCCGCGGGTTTCTCCCCAGAGAATATCGTGCGGATGATGGTTGCATCTGAAGACAATTGGAGGACTGTAGAATGGTAATTAAAACCATCTTACGCTGTAAAAAAGAAGAGGGATGGTTAGATCCATGATAGAGGTCACTAGATAAATGGCACCACCTCGAAGTAATGCCTCGGCGGTCCCGGGGTGGATCTCAGCCTGGAAAAGACGGGTTTTAGTGGGTATACTCTCAAGTAGAGCCTAGTGCAATGTCGAGAGGAGTCCCACACTATGTGCATAAAGCATTTCCCGCCGTAAAAAAGAAAAAAATCAATTAATTTCAAAATCAGAGGATATTTTAAAGCTATTAGAAGAATTTCATTCTTCACCTCACAGTGGTAATTTCGGAATACATAAAACCTATAACATTATTATTGGCCTAATATGAAACAAGACGTACGCCATTTCGTACAAACATGTCCATCATAACAACAAAATAAACTGTTACAAAAGAAAATAGAACCAATGATAATAATGGATACGGCGGGACAAAGTTCTGAAAAAATTGCAATAGACATCGTCGGATCTCTTACATTGACAGATTCGGACAATTAATGTTTTCTTACAACTCAAGATAATTTTACAAAATTTTCACAAGCTTTTCCAATGCCAAATCAAGAAACGAATACTATAGCCAAAACACTAGTGAATAATGTTATATGCAAGTTTGCTTTACAACAGAATATCTTACCAGATCAAGGGACTAACCTCATTTCTAATCTCTTTAAATCAATTGCAAAATTATTTAAATTAAAATATATACAAACTAAATAAATAAAATATATATCCGGCTTTTCATCCGGAATCAAACGGCGCTTTATAACGTTCTCATCGTACATTTCTAGAATATTTACGACATTACGTCAACAACAAACAGCCATATTGGGACCAATGGAGTCCTATGGCATTTTTTGTAAATAATAAACCACCCTCAACAACGGAATATACACCACATGAACTTGTTTTTGGATTTTCACCAAGATTACCTAGATATGTGAGTAAGTTATTGATTATTTGTGTACCATTTATTGTTGTTTTAATTCTATCTTGTTGTTTATTAGTTTATAATCTTTAAAATGTTATTTTAAGAATTGTTATTAGCCTCAAGAAATAACACAACCTCCAGAAATTCGTTAAACATATAATGATCATATGTCTGATTTAAAAGCAAAAAAATAGTTCATATCAAATAGCAATGAAAAATATTATTGAGCATACAAAGAATATTAGTAAACAATATTATGATGAAAATACACATACTACAGAAAACAATATCGGTGATTTAGTTTATTTGCTAAACGAAACGTCACAACCATCCACATCGAACAAGTTAAATCCACAATATACTGGACCTTATGAAATAATATCAATTGAATCTCCTGTAAATGTAACCTTGAAATGTAACAGACGACATGTGAAAGTACACAAACATAGAACTAAACATGCATATGTTTCAAAATACTATTTACCATGAAGATAAGGGCAGACATTGATACTGGATACAATGGGTGTTACACCATTAATCCTCTGGATAAGTCACCAGGCATATACTACGAGAATATAGGTAAAATAAAATCCTATTCACATACATGGAAGTTAATAACTTACCTTAATATCACTGCATTAGAAACGAAACTTTACATTTTGAACAAATATTACAACAAACAATACAACTTAGCCAAGAGCCATCATTACGGCAGCAAACAATGTGCATAACACCAGTTAATTTATTACTACAGTTACAATCAACCGTAATAGAGCAAGATGCTACATTCAAAAGTCTAGTAGGATATCAACTCAATAAAGAACAAAAAGAAGACTTTTCAACACTATAGGAAAGATATTTAAAGTCACGATTGGAACATTAGACTCAGATGATGCAGATTATTATAACGACGCATTGAACAAATTACAAACAAACGAACATGATGTCACAGAACTATTAAAGGCACAATCTCACATAGTACAATCTACTATTTCCAATTTCAACAATACTTTTACTAGTTTACATCAAACAGAATGAATGACAACATACAGGTAATACAAACACGATGAAAACAACAAATCTCACACTTCAAACACAATTTTTACAACAAAAGGTGGAAGATCACATAACTTTACTCCTACTGACTGAAATAAACAGAGAATATTCTAATCTTGTACACTCTATACTTGTTACGTATTTAAAATTAATATAGACTCATTTCTTTTATTTTTAAACCCGCCGCCAAAGTCAGACAAAGCTCACCCGTGATAAGATTGGTTCTGCAGTTTGAACCGGCAGAGCACGTTAGACCTTTCGGGAGTGTAGACAGGTACCCCTACGTTCTAGTATACTATTATACCTTTCAATCTCCGTACCTTAGGTACTAGAATACGTGAATGTAACTATTTTATTAATGTTTATACCGAAATACCAGTGCGTGGAATACGAACAAGTTTTCTGGCCAGAAATCGCTTATTTATACGCGAGTGTGATAAGTGTGTATTCCACGGTGCACGTAAGTACAAACTATTAGTTTATATAATTATAATAATTATTGGTACTCCGAAACTATTGTTACCAAACAATACTATTTGCAAAACAACAAATACTTCATCCTTTTATATTGACATCTCAAAAATTGATGTATGAGCTACTTCACAAAATATTATTCACCTAAAGGTGTATCATATCCATTACCACTATACAACCAAATGCATATGAATTTATAGATTTACTTTCTTTAACTGTATATTATATGGATTCTAAATTAATATTTGTAATTTATGTTCCAGTAACAGATAATGGAGTATTATCTTTATATCATATAATACCTCTACCTTGGTAAATAATACTAACACTTATAAGTTTATTAAACCTAGTACAGAATATTTGACTGTCAGCAAAAATAAGTTGACATATTCTCCTGTAAATGCAATTATAAAGTGTCAAACAAATTTTAAATAATACCTATATATAAATAATATTCGAGCAGGCTTGTGAGTGAAAGTTATAATTAAAGAATAAAAATATGGTACAACTCACAAATATAAAAATTTTTATTTCATACGCGTTTCCACGACTAATTTGTCGTCATCCTCAGTGAAGATACACAAATCAAACTAACTAAAAAAATATTAAACGTAACCTATAAAGTTTTAACAAAAGTAAAAACAAAAGTAAAAATCAGAGCTGGGCATTGTCAAATTTATAGCCACAGCTACTAATATAATTACATAAACAACATATGATAATTATAAATATTTAATTTTGATGATCCTATATTACTAGTAAAACATAATAATAACAAATTTATTTAAATAATTTAAAAAAGATAGTATTTAACAATTAATTAATTTAAAATAATATTGCATTTTGAATTGGTCCTAATTCATTACTAACAATTTTATTTTTATTTCTGTTTATAAATAAAGTTTCCCATGCATCTAATTCATTAAAATTTATCACATTTTTTAAAAGGACAACATTTTTACTTTTAAATTCGTGTTTTTCGTTCAAACAATATTTTGCCATAGCTGATTTTTCAGGCCTTTTATATTTCACATGGGAAAAATGTTCACGAATTTAAAAGTAAAACTGTTGTCTATTTAAAAAATGTGATACATTTTAATGAATTAGATGCATGGGGTACTTTATTTATAAACAGAAATAAAAATAAAATTGTTAATAATGAATTAGGACCAATTCAAAATTCAATATTATTTTAAATTAATTAATTAATTGTTAAATACTATCTTTTTTAAATTATTTAAATAAATTTGTTATTATTATGTTTTACTAGTAATATAGGATCATCAAAATTAAATATTTATAATTATCATATGTTGTTTATGTAATTATATTAGTAGCTGAGGCTATAAATTTGACAATGCCCAGCTCTGATTTTTACTTTTGTTTTTACTTTTGTTAAAACTTTATAGGTTACGTTTAATATTTTTTTAGTTAGTTTGATTTGTGTATCTTCACTGAGGATGACGACAAATTAGTCGTTGAAACGCGTATGAAATAAAAATTTATATATTTGTGAGTTGTACCATATTTTTATTCTTTAATTAATACTTATATATGTTTAAGAGAAACACATTTGTTTAACATATATTCTCAAAAGCATTGTGAAAGTGAACTATTTTTAAGTAATCAAACAATACCAAAAACTTGTGATGTTAGGATTACTAATTTCATAAATACTGAAATCTGGCACAAATGTAGTAATGTTAATCAATGGATATATATTATCAGTGAAATACGTCATATTACAATAGATTGTACCACAGATGGAATATATGGTATTCAAATAAGTTGAACTGAATTTTTAACTTTGAAATCACATTGTAAAGCTTATACTAAAAGTGTAATCTTACTACCCAGCTCAGAATCAAGTAGTTCCGTATATTCCTTCATACCTGATATTGATATAACTATTCCTTCATACCTAGCACCTTCACACCTAACAACAATAGATAATGATAATAACAAACCGAACATTCCTTAAATTGACCTATATCCTATACATATTCCAATGAAAAATTTATATGAATTAAAAGTTTCAAGTTATAAATTATATCAAATTGCAAATTTAATTGATCAACTAGAACATAAATCAAATGAAATATATATATTGCAAACTCATAATGTATTAATGGCTTGTATAGTTATAATAAATATTCTTATAACAATGTATCTTGTTATCAAGTGTGCATACAACTTTGTACTTAGAGGACAACAAACTCCTATTTCTACACAGCCGATGTTAGTCCATACAACGAGGGGTAATCCTAACACTGAATTAGAACACATCCAACATAGAAGCCTACCAGATATACCTTATTTACCTGATACAATGTCTTCTACGTCCAATCAACCTCCTATTTTAAGTGAACCTTCTCTCTCACTACCTTCTAGTCCTCGACGACGTAGTGCACGCCTGTGTGTCAGGATGTAAAATACTTTTAATTAATGATCAAACGAAATCAGAGATGTATTCGTTTGCTTAAGGAGGGAGGATATATCCCACCACTGCCACCAATTATGTGATAATCACCTTTTGTGATATCCAGTCCCTGTGTTTCCAAGGGATGCGTAATGAAGTAAGCACGTACTACAACAAATAATTGAACTATATTATTGATATGAATAATTACAAGTTTGAAAAGAAGTAAACTGAATGAGTTACGTTTGAGATATCGTATAAAAAGAATATCGTAAGTAAAGTATAGTTACAAGTTACGTCCTTTCGGGACGTAAATATAATAAGAAAAAATAATATGATTTGTATAACTCGTCATTGAGTTATTAGAAAGTATTATTATGAAATAAATGTCTGAATAGAGACAAATGAAGAACTTAACTATTGCACATATATTTGCATAACAGTTCAAAATAGAAAGAATGAACAAAAATGATGCACGACAAAAACTGGTACAAGACATGGAAAAGACGTGAAAAACGATTACTTAGAATAAATTGCTTTCTTGTCACGTCGAATAGGCGAGGTTCTTGTACTTTTAAACAGAAACACTCTACGTAGTTAATGAGTAAGTAGAACAGGGGCGTAACAGCCGGGCCCGCAAGGCCCGCAATGCGGGGGGGCCCACAGTCTAGGGGGCCCGTGGGCATTAAAAAAAAAATATATATATATATATATATATATATATTTTGAGGTACCGAAAAATTAACACTGCTAGTCTGTAGGTTATAAGCATTAACTTATCCTTATCGTTTTACTGGAACAAATATACGATAAAGGATAGAAGATAGAAGTATAGAACTGCCCACTATTAATTATTTGGCCAGAGTGTATATTGCTCGTCTAGCATTTTGTGGAATGTTTAGACTAAACAAACCCTGATTAATGTGTTATGGTCTCCATGCTAAGATAAGCACGTGCTTAGAGTTTTCTCCTTACTAAGGGGAATGTTTTACTAAGGAAGCTCAAGCTATTACAGTAGGTTGTGTAACTTACTGCTTTATCGTTCAGTAGTGCGTTTTGGTAGTGTGTAGTGTGTAGCTATTAAATATCTACATTAATTTTTAAAATAGTTGTCTAAATAAGGGTAAATACCGTTGTGTTTTATGGCACATTGGATATAGTAATAGGTCAACTAAAAAATCGTTTTGAGGGCATGCTAAATATTACCGACGATTTTCAAGTGTTAACTCCTGAGTTTTTGTCTTCAGCGTCAGATGGAACACTTGTTGAGAAAGCAAATGAGCTCTGTCAACAATACAGTGAAGATTTATCCTCAGATTTTGTCACTGAACTTTCAAGTTTTAGGCTAGCTTTAAAAAATGATATTAAGGAAAAGAAAACAATCAAAGAAATCGCAGAGCTTTTGTTAGTTGAAAACTATAGCATTGCTTGCAGCGTACCCGACGTGTGCATTGCCTATCTTTTGTTTTTAACATTGCCAGTTACAGTAGCCTCGGCTGAGCGGTCATTCTCCAAACTGAAACTTATCAAAAATTATTTGAGAAGTGCTATGTGCCAAGAAAGACTGCATGGACTTAGCTTGCTTAGTGTAGAGAAGGAAATTGCCAGAAGTATTAATATTAGTAAAATTATTGAAACTTTTGCTTCCAAAAACGCTGTAAGGTTTAAAAAGTTCAGCATTAAGTAAAGAAATTTGAACTTTAAACAAATTTTAAAAATGTAAACTGATTGTATATTTATGACCTTTTGTTTCTTCTTACAGAATATGGCATTGTAAATAATACACATTTTTATATTTACAGTTAAAATGAAGTTAAGTTTAGTTAAATAATTAACTAAAGTAAAACGTTTTATAAAATTATTTTTCCGTTTACCGTCATTTATTATGGAATGCCTGATTCCTATTCCTATATTTGATAAAACCTTTTGACTTTAGTTTCAGTCCTATAAATGTGTTGTAATATATCTTATCCTATAATTTGTTGTTGTTATGATGCTTTTAATAATTTTTCATCACACTGCAACGAAAGTAATCACCTTCGCTACTCAGTTTGAGTAGCGAAAGTAACACTGTTTTAGCGTCTCTCAGTCAGCTAACTTTCCATTACTCTAATGTATTTTATGCTTGTCCACCAGAAGCGTTGATGATTCTCTACAATGCATTTATGGGTTTAAAATCAGCTTGCGGTAGTTGTTTAACATAATAATATCGAATCTTATAACCTAAGAATTACAATAGGTTTTTTTGTTCAACTTTTAACTCATTAATATTTGTTGAGTTTGTGCGATGTCAACAGTGTAATGAAAAATATCGCTTTTTTTCATTAAACCAACACAATCGCGCCCCGCAAAAGGCAACTTTTGGTCTTTCTAATGAAATATAGCCTACTATCTACTATATATACACTCAAACTAATCCGTAACGTTTGTAACGAAGTGTAAATGAGACGAGAGTGATTTAGGCATAACGAATGGATAGGGGCCCAACTAGGATTTTTGCGGGGGGGCCCGAAAAAAACTGTTACGCCACTGAAGTAGAAAGAGTTAAGAAATCGACGAATTAACACGAATACCATATGTATTTAATGAAGAAAGAATAAGATAATTTTCAAGAAGAAGAAAGAATACCATACGCGTATTCAACCATGACCTGGAACGTATTAAGAACGTTCTACGCCTTTGGGATATTGTTTGGTATTCATCTTCCCATCCCAATATCTCGAGATCCCACCGCTGCCGTGTCACTGTGTTTACAAGGGGTGAGGCCAAATAAAACACGCACTTGTAGATACTGACAGAAATAAGAATGAATTCTTTAAAAGAAATATACAGAATGCAATAAGTAAACTGAATGCTATTTGCAAGGAGATGAGATTTAAGAAGACTTTATATTTGAATAATATTATGAGAATATTACTATGAATAAAATAAAATGCAACGAGACAAAAAAAGCTGAGAACAAGACAACGACCAGAACGGCGATGAAAGTGGAACTGGCGTGCTTCCCGCGTAAGGGCGAATATATAACCTTCCAGTTTACTTGTGCATTGGGAAGATGATTACGTCGAATGTTCTGGAGGAATTAGGCCACGTGTTATATGGAAAATAACTAGTGACATCTTTAAGCTAAGAAAAAAGTCCGTCGGAAATGACACATTTTAAACATATATTGACGTAAGTTACTCATGTAACCTGGATCTTACTACAATGGAAAAATACTAAATATAGAATTATTATACTGTCAGTTAATACAAAGTTAATTTGCAATACATAACAATACATGCAATACATAATAACATATGGTAATACATAATAACATATGCAAGACAGAATACAACAATCCTCCCTCTTTAAAGAAAAAGATATAGCACTGAGATCCTCCTCGTCTGAGATATAGCACTGAGCTAACTTTCTCATAGCTAGAAATGTTTTTCTCAAAGATATGAGCCCCTCCCAACTTTTTGTTGGTGAAACCTCCATTATACAACCTTAAATTGTTCCAATAGATACAACACAATATCCTAAATATAACTCTAGGGTTAAAAATGAAAAACTGTATCGAACCTTGCTTCTCAAACGGACAATGTGAAAGGAAAGCAAAAACAAGGAATTAACTTGAAAATTTTTTATATAAAAATTTTAAAAATTCCTTTATAAGAAGGAATTATATTTGTTACGTGCAGAGATTGAATCTGGTTTGTTGCGATTATCAACATTATTAGTATATTATTGCAAAGTTGTTACAATGATTGACGATTGTATTACCAGGTTTAAACATACTTATGAATTTGTGAAATAAGATGTAAATATTTTTTTAACACGTCTACAATACCTGTTCTACTGTGGTTACTCATTGTTATAAGTTTATTTATTTCATGATTACTAATTACGTAGGTAAATCTATAGTTAAATACAAATTTGAGTTTCAAGAAAAGCCAAAGGTCTTCATAACAAAATACTCCTCAGAAAGGCCAGGCACCTGCATAATTATCAACACATTGTTTCGCAGAAACTTAACGGAAAATAAGCTCACTCCCCGGGCCGTTCAGTCTGATAGGCCGGCGCGTTGCACATGAAATCGCATTGTAAATATATGTGTTTGGCAAACCGGTTGATCACAAGACGCGAGCCCTCATTTGTGAATGAAAGTTCAACGCCCCCGCCCCCGCTATTATGCTAATATAATTGAAATAGAATTGCAACCAGTTTTGTTTTTGCACGATAAGCGATTTGCCAAGATTTGAACTTTCAACGCTATTTTTACACGCCCAGGAAAACTAATTGAAAACGCTGAACTTGTGTTGTTTATTTGGTGATATATTGTCCACCCCAAGGATTAATATTTTCTGTACACTTTGGAATCATAACCATCGGAAGAAAATGTTCTCAGTTAGCAGGTACTAAATCAAGTCATATAAATTCTCATATTGTAATTAAAAATATCACAACCTATAAATAAAATTTCAAAATGAAACAAAAAAATACTAAAGTGTTTTTCTTAAATAGTTTATTTTACATTTAACTTACAATTTATTTAAAGATACACGTATTAATAAGGTTTGTAGCTAAATGACACTTAAAATTTAAAATCTGATAATGTTCAGAACAACATAAGTTATACTTTAGAAGAAGCAAAAGATATAAAATGGAGTAGGCCTATTGTTCTGGTTGTCTGACAAGTTTGCATTAATATTTTCACTTCCAATGCCCAGTCACCAGTTAATACGGACTAAGCTTTAGCGACATTATGGTTGGAAGGCCATAAAAGGTGTAAAATGTTCACGCCAGAGTAATCCCCTAAGAAGTAAAATTAATATAATTATGAAGATCGTTGGTTGGTTGCAGCATAATACTGAATAAATGAGATGTGGATTCAAGAATGTTTTAGTTATCATAGAGAATAAAAGTTTTAAAATTTGAGATGGTAAGCTGAGCAATAAAAATGTTCTTTTTTGTACGAAACAGGAGAGAAAGGAAATACTAAGATTGATCGCTTTTTAAAATTCAACTCTGACCGAAAGAAATTACTGGCTTAGATATAAAATAAATAGACTGCAAAATGTATTACTCCCTAAATGTAGAAATGTATCAGAAAGTAGAAAAAACTCTCACTAGAAAGAGTAAGCGAACAATTGTGTTAAAGACATAAATTTCAGTAACTTCAAAAATACAGTTAGGACTGTACGTTAATACTATATATATATTTCAAAAACAAGAATACTTTTAATGAGTATATTTATTCAAAGCTTTTCGCCGATAAAATAGTACCAGCATCTTCAGGATAATAATGTAGGTTTAGATATGTAGATGATGGATTATACATATCAAATAATAATGATTTAAATATTGACAAAATATTAAAATGTATAAATAATATACACGAAAATATAAAATTTACTCATGAATTTGAATAAAAAAATAAACAAAAAATGGCTGCGCTTTATAATTTACTACATAGAATGCACAAAATACCAATGAACTTAAATGATCAAATAAAAGAGAAAAATATAAAATATCAAATTGGTTTAGAAAATTGATATAAAAGAAAAACTAATAAGAAAACAGAAACTCGAAAATAACTTTGTACCTAATTAGAGAGAAAATATTTGGACAACTTTTACATTCACTGGTAACGAAATAAATCAAATTACAAGATTATTTAAAGAAACAAATTTACAAATTACATATAAAACTGATAATAAAATTAAAAATTTAATAAACAATAACAAAAATCAAAATAATATGCACGAAAGAAATGGAGTATATAATATAAAATGTCAAACTTGTAATAAATTATATGTAGGACAAACAAAAAAGAAATTAAAAGAAAGATACAAAGAACATTTAAACGCTTATATCAAACCAAACATATACAAATCAAATTTAGCTACGCATTGTATTAATAATGGACACGAGTTTCCGGAAATAGAAAATATGAAATTAATAAAAGAATTAAATAAAGGATTAAAAATGAATATGTTTGAAACATTGGAAATTTATGAGCATAAAGTTAGGCAAATTAATTGATGAACAAATTCAAGTGAGATCAAGGCACCAAACTATTTATAAAGTCATTGATGTTATAGAAAAATTTACATCAAGTGCAATACTTATAAACATATGGTAGTTTGTAGCACATATGATTTAATTTTGTAAAAATATTTTATTAGATAATTATTTTCCTGAAGATGCTGGTACTATTTTATCGGCGAAAAGCTTTGAATAAATATATTCATTAAAAGTATTTTTGTTTTTGAAATATTTTTAATTTATTATATATATATATATATATATATATATATATATATATATATATATATATATATATATACTCGTATATATATATATATATGCATGTTTAATTAATTGTAATTAAATAATAGAAATATATTTATTAAAAAAATTTAGGTTTTGTAATACACGAGTTGGTAGTAAAACATTTTTACAAAATTATTCTGTAGATACTAATCAACTCATAATCTTAAAAGTATTTAAACAAGAAAGTGAACACTCTACGCTTATACTAGCGCTACGATGTAAACCAGCTGTTACGGTTTCCTTCGATCCTTCGAGGCATACATTAACAGCCCCTGATTATCATAAACTTGAGCAAATTTCATAAAAATTTATTACAAAATGTCAATGAGAAAGATATTCCAAATATTTAACAAATTTGATTGTGGTAGTTATACTTTTGTACTAAGAGAAGTTATGTTAAAAAATGTTATTTTCAGTATAAAAAAGTATCCTTTAATTATTTAAAAAAATAGACAGAAAAACTGAGACAGAAAAGAAATAGAGTGCGTGAGAAAGAGTGAGTTCATTAGAGAAAGAGAGTGAATGAGAGACAAACAGCGAGCGAAAGAGAACGAGTGGGAAAGGGGGGAAAGATAGGGTGGTTGAGAAAGAGAGAGTGTGTGGTTCTGAAAGAGAAATAGAGTGAGTGAAAAAGAAAAGTGACAGTGAGTAGGCAAAAGAGGAAAAGGATAAGTGAGAAAAATAAATAAATAGAGTGAGAGATAGAGAAGTCAGTGGGTGAGTTGGCGAGAGAAAGAGAAAGTGATTGAGAAGCTAGCAACGAAATAGACCATTTGCAATTCAACCTTCATCTAAGAAGGTAGTCTGAATGGGTATTCACACCACCGAACTGAAGGTAGCGCGATTTCTGTCGATATAGATTCGTAGCTTTCAAGGTAACGAGGGATTTAACATATCCTCAGGGACACAACTGAGTATTTTAGTCCCCTTGCCGGCATATGCGGGGGTGGACCTTTATTACCACAACTGCTCGTGGGTATAAAATGACCGATAACACGACCTGTCAGAGTACAATACCTATTGGATAGTACCACCCCTATAACTGTGAACTGGTTGTGAGAAAGCCCTTTGATAAAGTTCTTAATACCAGCTTCAGAGCGAACTTTTTAGTAGAGGATCCGTGGGGAAGAGAAGGGACAATAAAATCCAAGGAAGTAAATATGCGACACTCATCCTTCCCAGGTGACATAATTTAAGTCGCTGGAGGGGATGGTTTTGATTCAGAGTTATTCTACGTGAAGTGTACTCAATACGTAGAAGTTATTCTAGATAGAAGGTCAATCTGGCGTAGTTACTTGGAGGGAAAATGCAATGCTTATACGTAATAGGCATGAAGCGGGGACTGAACCGCAACAGGATGATGGATCTATTCCACTATTATTGTGTCGAGATTAATGATTTCCTCGATCGGGGCCAATAAAAACGGTATGCCGATTGAGTGGCGACGGATACTGAAATACAGGTAGCAGTATGAACTTGTATTTGGAGATACACTGAAGAACCTCTGGCGAGAACTTCAGGTAAATCACTGCTTCCCGAAACAAGGTAGGAAAAAGACGCGTGGGCAAATATTAGACATTGTATTTAAGGTTAGGTTAGATCTAAGGTTAGGTGGGGATATATATATATATATATATATATATATATATATATATATATATATAAAATAAATAAAAAATATTTCAAAAACAAGAATACTTTTAATGAATATATTTGTGTGTGTGTGTGTGTGTGTGTGTGTGTGTGTGTGTGTGTGTGTGTGTGTGTGTGTGTGTGTGTGTGTGTGTGTGTGTGTGTGTGTGTGTGTGTGTGTGTGTGTGTGTGTGTGTGTGTGGTGTGTGTGTGTGTGTGTGTGTGTGTGTGTGTGTGTGTGTGTGTGTGTGTGTGTGTGTGTGTGTGTGTGTGTGTGTGCTTGTGTGTGTATATGTGTGTGTGTGTGTGTGTGTGTTTTTTTTTTAGGAGGTGGGGGATAGATCTTCAAAAGACACCCGATGTTATGGGTAGTGTCGGATTCATCTCAGTATGGAGCCGAGACGCCTACCGACTAAAAAAACCCCTTCTCCTCTTTCCAAAAGCCTTAATTCCCCGCGGGACCGCCGCTAGGCACTACTTCACGGGGCGGGGCGGCATTAGCGCTTACGCTCTCCCATCTTTTTCCTTCCCTACGTCCTCCACTAACTATTAGCTGGGTGTACTTTCCTTTTCTTTTCTTCCTTCCGCAGTTCTGTAATCACTTCTCTGGTGAAGTCCGTTGTGGCGTTCCATATAGCTACTGATGCGAGCATTTGCTCTACTAAATTTTCTGGCGTAATCGCCACGTTGGTTAGCCTTTCGAATTCTCTTCGCTGTGGGTCAAATCTTGGATATGTGAAGAACACATGCCTCGCGTCCTCTTCTGCTCCATGACATACTGGGCAATTCGGTGAATCCTCTTGCTTATACTTATATAAGTATTGTCGAAAGTATCCATGTCCAGTAAGTAGCTGCGTCAGGTAGTAGTTGGGATCACCGTGCTGACGGTTGGTCCATTCCGCTATCCGTGGGATGAGCTGGTGGGTCCACCTGCCCCTTTCAGAACCATCCCACTCCACTTGCCATCGTTGTAGACTCTTCTCCCTTTCCCTTGTTCTGGAATCTTTTGCTTCCACCGGTTCTCGGGTTCTTCGCCGATACCGTCTCCTATATTCCTCTGCAATAATCTCGATCGGCAGTAGTCCCGAGGTCACGTGAGCAGCGTCCCTAGAGACAGTCCTAAACGCGCTGGTGATCCTTAATGCCATTTGCCGGCCAACTGGGTATATTCTTCTTTGGCATTCTTGTAGCTCTAGTGCCTTTGCCCAAATAGCAATACCATAGGTCAGTATTGATGTCACAACTGACCCAAGGAGCGCTTGTCTTCTTGGTTTAGGACCACCCACATTCGGCATGATGCGGGATAATGCTCCTCCAACTGCTGCCGCCCTGGAGCTGGCATGCACTACTTGATCCTTGAAGTTGAGACGTGCATCTATCATTACTCCTAAGTATCGTACTGACGCCTTGGACTCAACCACATGCTCCCCAACTTGCAGTGTAATTGTTTCCCTTTTCTTCCTGCTAGTTATGAGCACTACCTCTGTCTTATGCATTGCCATCTTATGCATTGCTTCCCTCATCCAGTCGGCATATTTCCTGAATGTTTCGTTAAACAGGTTTTGTATGTCCTCCAGAAACTTTCCCACAATCACCAGGGTGACACCGTCTGCAAACACGACCTGCGATACCATTCTCGGGATCTTCACTTCAAGGAGACCGTTGTACATTACATTCCACAAGAGCGGTCCCAGGACCGAGCCCTGTGGCACTCCTCCACTAACTTTATACATTTTTTGTCCCTCATCTGTGTCATATTGCAGAAGTCGGTCAGTGAAGTAGCTGGCCACCAACTTCTGCATGTACTTAGGGACATCGAACTGGTCCAGTGCTTCCATTATTCTACCCCACCTTGCAGAGTTGAATGCATTTTGCATATCCAGAGTGACTACTGCGCAGTATTTTTTCTCACCATCAGTCCATCTGTCTCCTGTAGTCGCATCCTTTGCTGTGCTAACTACCATGTTAATCGCATCAGCCGTTGACCTTCCTCTGCGAAAACTATACTGACTATCTGACAGGGTGATCATTTCTCGGACGCTTTCGCGTCATTGTGGCGTCACATGCAGCGGCAACTCTGCACATTACTTCCTTCACCTCATTCTGTGCATCATTTGCTGTAATGGCTTCGCTATTGAAGGCCACTTAGAATAGCTCCGCATCGAATTTACTAGCGTTCCATCCTTTAAGGTTCGTCATTTTACGTGAGGGCCCCTTCTTAACCTGTTCCCCCATCACTTCAAAGCTGATGACCCGATGGTCGCTCATATTGAAAATATCATGTACCGTCCAGGCATTGTGTGTGTGTGTGTGTGTGTGTGGTGTGTGCTTGTGTGTGTATTAAAAGAATTCTACCATATACCTGGTACATTATGAGGTACGGCAACAAACGAATTTTTTCATCGTTTAGAAATTCAATTCCATTTTTGAAAACTAAATATTTCAACTATGTAGGCTACAGTGAAGGTTATTAGCATTTCTGTGAACGAAGTGTACGTAAACATTTTATAAAGGTACACCCAAAATTCCAATTCTTTGCATTTAAAAAAATTTTATGTAGAAACCGACTGGTTGACTTTCTTACACCTGCTTTAATTGGATAAAATATCAAGCATGTTATTAGATAAGGACGGCGACAAAATGTAGGCCAATACAAGGTTTATAGGTAATTGGTATTAGAAAAAGAATTTTTTATGAAGGCAAGCGGGTATGTTTTTTTCGTCTTAGTTCATTAGTGCTGATATCGGTTCATTATTTCGCTTCTAAATAACGCACGTGTCTCTAACGTCGAGTCCGGTTAAATATTCCGGAACTTGTGGCAAGTCAGGATGAGGAAGCAATGCGGTCGAGTAACATTCTGTTAGACGAGCAACATTTTATTTCACCAACTATTAATGTAACTTAATGTAACGCGTGGGAATAAAACAACAGGTAGAATCTAAACATGCTGAATAGACGAAAAGCTTTCGGTTCCAGTAGTTCAAGTTCACAATAAAAATCCCATAAGAAATTCTTTATTTTTAAATGTCAGATGTTTTCTTAAACCTGATGTAAAATTGTTTTAATGCAAAACTCTAATGGCTCATTTATAGTTAGTTACTAATTTAATTAAACAAGAACATTTCATTCCAAAATATTTTAGCTCCCTCTATGAGTAAAGATAATAAATAATAACATCAACTCACAATCAAAAACTTATTTCTAAAACGCTTTTCAATGCAAAGTCATTATCAGTGAAGTAGCTAATACAACATCTAATCCGTAACTGAATAATGAAATCATAATTTAATTAATTATTTATTTATTATTACATATTTAATTATTTAATTTAATTATTTCTACATTCTAACAACGCTACAACAAGACAACATTAGAATACAATTGAGATCTTAAAATAAAATTAGTAAACAACGTGAAAATTAATTACAGATGTATATTTTTTCATAGAAATACAGCACAAAAAGTGACTTAACAGAAAGTATTTTTTTCAAACACGCACTATCAAATCTCGGATCAAAAACTCTCCAAAAAATTTGATGGCTCAGCCATTCGCGTCTCACAAGCGTAAACTATTCCATACGTACAGCACTACAAAAATTCAAATCCATTTGTCAATGAACTAATTATTTCTGTGTTTATTCGGAAGATAGTGAAAGGAAACATGTTAATTCAATGATTTGGGAGGAAGAAAAGATGCCAGTCAGGTACACAGGTGAATTCGGTGAATCCTTGTTGGTTAGGTTGTTGTGATCCACAAAACACTCTTTTGAATATTCTACTTTAATTAACCGAATATTCTACGTGAAACGCAAATGTAAAGTAGACTAAGTATGGTAAAGCGAGGCTTTTTATGCCACATAATAGAAAATTTATGTTCTTTAATATAATTTATGTTGTTAAAGGTTAAGCCTTTGTAACAACCCTTAATGAGAACATATGAAAACAAATTTTATTAGCATAAAATATTTTAAATTAGTATTTATGAGCACAATCTCAGTACTAAAATTAATAATATTTTAATCGTAAAAATTCTAAATTTTAATGTTTTTATAATGCTGTAAAAACTGTTAATTTTAACTTTATTGAACCATTAATTAGTTTTCAGTTTAGAGGGCAAGGAATGGTAAGTAATTTCAAATTTCTAACGGGGATATCTCAGTCAATTTTGCACTATTCTACTCCTAATTTCCTCTTCTGTTATACACAAATTAACGATCGTTATATACAAAGTTTGTAATTTCTGTTCCTTTTATTTTATTCACATCTTTAGTAACACTATTTTACACTATTATTATTATGTTTGCACTATTTTACTCCTAATTTCCTCTTCTGTTATACACAAATTAACGATCGTTATACACAAAGTTTGTAATTTCTGTTCCTTTTATTTTATTCACATCTTTAGTAACACTATTTTACACTATTATTATTATGTTTGCACTATTTTACTCCTAATTTCCTCTTCTGTTATACACAAATTAACGATCGTTATATACAAAGTTTGTAATTTCTGTTCCTTTTATTTTATTCACATCTTTAGTAACACTATTTTACACTATTATTATTATGTTTGCACTATTTTACTCCTAATTTCCTCTTCTGTTATACACAAATTAACGATCGTTATACACAAAGTTTGTAATTTCTGTTCCTTTTATTTTATTCACATCTTTAATAACACTATTTTACACTATTATTATTATGTTTGCACTATTTTACTCCTAATTTCCTCTTCTGTTATACACAAATTAACGATCGTTATACACAAAGTTTGTAATTTCTGTTCCTTTTATTTTATTCACATCTTTAGTAACACTATTTTACACTATTATTATTATGTTTGCACTATTTTACTCCTAATTTCCTCTTCTGTTATACACAAATTAACGATCGTTATACACAAAGTTTGTAATTTCTGTTCCTTTTATTTTATTCACATCTTTAGTAACACTATTTTACACTATTATTATTATGTTTGCACTATTTTACTCCTAATTTCCTCTTCTGTTATACACAACTTAACGATTGTTATACATAAAGTTTGTAATTTCTGTTCCTTTTGTTTTGTTCACACCTAAAGTAACTCTGTTACTTACTGGTTCTATCAAATTCTTCTTTTACTATTGTTAACGTTCAACCCATTTCCCGTAGTATTCGCTTTTGGTTTTCTTATATTTGCTGGGTTTTACGTATTCTTTGATATTATTCTCCGATTGCCTGAAAACCTTAATATTTTAAAATTAAAAGGTTAATACAGTATTCAGTTAAAGTCTTTTATACAAGCTCTATTTAAAATAAATGTAAACTGATTTCAAATCTATAATTGCGTTAATATTACAAAACGCATATTACAATACTATAGTATCAAATCTTTTAGTATAATATCACCTTGGTTATTAAATATAGTTATAGTTGCCCTAAACATGAATCTTTTGTTTTAAAATGTAAATAAAAGTTTATAAATAAAACACTTTTTTAAATTTCGGAGTCTAAAACAAGAAAATATCTATTTATTGTAGTTATGTATAAAATGAATGTCACTTGAGTCATTCATCAATTTAAGTGCTTTATAAAACTCTTTCTACTTTAAATAAAAAGAGAAAATATTCCGTTTAAAAAAGAACTGTTAGCATTATAATATATAACAGGTTGAAATTTCTATAGGTTTATAAATGTTTGTTTTATTAACAAAACTACTCCATCAAAAAGTCTTAAAATTTGAAATGGAATCGCAGTTTAGGACTGATTTGTACAGCGAAAACTAGTAATGTTAAAATAACGTTTAAACAAAATTGTACAAAAAAATTCTTTAATATCAATTGTATGCGTTTATAATATCAAAGGAAAGCTTTGAAAATGTCACAAGTAGAAATCACTTTTGGGGGTAAGCGGAAGTAAGCCTTGTAACCTCGTCGGGACTGGCGAGGTCAGGGTCAGAGGTGAGGCCGTTTCGGATTTGTTCCGAGCACTGCAGCTGGGTCCATAACAATAATTCGAACGGTCCAAGACCGTTGCCTGTCTACAAGGAAAGGGTGCTGCATCAGACCTTCTATACTTATTACCACGCCTTATAAGCCTATTTATTGACTAACGGCACTGGAAAGTCTGTCTACTGATAAATCTTGTAATTGTCATACTGTATTTGGTTAAATTTATATTTAGTTAAATTTATATCACCAAACTAGATTTTGTAGAAATTCATTATAATTTGACAAATTTCGCTGTTTTTCATTGCTACATTGTTACTAAAAATTTCATTCTAAACAAGACATAAGGTCTTTTAAATGCTGCAAACCATAAATAATGCAAAGATACGATCATACCCTCAATGCGTAAACATAGATCAAACGGTATAAACTGAATGTTTCTTTAAAAAACAAACGTATTACAATATATTTCATTCTTATATACTAGCTACTGAGTTTATATAATGATTATATGTTGGAAAATGATTTTTATAGAAAAATAACAACTTTGTTAACGCTAATATGGAATGCAGCAACAGCTAACTTATAATAGGATAAGCTATACATAATAACCAGTTTAAGTCTTTACTAATGCTAGCAATGCAGCTGGCACAATTCATAAGACCTCTTACGTAGCTACATTCTCGTTTGTAAACTATTTATGAATATATATATATATATATATATATATATATATATATATCGCAATATGTATTCTTGTGTATTAATAAAGAACTAAGTCAAAATACAAATACAAGAACTATAATTGAATTTACAATTCAAAGCTTTTCGTTGGCTAACAGTACCAACATCATCAGGAATATATACACTAATTTGTTGCTATTTGCAATAACGTTAAATTTTATATATAATTTTCATACCATAATTAGCCGTGAAAGGATGTGAGTTATATTCTTCAGATGTGAACTTATTCTCTTCAGTATAGCAACGTAGTATAATATACTGCAATGGATTCTGAAGTCGACTTGATAAAACAGCGCGATTCTTAGAGAAAATTCAATGTAAGATAGGCCATCAACACAATTTATATTTTGCACAATTGCACAATTGAATCAACACAATTGAATATATTTTTGCTAAACGCTTTCTTAATTAATATTGTCTTCACACTTTTTCAATACTTTAACATTCCTTAATTAACTTTAATTTAAATTGAGTTCAAGTATAGAACAAATAAACTGCGAACACATTGTACTAGGAGACAAAAATTAATTAAGGAGTGAGAAAAGTAATATTTTAAAACACTTACTATAAGTTTCATCTAGTCATATTTAAATAACGATAATCTGCGAGTGTGCGCGTGTGTGTGTGTATGTGCGTGCGCCACGTGTGTCAGAAACATAATTTAAAAGTCAGCCGCGTGCTTTACTGTTCACGATTATCGTATTAGTATTAAGAGAAACGGACAATAGCACGGCAAATACCAGTGACATGTCACCTGTGACAGTATATAAATGTAAACTTTAAATGATCGATTACCTACACTTAGCCGTAAGATAAAAGCGAAAGGCTAGATAATGTCTTAGTTGAAAATATCACTAGGCTTATTTAAAACGAAGCAATTGTCAGTTAATAAGCTCAATCATATTTCTTATATATTATACATGTAGACCAGTACAATAACAATCTTTCTGCAGAGCCAAATATATCTGTGCTGGAAAACATACTAGCATAGTATGTCCCCGCTCATGATTTATGGAACACTGCAAGACAAGTTTACAAGTTCTTTCGTGCCTGAGCGGACGGAACAGCCCGATCTTTTTCATAGAAAGATCTGAAGCCTTCTAGAAGTAAAGCGGATAGAAATTACTAGACATGACTAGAATCGGCATCAGTGTTTGTAATATGGCGAAGAAAATAAAAGTTTTAGTGACAGGGACAGTAAGTGTAAAGTATAATTAGACCATTAGCGAACTGAATATTTATTGTTATATACAATTACGAAAGTTTTTGGACGGTTTTATAAATGTTAAATTTGTAAATAATAGTAGCCGTAAAATTTGGAGGGTTAATACAATGTTATTTAGTCTACAATTATGTATTGAACCCCGTAAGAATGTATCAACTCTAATTTGTTACAGAATTTTGTAAATTTGTGAACACATTTACTGTTACTTTTATGAAGGAGTTAAAATATGTTTTCATTCAATAGTTTCTGTGGTATGAGGTGATGCATTTTGGGATCTACATTTAATTTTAATTAGCATCAGTGTAAAACTAAGTAAGCCATGATAAATGTTTGTAAAAACTTCTAGAGATTTAGGATAACCCTGAAGAAGATGCGTTTCTTTAGCGATCCTCATATACAGGATGACCCTTAACTTTGAGCTAAATGTAAGCAATGGTTTTGAAGAGAGTTCTGTTAGCATTCGAATAAGTTAGAAATAACGTATTATGGAAATATTGTAGGTGGAAAGCATCTACCATGAAGCTCTTTTAAAATGCTTAGGTGGTGGATTCAAGAATATCGCTAAACTAAAAGGTGGTGTTTCGATGAAGGACCAAGAACGGTATCAAAAAGGGTTTCTGAAAGAGGGCCAAGAATAAAGAGGCCATAGAAAGGATAATAGTGTCTTGAAAAGGGATCACAGAAGACAATAAGGATTGGGTCATACGAACAGTAAGTAGTAAACAATGGAGAAAGTAATAAAGAAACAGAGAGTATACCAAGGATAAGAGATCATAGAAATGATAATAGTGGTTTGAAAGAGTGCGTGTAATGAAAAAAGTTATTAGGCATGAGGCCAAGACGGGTAGCAAGGAGGAATCCATTGGAGAAAATGAGGGTACACCAAAGGTAGAATATGATTGAAACATAATAGTGGCTTTAGGCGAGATGTGTTATTCTTTTTAGGGAGACAGCTGAGAGAAATATGATGTTTTGGGTAATAGTAAATAAACCGAATAATTTGGAAAGATGTTTCAGTAGTTTGACTATCTTACTAACATAAGTAACTTAGCGACGGTAAACGCATTTACATTGCAATGTTTTGAATGTAACATTCTTTTCTTAAAGAGCGTGTTCGAAGCACTCTGTGACTCACAGACACATGTACCAAGGATTAAAAGCTTACTTGACACGACATGCTAACCTAACCTTACCCAGTGCAACCGTTTGCGTAGCACAACAATATGAAAGTTTCCCACACTTTCGAATACGTGTTTATATGTTTTTAACGTCTGTCGTTACGTCACTTCTGAGCATGCGTAGAAGCATCCTAATTAAAGTTTTTTTCTTTCTGGTAAAAGTTTACAACTGTACTTTTATAACCCTCCTGCGCTTTGTTGTACTCTTCGTCCGACAAGCACAGCCTCGGACACAGGTTGAAGGGGAAACACGAGACAAAGTACACGTTGGGGAGGAAGCTTGCCTTTCCAATGCAGCCTGCTGAAAATTAACTCCTAAAATGTTTACAATACTGATGAATTCTTTTACTGGTGTAGGTTTTCGGAATGATATTCCATTCTATCGCTACATTTTGGGATAAAATTAGGCCACTCATGTTACAAGTTAAATACTTTACTAAGTTTCTCTCGCACAAATATGACAAGCAACCACAGGCCGGAGAGAATGCAGTAGGTATTTAATATTCCTGTCAATTCATGGTTTACTTTTCCAGTTCCTTCTATTAGCGCCCTTTTACCTTGTAAATATATCTTGTGCAAATTTTTAATCGTTAATACAATGATTTTATTCATCCAATCAAGTTCAAATAAAATTTTTTCAATCCATCGTAGATGATAACTTATGTTAATAAAGTTTATCCGAATATTTATTTATTTATTTATTAAAACTTTTGATGTATCGGTCGGATTCGAACTGAATGACTTCATGTTCGAAATCCAGTACTTTAGCAATGAGTTAACTTCCCCATTACTAGAAATCCAATACTTAAAGATGTATATGAAATTATAACAGAAACGTTCCTAGCAAAAATGAAGGCTTACATGATACGGATAGAATGAGAAATGAGACAATTTAGACCACCATCATCATCATAAAGTAGAACAAAATCGAATCAATTGTAACAAACTTAATAATAGTTCAACACAACATATACTCAATGGAGAGGAAAATGGAAAATTCCAAGAAAATTCTATTTTACCACTTAATATTGTGATTTTGTATATGTCTGTATGTACTTTATATACTTTATATATATACATAAATATTTACAACAATTGTAATTACAAAATACAAAAGCAACTCAAATACAATTTGTCCTTTTTGACCTCAGTAGGATTTGAGTAATTTATTTATACTACTTTTTACTGGAAAAAAAAGATTATACCCTTTTGTCCTATTTATTTATCACTTTACCTACTGTAGATATTCACCAGCAGTGAACATAATATATAAACGGAAATTTATTACAATTAACAATAAACCTAAGTAATTAGGTAATAACTAATTTACAAAATTACATATAATAAACCCTTTGGTACATTCTCACGAAGATTGTTTTTAACTTGATTTTAGTTTCAACTCTTTGTAGTTTCACACACACACACACACACACACACACACACACACACACACACACACACACACACACACACACACACACACACACACACACACACACACACACAAACACACACAAACACACACACACACACACACACACACACACACACACACTTGGGTTCAAGAATCAAGATGAAACAACAACGCAAAGATTATCATCTAGTGCCAATCATTTTACGACTGCAGTTTTTTTTATTTATCAAGAATTAATGAATGTAAACAAACTACTTAATATCTAAACAGAACTAAAGTTGTTAACATAATCGATAATAAATTCACAATCTTATCTTTGTTGTTAGCGATGTTGACAGGTATGATGACCATGTTTACAAGGAAATCACTCATTACTCCTTAAACTACCCGTACACTAAGAAATAAATAAATTAAAATACCGCAGTAAGTCCACCAAGGCCTACCACTTTCGATTATCGATTATTGAAATGATTTTGCAGCTATACCTCTACTTGGGATCTGACTATCTGCAATCTTAGAAAGTTATTACATCGTTTTGTCAACAATTAAACTCTTTGCTTCAAGATTCCCACTAGAGACAGCGCAATGAGCGTGGGAATTATTACGTACAATGTTGACATGGGTGGATTGCGCTAACACCTCCCACATCCGTATGATTTATTACAATATTTTATATATTTTAATTTCACAACAATGTAACTACTATGTGATGTGCTAAGAGCATTTAATTAATATTTCCGCTAATCGATGTTCATAGTAATAGTGATGTACAATGTTTTACCGCTCTATAATTATACTGAAACTTTACGTTGGAATATTGTACTGGCCAAAGCACATAAGTAGAGCCATTACCAACTGCATTTCTCAGCCTAGTGAACGTGTTAATTAACAAAGATACCAGAAACACAACTCTGAGCCAAACATAGGGGTAAACACACTTTTGGTATTAATTTGGAAAAAAAATCATTACTTACTGATGTTTTTCAGCAAAAACGCGTCTACTGAAAAATATCAGTAAGTAGTGGTTTTTTGCCAAGTTAATACCAAAAGTGTAATTATACTCGTAGAAAAACCTCAAGATGTATAACACAAAAATTGCAAGTTTAAAGTTTTTCAAGTTAACATGCAAACTGTAACAAATACTTGTCATAATATTTTCGAATAAAAGAACTCATTTATGAATGGACAAGTTTGTAAATAGTACGTCCTTTATCACTTAGTTCGTTTTGTGGTGTAAAAGTGTTTTTAGGTCAACTACATATTTTCTAACAAAATAACTGAATCTAAACACAAATATCGTTAAATTTTTTATCCAAAGTAGGCTACATATATTCAAAACACCTTGCAAAGTTTGTTCTGTTACAGAGAATTAAATTGTTTCTAATATATAAACGTGGCCAAATACTGTGGGTTGATTTGTAATGAATGTATAAAAATTAATGATGTATTTATTTTGTTAGTTGTAAAACAAGGGGTAACTAAAATGTTGGACACGCAAAACGTAAGCTAGCGGTAAAAAAATACAAAAATGAGATAGCATGCAAAAATTGTCTGATAGAGAGAATTAAATTGTTTTTAATATAAAAACATGGCCAAATACTTATAAATTTTAACATGTTAAACTTATTTCAATTATATATTATACAAAAATTAACTAAATTATAATTCACACGTCTATTGAACTTTTGTTATTGAAATTAAAATTAAGAATTACAGACTAAATACTAAGAGAAATACAGACTAAAGATTAAAAGTTTCAATGAATAACAGACTATTTAACTTCGTTGAGCATTAATAATAATTGAGCTGGCTTGTTAGTTAATGTTACAAATAAATAAATAACTACACGTGAACTCAAAAAACAATATACTTTAGTGCCATATGCGTTTCAATGACTTATGTCATCATCGTCAGTGACACTACTACAAATTTACAACTGCAACTCTATGGTCTTCGTGGATCATTACAAAATTAAAGAAATAGAATTTACTATAAGTTTAATTTAACAACTCGAAGCAACAGTGGCGTATTTTTTTTTAAATAAATAAAACCTATTAACTAAATATATATATTAAAAATTACTAACCTAAGTTTCGAATAGAAATAGATCATTTTCAGAGGAATCATTTACAATAATACATATATAGTAATATAGGTTTAACTACGGCTCTACCAAGTCGGTTAAGTGGTCTCCTTAAATATTCTATCTTTTATATAGGCCTATTTGAAACAAAAAACAAGATGGAATGAAGAAAATTATATTAAATATTTTATTTTTTTTTAGTTGACTAGTAAGTAATAATGCTCACACAGACGGCACATATTTTCTTGTACTTATTCCTGAATATTTTCTTGTTCTTTCACTCAATATTTTGTTGTTCTTGTCCTTCAAAGTTGTCTTGTTCTTGTCACCCAATATTTTCTTGTTTTTGTCACTCAGTGTTTTCTTGTTCTGTCACTCAGTCTTTCTTTGTTCTTGTTCTTCAAAATTGTCTTGCTTTTGTCACCCAATATTTTCTTGTTCTCGTCCCTCAATGTTTTCTTGTTCTTGTCACTCAGTATTTTCTTGTTTTGTCACTCAATATTTTCTTGTTCTTCAAAATATTCTTGTTTTTGTCACCCAATTTTTTCTTGATCCTGTCATTAAATATTTTTTTGTTCTTGTCACTTAATATTTTCTTGTTCTTGTCACTTAATATTCTCTTGTCTTTGTCTCTCAACATTTTCTTGTTTCTGTTCCTCAATATTATTTAGTTTTTTATCACTCATTGTTTGTCTGGCCTGTCACTCTTTTTTTTTGCTCTTGTCACTCAATATTTTCTTGTTTTTAAGTTTTAAAATTTTAATTATGAGAGTAATAAATATTGTTTATGAGACTTAGGTTCCGAGATTTCTTAGGTTTGAGCCGTGTTTTAGAGAAATTCTTGTCTGGATAGCTTTAAAGGGACATATTTTACAAAAAATCTATTTAAAATAATTTAAGGTAAATATTATTGTAGAAGCAACATTACACCTAATATATATTTAAGCAATATAAACTTCATATAAACCTAAATGTACACATAATATTCTTACAAAACATGCAACATTTTTTAAATTATACAAAACAGATTTTAATTTTTAGAAATAGCAGAATTGTATAAGATACAAATGTTAGATGGTTTATGTTATTTATGAAATTACAGTTCTGTGATTATAATTTTATTATACAATTATCATCAATTCGTTATCTACTTTCAGGAGTTTAACTGCCTCCCAATTGAAAATCTACTGTTTTGACATAAAAATCTTTGGAGCTTAACTCTTTCCTTTGAAAAAATATATCTTCTTTAGGCTTATCTACCTGAGACTGGTCTCTAAAGCAGTAGATATGTATAGCAAGTTGATAGAGCTGGAGGTTTTCGAAGTCTTGCCACCGACATCTGTTACGAGCGCGGCCGCTACCCTATTACACAGGTACCATCAATCCGGAGTCTAATTAAAGAGTTGTATATTGAAAGGTTTCGATTATCTCAGTCTGTGTGGGATAATGGTGGGTTATGCGCAACAATATCCGGCGGGCATGAGAACTAGCATGGCTCGGTGCTTCGCTTCAGCTAATTACCCGATACGATAGGTTAGGTTAGGCTAATGGCGTGGTGACAAAGGTTAGCACTTTATAATAGAGATTTCTTTACAATATTTAAGAAACAAAACCTATTAAAAAAATTGGCATTCTATATTTGTTGTTACCTTCATTGATATCCGCGGTTGTAAAAACCACCCTCATTTTATAAGTAGAACAAGCAAAAACGTAGAAAAGTTAAAAAAAACGGGGTTTTAAATAAAGCTACTCTATACTGTTCCATGACTAATAATTTTCTAATGATATGCGTTAAGATTTTAAGACTATCGTTACCGCTGATAACTTTACCTCTGCAGGTGTGGCGAAACACAGAAAGTAGTGACGTCACTAACAAACCAATATGTGACTTGATAGCCAATGTTTCTTGTAATCATAGTAACAGTGTCGCGGTTTTTTGGTATTAAGTATCTCCCATACCTTCCAGAGGCAAACTTAAGTGGTAGACAGTTTCATTTCTTAAGGTGGAATGAGCTGGACAAAGAAATCCAACATAATTTGTGATCAAGAATCCAAAATAAACTATTAAAACTAGTCTACAAAGAATTTAAAACATGTTACTATATTTTCCTAGGTTCATTTTCTAGATATCTAAGGATTAAAATACGTGACTAAGAAAACATAGCCACTTTTAATGACTCGTAAGTTTAAATTTAGTAATAGGTGGCACTTTCCTATAATAGCACTTACACTCTTTGCATCTACTCAGACCTTAGGATTTATTCAGACTTTCAAAACACCATCAAACATTTTCACAAACTGTAAATTAAATTACATATTTACTTGATTAAATATTTCAAAATGTTTAAACTTAACACCAAAAAGTATTTAATAACAAAAATGTACAAAGAAAATTATTCCTTTGTAGCGTCTGGACGTTACTGACATGATGGATGTACAAAGCGATAATATAGATCGACGCAGGTTTACGATTGTGCATTAACTAAAACTCTGAAAAAACTTCAGACATTCTATTTGCGAACAGAGACTAGAGTTGTAAAAATACTGTTTCGCAATTACTTTCTATAGCATAGTATTTTTTATTGTTTGATAGTTTCAGGATTTTATAAAACTAATTATAAATCCTTAATTTATAGTGCATTAAATAACACATATCTTAGGAGATGTAGAATAATAAAAGAATTATTCAAATTTCACATGTATGAAACTATTTCTCAACGTACTTTAAGATTTCGCCACCAGGGGAGCTGCTTGACAACTATAACTCGCGTGCCTCTCCAGTCGGTCTGACTAATGTTCAACTAATCGATTCCCAATCCGAAACATCCTTTCACTTGAATTACAGAACAAATTTGACACCGATTACGTGTTTACAACATCGACTTTAATAAAATGATTTGAAGTAATTACTTGGAAACTGAAGGAGGATTAATGGTTTCCGTACGTGTACTATTCGATGGCAAGATTTGTTTCACTTCAAATCTGTTTTATTGTTTCTATTAACTAAGTCTATATGTTTGACAATTTATGTTTTCATTTTAAAAGGTGACATTAAATATTTGCAAAATAAATAATTAGAAAACAACTACAAATTTATTTAATATTTTGTATATTTTTGGGCGGGTGTTAATTAATATATTAATATTAGCTTACATTTTGTCTTGATCGGTTTGAAAAGGTTTGAATGTATTTATTTATTAAAACATCGTTGGTGTCTTTTCGAACATCAACATTTGTTATGTTGCTGTTTACATCGTCTGATGTGGTTATATAATTTATTCATGACAAAGTTTTCACTTTTACAAATAATTTTTCAATTCAAAGCTCAATGATTAGTAGTTTTATTGTTTATAACGATATTTAATGTTAAAACATTATTTTTAAATCTTAGAAACAGTGGGTATATCAACGTTCACGTAAGGTTAAATGGTTAAATCCGGTGCAAAACGTGTGTAAACAACCTTTCGATTTATTCAGAGCAATGCTGATGTTGATACAAAACTCCTTGACCTCCTGGGACAGTCCTAACTAAGTACTGCGATGTAAATTTGTTGATCTTAAAAGATAAACCGTCTTTTTATGCAAAGTTTAAACTTTTATTACTTTTATAAAACCTTTATTGGATTTATAAGAATAATTTAACAACTTTCTTAGAAATTTATATAATTTCTTTTATCTATTAAAGTACAGTAATTCCAAAAACTCCTATTTAAAAAGCCATTCTTGTAAAATTTAATTCATAAATACGTAATTGTGGATAACTGCATTAAAAACCAATGTAACTAACTGTTGAACCCTATAATAAATAATTTTTATTTTTTCAGCTGATACTAAATAAGAAAATGAGCATCGGTATTTACCTTAAAGTGTTGACTCTTAAATACTTATTGCACTTCGAGTCATATTATTATGACGGTATATTGACAAGGGAAACAGTCGACAAAAATATGTTTATATTGATAGACTTCGATAGATATTTGACAGATATTTCGATCTTTTTTCGCACGAGAATCAACTGAAAAATTATTACATTTTTTGGGAGTGTTTACTTTTTTCTAAAATTGCGTTTTCAATAAATACCTACCCACTTTGTTTTTACTGGTTGGCAAATTGCCTTTTAATGATAATCCCCTCCCCAATGTGATCCTTTGGAAAACGATCGCTCCACACTCACAAGGAGCTATCAGACACGTGGTCTAATTACGTCTGACACATGCAGATACGTCCATTAAAAATGACACGTAGCTACCTCCCACCGCCAATTAACCGTGTGCTCTTTAACGCTATTTTAGTTTACAGTTATATTCTTGCATGTCAATTCAGATTACGGCATGATCGGGCTAAAACTTCGTTCTTCTCGTAGTCGGACGGGATTGTTTGGAGTAATTGCAATAGGGAGTATATTTATATTAAGCCTTATGTATGTGTGTGATAAATTTATTCAATGAATTTATTTAATTGATATTTTCAACACAATAAAACTTGTATGTGGAAACATTTATTATACTTTTTATTGGATAGTGTTTATATATTTTAACACACAAACTAATATATATATAATAAAACTTAACTAGACAGATCTTCAATTAAGATGATGGTCTTTAACTTTTATTAAACAAATAAAACTCCAGAGTTCACAATTAATTATTCGTTGTGTTATTTTCTATTTTCATTGTTATTTAGTATATCTGTTTACTTTCTTAGGTTTCTTGACTTCGATTTGATTACATAAATTTTTCAGGACTTCTTCTTTGTTGTGATTATTACATGTTTTATCCCATTTTGTTCCTCATACTCTATATCCTATTGTGAGAAGTTAATCGCTGGAAACGTGTTAGTATCGATTATTAATATGACGCTAGTTACTGTGGAAAATGACTTTTCCAACGCCCGGTCGATAATTGCAAATTAGCTAGCATTCTGTAGAAAGTTTAATGTCGCGCCTGTAGGTCGTGTACCTGTTTGAAAATCGATGTACACTGGTTGGACACGTTTATCGAGTGTGTGGAAAAGGAAACCTGTACCAACAAGAACCACCAAGACAAAAGAAAATGTGTCCATAAGGTAAAGGGATTTTAAATACTGCAGCACAGGGGTTCCCAAACGTTATAGTACCACGCCCCTTCCTCTTGAAATGAAAGCCTCCCTCGTCCCCTCCACTTTACACTATAAATAAATGGTATCGGCATATAAAAAAGAAACAAATAGTATGTATATATATATATATATATATATATATATATATATATCGCAATATGTATTCTTGTGTATTAATAAAGAACTTGACTTAGTTGATTTTGACTTAGTTCTTTATATATATATATATATATATATATATATATATATATATATATATATATATATATATATATATATATATATATATATATATATATATATACAACATAAGTTATTCAAATAAAAGAATATTTATTAATTTATATTCAAAACTTTTCGTTGGTAAACAGTACCAACATCATCAGGAATGAAAATTACAATAATTTATTGTAATTACAATAAATAAATTTATTGTAATTACAAAAGTATTGTAATTTACATTCCTGATGATGTTATACTGTTTACCAACGAAAAGTTTTGAATATAAATTAATAAATATTCTTGTATTTGAATAAACTATGTTGTTTTAAATTATTAAACAAGAAACATATTTTATACTTCTATATATATATATATATATATATATATATATATATATATATATATATATATATATATATATATATTAAAACCAAATTTATTTATTTATACATACTCTTACACTATCATTTTAAGTTTTAATTTGCAAGGTAAATTTTAACTGATAAAAGATAAGTCTGTTAGTGAGATGCATGAGCTTGCATTTTTTTCACTATCATACCTATTTGAGGTCGTATTTTAGTAAAGGCACCACGCAAGTTATTAGTAACATCAAGTTTGTTACTTTATTTTGTTTTTATGGCAACAAGTGCTGAAAAAGCTTGTTCGCACAAGTCGGTACTTGAAAAGGGCAAGTATAATCGAAGAGCTGCCTGGGATACACACTTTTAAGTGTTTTATCTAAAATGAAGGTTTGTCCATTTTGTCAAAATCATATTTGCCAGAAGAATCATATTTATTACAAAACCTTCATTTTGTAGTACTTCTGGCAGAGAGTCTATGTTCACATTGACTGGATCAGCTGACAATCTGTAAATATTCTTGTCACAAGTTTACAAAATTTGCACAACCTTTACTTATATTTTTCTTTTATAAATGTATATATTTCATTAAAATTTTCTAAACATCATTGACAATAAAATTACCTACGTAAAAAAACCTGACGTGTGAATTTAGTTTTTAATATTAATAAATTGTGTACTTAAATCTTAACTAGATGAGAATTTATTTTATTATTTTAAAACTGGTATTACTGGTTATTTTTTTCCAACTTCAAGCCCCCCAAAGGAGGCGTGCCCAATAGTTTGAGAACCCATGCCCTAGGCGATCTATTCGAGAACATGCTCTAGAGTTTCGGATCGTTCTATTATAGTGTAATTATAGTTGCAATTATAATGTAAGCCCTGATGACGGCGACATTGCCATCGAAACTAATCTGTAATTCGTAAACGTGACTAGTGAGAATTTGAAAATAATTTTGTATTGTTTACGTTTGTAAAATAGTTTATTTTTGTTTGCCTACGCTATAATTAAAAATATGATATACATATTTACACAAATTTACCTCACATGAAAACCGAGTTAGAATTGTCATTTAACAGCACGCCATTTTCCTAGTCTGACATTTCAACAAAACCCACAAAAAATTGCTGCTTTAGATTTCTGTATCACTTCAATATTTGCTTTGAACAACTCGACCTAAATCTAGACAAAAGATCGCAACGGACGTTGGGGGTGGGGGTAACGGTCGGCGGATGGACAGCAGGTGCAATGCAGAGTAGGTGGAAACGTAACCGTCATTCTGACAACCATCTGGCTGCTTTCATCTTACCAAGAAAATACTCTAGTCTTCACAAGTGAAGAGCAAAGATAAAACCGAAATTTTCTTTATATTGGATACGTTCATACGTGGAAAGCTTTTTAAAAATATAACTGAGAAGACTTCGGTTTATCAGTTATTTTGTTGAAATCACGTTAAAATAACTTTTCTTATTTCTTGGAAATAAAAAAATATTTTAAAAAGCAAACAATTGATAACTTTTAAATTATAAAAATACTTCATGCCTGTGTTAGTTCGAAATCAGAACGAAGGTTTAAGAAAATACTACGCGGGCCCGTGGTTTCACATTAATTCTTAAAGTTTCTTTTAGTTGCCATTATAACACCGGCAATAAAACTTGCAATCGGCTGGAAGTAATGAACTAAATCGAATAACCTTGTTGTCCGACTCTGCAATTAAAGAAATAATTTTAATGTAGAAACAAAACGAAATGCTTTTATTAGTAATAAAGTTTTGTCGCCGTCTTAATTTATGTGAAAGGGTTTTCAGCTGCGAAGACTCGATGTTTAGTTTCTATGTTTTAACTACAATTTTCGTGTTTTCAATTCAGTTTAGTTTCTCCTAAGACACTAATATGTACATAAGTTTGTTAGAGAAACATGTCAATAATAAAACTAAGTAAATACGCATAGCACACTTTTATAGATACTTGTAACACCTAATGATGTAACCTTGTGCATAATCTCCGTAATGTAAACAAATTTCAAGTTTTAATTAAATGTCAAAAAACTCAACTTTTGTAAAATTTGGCTCTAAGCCTTTCTGCTCTCCAAAATATCTTTAGGGAAATCTGAAACATTTTTAATTATTATTTAGTTTTTAGATATAGCAATTTTTATCTGATTGAATAATTAATAAAAATCTACAAATGAAATGACAAA
>JBAIZL010000004.1:110142231-110192231 GCA_036971475.1 Prosapia bicincta
CAGACCTGAATTTCTTGCCTTGAATTCTGTCACCGATGTCAGTAACCGTTTTGGCAACACATTGATTTTTGCTCGCCAAAAAACACGCAACACTCTTCGCATACGCAGTAGACCACGTTCCATTTCACTAACTCTAATGGCAGCTTGAATGGTAGGAATTGTGTCATGTACTCTGGATTCAATGTGTATGGAGCGGTTTCAATTAGGTTTCCTAGTGTAATATATTCAGGAGTAAAACTTTAGTTTATGGGTTTAGTTTTACGCGCAAAAATATTACTAGAAATGGTAGTAAAAATAACAATCTTATTGGCAGTCTGCCTGGTGTACGTTGACCTCAACGTGTCCTTAGAGAACATGGCAGGGAGTTGGGGTTCTTCAGATTTGCGTATCTGAAAAAAACGGTTCAATGCATCCTCTCCTTTAGGAAGATGTATCCTCGCTCATTGCATAAAAGAGTTTTAAACCCTCCTATACCTCCTCACCCGGATCGGAACGTTTGTGTAAATCATATTTGATAGTCATTTTGTCAATCATATTTATTATCCTTTCCGATATACGTTGGCAATCACCTGAAATTACAAAACAAATCTGCCTTAAGTAAAAACCTGCTAGATGCAGGTTTCTTATTTAGGACATGTCAATATACGAGTTCTATTATCTCCTGTGAATAAATCGTAGAGCCTACATGACGGAGAACCGTACTCTGGAATACAGTGAGGATCGTCACTTGTGCAGGGGCGCATTCTGTAAAATACTAAAATCGAGATCATAGGTTCTTTTTGGTAAGCCATTGTGTAAGATTACGAGTTCAGTAAATTAAAGATCGGGCTACGGATGAGACATGACGTAAAAGTAACTATCCGAAGTAAGACCATGACTCGAGAATGCTGACCCCTTTACCTGAAATAGAATGAGATTATTGGTAGGGTACCTACCTGCTAAACGAAAATCCTTTTAGTAAGATATCCTACCTGGTGACCGGAAACATAGATGTGGGATATTGTGTTGAACATAATGGTGGGTATGAGTAGAAGTTGTAACTATCCGAAGTAAGACCATGACTCGAGAATGCTGACCCCTTTACCTGAAATAGAATGAGATTATTGGTAGGGTACCTACCTGCTAAACGAAAATCCTTTTAGTAAGATATCCTACCTGGTGACCGGAAACATAGATGTGGGATATTGTGTTGAACATAATGGTGGGTATGAGTAGAAGTTGTGGCTATTGTATGTCTTGTGTTGCCAATTGTTGTCATAGTTTCTCTGAGGGAATTACGTTACTTTACCGGTGGAGTTTCCTAATGGGTTCTCTGCGTCACCAAACTAACCTTAGTTTGCCAGTAGTTACCTCTTGGAAAACATCATTTAATTTACATTTGTACAAAAACGTTTAAAAAAACCTATAAATTAATTTATTAGCTATCAAAGCTAATATAAGCTAAAAAAAACTAAAGCTAAAATAAACCTGTTTTTAAAAAATTCTTTAAATTAGATATGCTAAAGGTAGCCTATGTTTTTCTTCTAAGTTTTCCTTTTGTTGAAATAAAATCAAGAACAGAGTCTAAATAATTTACAATTTCTAATGCAAATTATTTGATGACCGTGTTTCCAAGGCCTTCAACCAACACCCTAGTTCAAGTCTGTAATTGCGTGCACTAGTCTACTGTACACTGGATCATTAAACCAGGCGAAGCATTCAGCTGCTAATCATTTTCTGATGGAAGTTTAATGAAATATGTTTTGTGCATCACGTCGGCTTTTTTAAAATAAGGAACAAAACTTTTATTAAAAAACCAGAAAAGGTGTTTTTTTATTTATAAAAAAAATTGTATTTATTATCTAACTGGTATTTTAGAATATATATTGTACAGTAATAAGGTTCTCTAAAGAACTTGAAATACGCAATTACTTTTAAAATAACTAAAATAAACCAATTAATTTTAATAGCTTGGATTTTATTTCCTTGTATTAATTTTTTACGGAATAATAAGAAACATGCACTCTACTTCACTTGTTTGGTAAGGGCTAATCTTATCTTCTCTACATAACGAGTGCACTGATTATTATATTTGACAACAAATTAATGCTTATACATAGTTTTATTCTATATATCAATATTTGTAATATTAAATATTTTAATATGCTATAATTTCTATACTAAAAGAATAAGAAAAAAAAAGAATAAATAATTTTAAAATCATATGATTTCAAAATCTATGTAAGTATTCCTTATAATTTTAAAAGAATAGGGTACAAGCTAGCACAGGTCAAGCAAAAAGATTGTAGAAACATCACTAGAAATTAACAGTGATAAGATTTGTAAAAAGTAGAAAAATGGACGGCGTAAGTGTGATTTTTAAGGAAATAATCAATGGGATCCATAGATGGGTAAAAAATTGAAATACTTTATACTTTCGAAGTTATTTGGAATTGAAACTCGAAAAATATTAAAGAAGATATTGAGTTAGAAGAATAAAGTATAGTGTTTATGATCAAATGTGTAAGAGATGTAAAACTTATAGTTTATTTATGGAAATAATGGTAATTAAGTAGATCTTTGGGAGGGTCACAGATGAAAAGAACAATCCTATGGCAGATGAAATGAAAAGAGATAAGCATAGCAAGGAAAACATCTTATATAATGAGGTATCGTTGAAATGAGATAATAAAACCTTCTGCGCGTGAATGATAGTAAACAAAAGGAAAGGACTTTGTTCGACAAAAAGATACAGAAGAGAAAGATACAGGGACATAGAGTTTTAAAAAACTTGACGAAGAGAATATAGAAATGTAAAAAGTAAAAACGTGGGTGGATTTACGTGGATGGAGTTTTAAAAAACTTGACGAAGAGAATATAGAAATGTAAAAAGTAAAGACGTGGGTGGATTTACGTGGATGGAGTTTTAAAAAACTTGACGAAGAGAATATAGAAATGTAAAAAGTAAAGACGTGGGTGGATTTACGTGGATGGAGTTTTAAAAAACTTGACGAAGAGAATATAGAAATGTAAAACGTAAAAACGTGGGTGGATTTACGTGGATGGAGTTTTAAAAAACTTGATGAAGAGAATATAGAAATGTAAAAAGTAAAGACGTGGGTGGATTTACGTGGATGGAGTTTTAAAAAACTTGACGAAGAGAATATAGAAATGTAAAAAGTAAAAACGTGGGTGGATTTACGTGGATGGAGTTTTAAAAAACTTGACGAAGAGAATATAGAAATGTAAAAAGTAAAGACGTGGGTGGATTTACGTGGATGGAGTTTTAAAAAACTTGACGAAGAGAATATAGAAATGTAAAAAGTAAAGACGTGGGTGGATTTACGTGGATGGAGTTTTAAAAAACTTGACGAAGAGAATATAGAAATGTAAAAAGTAAAGACGTGGGTGGATTTACGTGGATGGAGTTTTAAAAAACTTGACGAAGAGAATATAGAAATGTAAAAAGTAAAGACGTGGGTGGATTTACGTGGATGGAGTTTTAAAAAACTTGACGAAGAGAATATAGAAATGTAAAAACTAAGACGTGGGTGGATTTACGTGGATGGAGTTTTAAAAAACTTGACGAAGAGAATATAGAAATGTAAAAAGTAAAGACGTGGGTGGATTTACGTGGATGGATTATTTACATAAATTATAAACTCAATTTTAGACAGAAATTAGGAATAATCGTTAATAACTTGTGGATCCTGAAAATGGTGTTCTGGACAATTAAAACTTTGTTTAACGTTATAGAGTTATGCTTCTGGCTAAACATCGCAAAGTTTAAAACGTTTAAAAGTTAAAACTGTCTTCAAGCTAACAAAATTAAAATTTACAAAATTCTCTCCCATTATGAAAAATGTACTATCAATTTTACAAAATAAATTAAGTAAAAAGGCCAATTTGTCACCGATCAAAACCTTCGTATCTAAAATATATTTTTTTATATTTATTTTAGGTCTACGATTGAAATTTTATAATTTTCCTTAGTTATTACTACAGTAAAAATATTGTAAACTATCTCAAAACCACAAAAATAATAATAAATGATAATATAAGTTGCCTAGGATCTTGGGTAACATGTAATATCAGTTATATTTTATTATTTTAGTGGTATTGGGGCTGTTTACAATATTTTTATTGTAATATACTGTGCCACTATGATCTTGACATTGCATCGTTATTACTTGTTAATTTTAAAACAGTATGATTAATTATAGCATTACCGAAAAATGTTTTAGTTGTGTGATGAATCCCATTTTGTAAGGTAAGACATAATACTTTCTCACGATTCCGTACAAGAAACAAGCCTTCCGGGACGATGCGCGCTTTGGCTAATTAATAACAAAAAAGAAATGTAGGTCTGGGTAAGTACTGCAATAAACCGGCGAGCCCCACGTGACCATGCTCGTACAAAACGCGTGCATCTAAATCAATTCGCCTTGACCCAAAATTCCAACCGGATTCGGCCCCGGCTTGATTATTTAATTACACGGCTAACTACGTATTGGCACATTTCAATTAATTCGTTCAAAACGCCGCGATCAGGTAGTCATTTCTTTAAATTTATTCCGGGCTTGTTGTTTCGATTATATGCCCCGTAACGTGTATTTATCAGTCTGGTATCTAGAAGAATCTCCAGTTGCGTGTTTGAGTTATTTGCAACAAATGTACAGCAAAATAACTATGTCGAAAATTTACGGGTGGGTTTCTATAATAGATCAAAGTTTAGCAAAGTGTTAGATTTAACATCTTCTTCCTGCTTTCTACACTATGTTTTCCTTCTCTTTCAATGTTTTCCTCGTGTAATTCTTTCTTCTTTTTCTTCTTCTTCAAATAGTCCTTTCCCTTCATCATCTAGTCCTTATTCTTCTTCACATATTTGCATTCCCTTTTCAAACAGTCCTTTCATTTCCTCATGTAATCTGTTCTTCTTCTTCTTCAAATATTCTTTTCTCTTCCTCATGTAATCCTAATTCTTCCTCACTAAATCATTCTCCATCTTTACTTTAAAATTACATATTCATATTTCCTTTTCACACAATCTTTGCTTTCCCTTATATAATCCGTTTTTTTAAATATAATACTTTACCTTCCGCATGTAAGACTAATAATAATAAAAAAACTAGTATTAATAATAATAATAAAAAAGTAGTATTAATAATAATAATAATAATAGGACTAATAATAATTTTTCCTAATTTTTCTCTTATTCTCTATATCCTTTTCCTTTCTTGCTTAATCCTTTCTTTCCTTCATACACTGTGTCTTTTTCTTTTTGTTTTTTTTCTTTTAGTAATATGACTCATCCCCATATTTATAAATACGTTTCGATATTTGCAAATGCGAATAATTATTTGTAAAATTATTTCAGATATTACGATTAACATCAGACATTTTCACAATTATTGTGACATTTTTTATAAACCTTCTCTTATTCCAGTGCTTCTTTTTCGATCCATAACTTATTTCTATCAACAATGGCATTTATATCTCTTATTCCTTCTATTTTCAATTCCTTCTATTAGTTCACACTATTCCTAAACAGATCTTGTTCAAATTTTCAAACGTTAATAAAATACTTTTTATTCATCCACTCAAGTTCAATCATAATTTTTTTTTCAAACTTGTAGAAGATGACACGATGTTAATACAGTTTTTACAAAGTAAAAATACACAGTCTTTGTATTATATCCCTCTTAGGATGGTTACTTGGTAACTGAAATGTACGTAAGGGTAAAATTAGAAAAGTTTGTGGTTAAGAGGTTTTTGTGTATTTATTATTAAATTCAACCACAGTATATTCCTAATAAATAGTTTTTACAAATCTTATTCCATCATTTAAATTTAATAATGAATTATTTTAGTTTTTTCTGAGGGAAAAACATTTTACAAATGACCAAGGAATCTATTTGGTTTAAAATAAGTGATAACATATGATTTCATGAAAAAGTTGATTTTATGTTATAGGATATGTGGCAGTAGAACTGTTTTGACGAATGTGTTATGTTACCTTATTTAAATTAATTATAATTATTTAATAAAGAATAACTAAAATAAAAGTTTTCTTTGTAGTCCTAAGTAGGAATTTACTTTAAAACTTCTGTTTATATTACTTGTATAGTAAAAAAATTAACCTTGATCTAGATATTGACTGATTTGTATAAAATCATAAATTCCCGCCTGAAATATTTGGTATTTCTCTAACCAGTCATCCATTCCTAGTTACTAAGTGACAAAGCGTTTATATATCTCAACTCTGTTTAACGATTTCTTGGTGGGTTGAGTGTTTTTATCTTATATTGGGTATTAAATGTTGCCTAGTTTACTTATCAACAAACCCTCCAACTTTTTCCTAGTTATAGGAAAAAGCAGTTATAAAATTTGTATCACCCTTTGAACTCTTTTAGTTTTTTTTAAAAATTTTTTTATCAATGCCTTCACTTTTAATCTAATTTTAGTCTTAATATATATATATATATATATATATATATATATATATATATATATATATATATATATATATATATATGTAATATTTTATACATTACAACTATTCAAAAGTATATTGTATAATCTATACGAATATATAAAAATCTAATGGTGTGTGTGTGTGTGTGTGTGTGTGTTTGTGTTATTCAATAACATAAAAATTACTTCATGGTAAAATTTTATATAGACGTTATAGAGTCCCTGGTTAAGACATGGGCCTATTTTTATTTAGAAATTCCGTCAGGGAACCGCCTCACTGGCCTTGAAAACCCCCTTAACACTCTATTTTCTATACTCCATTTAACACTTAACTTGACCTAATCAGCTGATAATCACCTATAACAATCACTTTTAAAGAGCTGAAAGTAATTATTGTGATTGTTTGTTATTCATCTTTCGAGGATAGTTATAAGTTACTTTACAAATGTTGTGTTACATCGTTTTTCCTTCCCTTGGTTTTCAAGACAATGACTGTAAGTTCATAGCTTGATATATTTATTGTGAACTGATCTATTTTATTATATAAATATCTAATGGTGTCTGTATGTGTGTGTATTACTTAATCACGTAAAAACTACTGAACCCATTGAACTGAAATTGGTATTTTTCCCTTCCCACGTGATCGATTTTAGCGAAATAAATTATACTGGCGACGAAGAAAGTCATTAGAGATACGAAAAAAATTATGAAAACTATCGCTTACACCCCACAAGTTTACAGTTTTTGGAAAACTGTAATTCCCCCTAAACGTTGTGATAATAGTAATGGTAAAAATGCATACTGGCTACCCCCAATACAATGCATATAAAATTATTCAAAAACATGTCCTGAAGTTATATTGACAATTATTGTTTGTTATTGCCAAGGAAGTTTAATTTTATATACCGTTGAAGTATCCAGTCAGGATAAATTTAGTTGTAATTTTATACGTTTAACCAAATGCACACAATTAAGGCTAGAATAGAGATCACGTGACGAAGTATTACTACGTGGATATGTAGACGTTTAATTAGGTAAAGTTGTATAAAATTACAAATAAATATCCTTACTTGGTACGTTAGAGGTATATTTTAATGTAGGTAAATAGTATTGTATAAAATTACAACAACAATTTATTATAACTGGATACTTTACAGGTACGCCTATATGTAAATATAGAATATATCTATATACGCAGTACAGCGCGCCGTGATAAGCGTAGGTGGTATTTTTTATTACTCCGCAATGAATTTTTAACCCAACTTTAATTTGATAAAAATGGTATTTATTTCCTTGAGCGAGAGTTTTCATTATTTTTTCGTATTGATGACTCTCTGCGTCGCCCGGTATGTTTCCCTTATCGAACACTTGGGAACGGGAAATAAATACCTGAAAATTTACATGGACATTCTTAGGGTCCCTGGTTTTCACATAGGCCAATTTTTATTTAGAAAGTCCGTCAGGGGACCGCTCCACGGGCCTTGGAGACTCCCTTACCGCTATAAACTATACTTTGATATATTTATTGGGATTTAATTTCAGGAAATTAAATTCAACCCAAATACAAAAACAAATTAGATCAATAGAAATATTCGTCAACCCCTTACGAAGCACCGGTACTCTGTTAGTATGTAGTATATTATAATATTATGAATAAATTTGTATTATAAACTTAAATTTATTGAGTCATTACGAAGACCAGTTCTTATACGATATAAATTATAAATAAACAGTTTTATAATAAAACTTTTAATTGCAGTCATAAACGTTTCATCAACATTGATGCCTTCATCATGTGGATGTGAGAGTTATCGACGAATGCAACATTACTTTCGAAAAGCGTGACTGCAATATCCCGTTTTATTGTGAGACATCCACACAATGATTGGTTTTATTGATTAATTTATTATTTACATCCAACTGTGATTGTGGTGATTACCAGTTGAATATGGTAAAAAAAAATTTCAAATTAAAGAAGCAAATTTAATTTCTTGTAAAATATAAAATTAATTGTCATCAAACTTAAGTTAACCTTGTCTTATCTTCTGTTTCTGTTAGAGTAAAGTTATAAATAATAGAGTTAATAATAAGATGATATATATTGACAGTGAATGAAGCTCTTGATAATACTAATAATGTATGTTAAATTGAAAAGTTTCGAATAAATTATTTTATAAGTATTCTTATTTGCGAAATGTATGTGCATGTATGTATTTAGGTAAATAAATATCTAACAAGTAAAACGTCATCTACAAATCATATATATATATATATATATTGTAATGGTTGGATGAAATTTTTTTCCTTGTTTTATATATATATATATATATATATATACATGGTTAAATGAACAAGAATTTGTATTCTTGTTTAGACATTGTACATACATTGTTACGGATTGAAGCTATTCGCTGATTGGTAGTTTCCAAGGCTTGTACTAAAGCAAGTAAAACCATTGTCAAAACGTGCTAAAGTACTTAATAGTTCTATGACTTCATCTGGACTGTTCAATTAGTAAGGACATTAGTTACTAAGCCCGTTTTGCTAATATAATCCTGATACTTTATATAAATATATATATATGTATATATATAAAGAGAGTGTGAACTAATGGAAGGAATTGAAAAAATAAACTATGACAATTGTTTAAACTACCTATAACCATATTATCTTACAAAATCTTGTTCAAATTTTTAATCGTTAACAAAATATTATTGATTCGTCCGCCGATTGAAATAGTTTTCTTTTAACTTTTAGTGGATAACACTTGAGATGTCAATATTAAATTTAATATTGAAATAATTTTAGTTTTATGTATGAAAGAAAACTTTTTATAAAAGGGGTGAGGTATGCAATATAGTTGTTTCGTCCCATTTGGCTTAAAATAAGCGATAGCATATGATTTCATAAAACAGCTGATTTTATGCTGCAGGTTATATGGTAGTAGAGCTATTTTAACGCATAGGTTATGTTTTTTATGCATATTAATTGTAATTATTTAATAAAAAGTAGCTAAAATGAAAATTTTCTTTATTGATCTAAGTCGGAATTGACTTTACAAAAATCTTTTTTATATTACTTGTTAAAAACACTCTACTGTCTACTGTATAGGTAATGTTTTCAAAGTAAAGAAGTTGATTCTGTAGTGATGGACTAATATTAGATTGTGTTTTTATTGAGATGATATAATCCTCTAATGATGACATAGTCATCGAAATGTACGCCAAAAATGTATTTTGTTTTATTGATATATTTTATTTGCAGTTGTGTCATGATGATGTAGTGTCACTGATGATGATGACATAAGTGATAGAAACGCGCATGACGATAAAGTATATTGTTTGTGAGTTCGTGTGTAGTTATTGATTTATTGGGATTATTGTCAATAGTTTTATTAAATTATATTACATTAGTGCTTTTACAGAAATAGATGATGGTCGGTGAAACGATCTTCTGTTACTTCAAAATGGCTATCTAGGGCTAAGCAGTCACCAACAGAATCGCCAGCTACAGACACTTGGAGTAACAGCGATACGAGGCGTTACAAAATAACAACTATCTGCAATATTGCTGGAAAAGTTTAAAATCCTTTATGTAAGGATCCGTTACCACTGTTTTCGAAACGGAACGTCGTATTGCCTTCAGGGGAAAGAATTATTTACGAGACGCCTGTTATAGCGTATGTGCTAGATTGTAGCATAATTCGTAATGATTATTTGACTTTTATGGTTATATCAGTCCTATATTGCGTGAGTTAAACAAACATGAGGATCATTAAATTGTTATAATAGACTACATTTATGCCGGTGTTTAAATAAATCTCTTGATTATAGTAAATTTCTGCCTTTCCTAGCGATGTAATGTTTTTTGAAGTTTAGGCTTCTCGAATATCTCACAGTTCTAAAGGTGGAGGACAACCGAGACGCGACAAATGCAGAAGCGATTACATCGCTAGGAAATTATAGAGTTTTACTGTAGTTGTTTAAAAGTATTAGATTTATATCTTTAAATCTACTACTTTTAAACTTTGGTAAATATAGCCTATTTCATACAAATCTTTACCTTTGGTGATCATTAAAAGAAAGTTTATTTCATGAGCTCTCTCTACGTAAGCAGGAATATTCCTGTGTCGCCACCTTTCAAACTTCTCCCAACCGAGTTGAACTTTTAGGTTTTCCCCATACTCTGTGTTCCATAACTCATTATTAGGAACGAGGTGACCTGGTGTCGGTTTCATGGGGTGAAGTCAGAGGCCTGACGATCTCAGCTTAGGCAGTTAGTTTCCGAAGGTCCTGGCGATCCTTCCTTGGGTCAGATAGTATTCTATAAGTTTTGTTTAGACTATTATTGGAATAAAAACAATAGTTTATAGAAACAGTTTTGCAAAATTTATTGAAAAAGCGTTTGTAGCAAAAACGTTTCTTCAAATAAAACATTGTTTTCTAATGGCAGTATTTAAATAGTCTTTACTTTTTTAAACTATTTTATGCAATACTGCCTGGAAAATAGGTTTACTAGTTTTAAATATAAACGTTCAATATAAATGTTCAAAAATAATTTTATAGATTTTCCCCTTTAGAGCTTATAGAAACCTTTATGTTAAAATAAAATTACTATTTTCTATATTTATAATAGTTCAGTTATTTATTATAAGTTCGAAAGTACTAATTTTATTAAGTTTAAACACAAAAATAAAAATTTCAAGTTTTAAATACGAGTTTTTTTCTTTCCTACAAGCAACGGAAACATTGTAAAATCCATATCACAAAAAAATTCCTTTACATTTCATCAACCTGTGTGCGATTATTTCTCGATAAATACAACGGCGCGGTCATTAGCGCAGCGAAGAGAAAAAACGATAATTAATTTGCGGCGATAACACTAGAGCGCAGTAGTGGGGGTCAAATTACTCCTTGCGACTAGTCGACATGGGCTACACTTCAGTCTGCATCTGACTTTCGTAGTGAGAGCTTGACAAGTAGTAGGTTTAGATCAGGATTATTGTTAACGCGTGCTTAGAGGCGCGGTGGAAATTTTATAACTATAAGAAACATTTTGTATGAGAATCTTCGTTATATGAAAGGACAATGTTGTGTTGAACATTTTAAAAATCTGAACCAATTTTTTTTCACATACGTGAAGTTGTTTTGCCTATTACTTTGTAAACACTTACGACGCATTTCAACGTGACTTGATTTGCGCGATGTGTTTTTGTAAAGAGTGTCCGAGAGTGGTGTCGAGCGCTGCTTTCCTCCTACCGACCGTCCGCGTACACCGGCACCGGAACTAAAGGCACTTTTGTCCGACCGAATCATACCGTGACTATTTCTTGAAATGAAGCGATCTCCCTAGCTCTGAGATCGTTACGTTTGCGAGACGGTGGAAGAAGCAGTGCCGGTCGGCGTTTGAGAAACAAGACAGCGGTTTGAGACTGAGTGCGGAACGTTTGACGATGTTTGTGATTCCGAGTGTAGTGAGTGTACTGTTTGTGTTTGACAAGGATTATTAACGGAAAAATTCAGGTGAGATTTTATTTTGGTAAAACGACCTCACGTTATCTGTGTCTGTTTATTCAGTAAATACTGACATGAATACAGTAGTTTTATATTATTTTTGAAATACGTAGCCTTTTTTAAATAATTGCAGCATACTATGATTAAAAATATATCTGTCAGAACGACTTTGCAGGTTACAAATAACTACATTTTTACCGTGTAAACAATAACCTGAAGACCTGTACACATAGCATTTGCAACGCTATTCAGTGCTTCAACCTAGAAACAAGCAATTTTATCGAGACACGTTTGATATAAGATTCACAAAAATTGTTTTGTATCATCAATTTCTAACTGAAGGTTTGAATTGATGTAAATTTTTACACGAATTAATGAGAACAGTAAATGTTTAAAATCATAATGAGATAAAATGTTTTCGACTTTACTAGGCAATCGTCGAATGTATTTTTCTTGCTTTTTTAACTTTTTGAAACGTGTTTATTTATATCCTGTACTATTTGGCGTATTGAGTCGTGCCTGGAGTAATTGCAGGAATAATTTGTATGCCCTATGGTTAAGCGTGAATCGTTTTCTATAGTTTTCTGATGTTCTCGTTTTCGTAAATATTTGTTTAGTTGTTTGGTTTGAAGATTGTATTGTTTATTTAGGTGTATGTAAGTATGACATTGTATATTAGTTATTATTTATACTATTGAGTGTGCGTATTTTTCCTAAGCTCTTAAACCATCTTCCTGTACTGTAGCATGTATTGGAGTTAAACCTGATTTTGCTGTCCTTGACGTTTAAACTTAAACTTTGTAATCTAAGGAATTGGTATTTATTTCCCGTGCCCACGTGTACGATTTTAGCAAAAACAATTATACCGGCCGACGCAGAAAGTTATCAGTGATACGAAAAAATTATTACAACTCTCGCTCACGCCCCAAAAATTAATAATTTTGGAAAATTGTAACTCCCCCATATGTGGTGCTAATAGTGATGGTGAAAATTCACATTCCCCATTCTCATTACAATGCTTATAAAACGAATCAAAAACATGTTCTGAAGCTAAATTGGAAGTTATTGTTTGTTATTGCCACGGAAGGTAAATTTTATATACCTATGAAGTATCCAGTCAGGATAGATTTGGTTATAATTTTATACGATTAAGCAATGTACACATGTAAGGCTAGAATAGACATCACGTGACGTCACCTGGCAAAAAGTATTACTCCGTGGAAGTAGACGTTTAATTAGGTAATGCATTGTTGTATACAACTACAACCAAATCTATACTGACAGGACACTATATAGGTATATTTTAATATAGGTATATAGTAATTTATAAAATTACAACAAAATCTATCCTAACTGGAGACTTTATAGCTATATTTAAATATACGTATACTGGACTGAATTTTTTACCCAACCTTAATTTGATAAAATGGTATTTATTTCTCTGAGCGAGAGTTTCTTAATTTTTTCGTATTCCTGATGAGTTTCTTTGTCGGCCGGTATAATTTTTCCCTTATCGAGGGCACGTGGGCACGGTAAATAAATACCCATGAACTTATAATGAAGTATTTTTTTAGGCTTCCTGAGACAAAACGGTTTGTGTATTTTACGTGTTTTTTTATAGGTTTTTGTTTCCCAGTTATTTGTGTCGTGCACTATTTACAGTATTATATCGTGTAATACAGTGTTGGAATGTAAGTGAAATATCTTTATGTTTTAAGTAGAATGATTTAACAATCTTTCATTATTGTATTTCAACTCCTCTCTATGACACGGAGTAAATTTAATTCAAGTGTGCGACCCCTAAACACAAAATATATGACAAGGAGTAGTAACCGGGTTCTATTTGTTCTACTTTGACAAATCGCGTTTTGCCAGATTTCTATGGTGCTACATTGTGTGACAGTTACGTGTTTCTATTATGAAATATACTTTTAAGCAAAGATTTTAATGCTGGGTTTTCTCCGTTAAAACACCACACGTTTAAGTTGATTTCTTGCTGTCGCAGGCATGATAAGAAGAATAACTTGTTAAGAAAACTACAAACTTTATAAATAAAGTTGCACTATATAGCTTATAGGTAAACGAGTTACATTATGTTTAGTTGTCGGCTGATTTTGTTTTAAGTATGTTAATTATTATTTACTATTTGAAGTAACTATATTTATAAAGAGTTTATCCTCTATCTGAGAGCTTTTACAATAATATTATTGCTGAACTGTAACTCTAGAAGTTCTATACATAAAAAATATAAATTAACCTTTGTACAAGAGAGAGACAGACACTTGTTTTCTGCCATAAGGACTGTTTCTAAGAAACTTCGACAAGTGTATGTTATATCATTGTTGCATTAATGATTGACGTCAGGCAGTTACATTGTTGAGACTGACATAGCACTGAAAGTGCTCTCTAGTGTGACAGCCAAAGGCTCTCTTGACTAACAGTTCCAATTTTATTGTTCTGTTCGAATGACTCAAGTGTTTTGGTTTCCTATAGTACTAAATAATTTATTATTATGCAGTATTACTAATTTGTTATTGTCTAGTAAATAATTTAATAATAAAATACAGTGATAATCTAACTTGAGTGAAGCAGATATTTGGTCTCACATGAAAAACGCTAAATGGACTAACTCATTACATTTATTGTAAGATAAATTCTTGGCTTCATATTCGCCCGAAACTCCTTAAATAACCAACAAAAAAAATATTATTCATGTGTGAGTGTGTGTGTTTGTATGTGTGTGTGTGTGTGTGTAAAACTAATATTTAAAAAAATTCTAACAGTTTAGTCTTTCTAGATTAACAATAACTAAAACTTTTATAGGCCTGTTCTTAAAATACTTCAGGGTACTATAGAATATTAAATCTCATTTTATTTCCTATAAGTTATAGCAATCATAAAACCTTGTTTTGTTATTTGTTAATTTTTATATTGTTATTATTAATGTATTGACCTTGTTCTTGATCTAAATGTCAGTCACAAAGATGCACGCCTACCATTCAAACTGGCCTTGCTGCAGCAAATGTTGACAAACACATGATGTGAAAGAAATATATTTATCAAGCAGTTTCTGTCATTGTACCTAATCACTCAATCTATGAACACCAAATTCCTAAATAAAAAATATGCATCATAAAACTGTGATTTTATCAGTAATTACAATTGTATTGATATTTGTACCAACGGCAGTGCTAGTAGAAAACGCGATCGATATATCTTATACAATATTTTTAGTGGAAACTAAAATCAAAGTGTACAAAATCCCACTGTTAAATTTAATGTAACATGTGTTTTTCTATTCCGATATTTCCCCATACAACCAAGTACGCCCAAACGTAACCGCTCTGCAACGTAGCCCAATGTTGTCCGTGACATTTATTTCCGTACGGAAGACGAAATAAAACAAGTTGGACGTCAGTTCGGTTGCCCGACACGATGCGGTGTAACGAGATCAAGGTCAGTGCTTTCAATGTCAGCTGCTGTGGCACTGTCTATGTTTTGGGATAATACCATTGCCGAAGAAATGAACTGAGCCAACATCACCGTTTAGAAACTGTATTAAACGTATTGACAATAATCAATGTGCGTCGATAAACTATAAAACGATCTCTTTTTAAAGGACTTCTTTAGAGAATATTTTCGGAGGTTAAAATACCATTATGTAATAATTATTCACCCAGGGCTGTTATTTCAAAAGAAAGTTAAGTGTTTCACGGACACTTGTAGTTTTGTAATTTATTTTAAGAGAAGATAGTTACATCTTATGTAACGTCACCGCAGGGTAATCCTTTCCATCTGTTTAGGAATAAATTAATCAAATTTAAAAATGAAAGTGTGAACGTTTCTTAACCGACCATTCAAGTCTTTGAGTAGCTTAATAGTTTAGCTAAGTGATGAGAAGCCTAACTACTTCACTTTCTTTAAATCTCCCTATTTACATAATTCTTACAAGTTTTATTCAGAAAATATTATGATAGCAAAGTGTTTAAGAAAATGTGAATTTATTTACACGTGAAACTTTACAGCTTTATTGTAATTTATTTAAATAACTTCAAGACAAGAGATAACAAGTTGGTAAATAAGCAAAAAACTAACAATTTTCCATAACATATCATTTGCTTTCTAGGTTTAAAAATATGTCCTATGATATAAAATTTAGTGCTCAAGTTTTTTATGAATAAAATTTAAAGAGTACGGACAAAATATACTTCAAATTTAAATCTGTATAATTTAAATTTTAAATAGTAGGAAAAATAAAATTTAAAATATTATAAAGTACCTTAAGTAATTAAACGTTTGGTATCACCTTGGCAAAAAACTACTATTTACTTATATTTTTCAGCAGACGCTGTGAGTCTTGTCCGTGACTCGTAAGATTTTTATATTGCACCAGTTACTCTCAAAAATACAACACAAAAACTGCGATGTACAACACGCAAATTGTGATCTTAATTAATATTTCTGACTTTAATTGAAAAAAACATTCCGAGTTTATAAAGGCCATTTCCGGGTCGTTTACCATCCATTCACTGTATTCTATTAATGAGATGCTTGAAAGGTCATTTTTGCAGCCATTTGTAACCAAATTTTAAAACTGTGCTGTCATCCAATAGGCATACGAATGTCCGCGGTGATTTTTCCAGTTTCGAATGAGTATGAGTAGTACCAGTGAACGAAAATTTCCCCATGCCTGTCTTAATTAATAGAACTGCGGTCTGTTAAACACGTGCTCTCATCCTTGAAGTAATATCTTCTTGGCTTTAATGGCAAAGGGGAATTTATTATACTCAGAAAACAATCCACACTTATTTTGAAAAATCACATTTAATTCAGTCTGTACAAAACATCTGTACAAATAACAATAATTTATTTGTTTTTCTTTAAAAATACTTTTGATTTCAGATTTAGTACTTGCCGAAGTGTAGTATAATATTGAGAGATGTGGAGAATATGTTATCATACGTTATATTTTCGTTCTAAATTGTTCAACTCCGATGTATGAATTAAACTTACCACTTATTGAAAATACGGCCCTTTTCCGATACGAGTGTACCATTATTACTGTGTTATTTATTCTTGAGTGGTTTATATGTACATATTTCATTGATATAAAATGTGAAATATTCAGACACAGTAGATATCTGATAGAAAACATTTGTACAAATTTAAAAATAATTATTATAATCTATTAAATTATTTGATTACACCAGTAGAAACTTAGTTTAAAATACAAAACAGGACACTTTTTGTTACGTCTCTTCTTGTTTTTTAATAAGATTTCTTCTACTTCATAAGAAATGTTAACAATCGATTTTTAAATAGAGATGAAAGTCATTTATAGAACTAAAAACTAAAATTCTCCGCTTAAATCATCCTTTGTTTTAAGGGAACTGTTATTCTCTTCTGCCCACTCGTTAAAGTTTCCGGAAGCGGCCCAGGGAAGTTGACTGCATACAAATTGACCTCCGGCATTTCATGTCTTGTCTGCATTACAATACGAGGAAACTGAAAGCTGAACTGAGCGATCTATCGCGGTTATTATCTTGTTTCAACGCCCCTATTTGCATTGTTACATCACAACGCTTCCTCCCCCCACCTGACTCGGGGTCTATTGTCAATCGTGACATCGACATTGCTGCACTTATGTAGTCAATGTAAATTTACAGTTGAACATAATCATTTATCTTTTGAAATGTTTTATCTTACTATTTTCATACACAAAATAAATAAATGTATAAATTGTCATAAAGTCTTTACATGATTAAAAACTAAAATTTGAATTAGACATTATTAGAAATAGACGTTTTTACACTTAAATCTATTTTACTTTTTCTTTAAAAAATATCTCTCTAATACATAAACATAAAGTAAATGTGTTTTTGGTTAAGTATAATTAAGTAAAAACGACAATAATTAATAATTAATATTAATAATACATAATGATAATAAAATAATAATGATTATAAGAATAATTTGTGAAAGAATAACACAAATGTAAATATTATACATAAATGTAAATAAATGCATTATTACATAAATAAATAAGATAAAAAATGTAAAATTTCAAATATGCTGATGGGCCTGAGTATGGTTTCTCTTTGAAAGTGAACATGGAGAAAAATATTTTTATTTGATGTAATTTTGAGTAATCAATAGTTGCTTTAATTTTTTTTAGTATAAAAAATATTTTTTACGTTTTCTGTGTTGAGAACAAATAGACATCGCTGGAGTTTAATATTTTCAGAACCTGTTGGAATTGGAACGTTTCCAAGCGGCGTATATATTTATGTGTTTACTATATTGATATTTAATAGTGCGTCGCTTTGGCCACTTACTCCTCCTCGACAATTCTTGCCCACTTTCGTCACCCACATGCCACATCCGAATGATACGATTTAACCCACGGCTCGACGACGTTTCCAATAAGGAAATTCAAGTTCATGAGACAGTGATGCAGCATGGGAAATAAACTCCGTCTGCGACCTTTCCTTAATCACTGTGCCTTATGCGACATGTTGCGTGCGCAGGCCCTACTGGCTGTTGCAATGTGTTGGATATTCAGCCATTTGGTCGGCTCCTTCATCTCTTTGTTACACATAATATACACCTTTGCTATCGTTGACTGTGTTGTGAGACGTCACTTTGAACAAATAAGCAGCTTTCCTTAACGAATCGTCATTATGTATCAGTCGAACGAAGGTAATTCTTTATACGGTAAAGTTAGCGTGGGTAGACATACATGGATGCTCGCGTGAACGTGTGAACGTATATGTACGTCGGTTTATATTTTGTACACGCCACACACACACACACCCACACACACACACACACACACACACTAATACACACACACACACACACACACACACACACACACACACACACACACACGCACGCACGCACGCACACACACACACACACACACACACACACACACACACACACACACACACACACACACACACACACACACACACACACACACACACACACACACACACACACACACACCTACACACACACACAAATTTTAACAAATAGTTCCTCGAATGAAGTATTTGTTATAACGTATTTTAGCGCAGTTACAAATTTGTTTTATAGTAAAAGAAAAAAAGTTATGTAAAAAATGTGGTTCACAATTGAGTTTTGGAACCAACTACTAGCCATGCAAGCCAGTTATCATGGTTAATGAGAACTTACTATATTTATTGGTTTTACAATGTGTAATTTTTGAATACATTTTACGCTGGTTTATTAATATACATTGTACTCCCTATTTCGAAAGTTATTCTGTGTAAATACCTATAGTGAAAATATTTAACAAAATTTAACCTATAATAGAACAAGGTTTTAACTTTATTAGAAACAAAAATTAGTTGTCATCTTTAAAACATATCCGCACGCCTATATCGAACAAATATCGATTAATTATTCAGAAAAAAAGGCAAGTTAACCTTTTATATCCTCAAACTCCTTTTCCCAATGAGTATAAAGCAAATTAAACTTCTTCATTATAAAATACATAATACGTATGAAATTTCATTTTTGCAATCTATTTTACATAAACCACTTTAGATTTTAAAAAAAATGTTTATCAATTTGTGTAAAGTTATTTTTAAAGAATATGTAACATAACTTGATCAGTATTGTAAAGGGCTTAGTATACCGTATTGTTAAGGAAATATTTTTTTTTTCATTTCAAGGATAGACTCATCTAAAGTGTCTATTCGCGTTCATTCGTCTCTCTTTCAGAGTCATTCAAGACACTGTTTTATAAGATAAGAACGTTGCGTGTAATGAAAGAGTTCCAAAATGGGGTTAAACCCGTCTATTGCAGTTGCAACATTATAATGAAAACCAAATTAATTTACCTAATGAGAAGTAATGTGAGATCGAGTGCAGAGTGGAAAATACTGAACAAAATTTGGGCTCATCCCACTAGGGTTAGAGAGATTTATAAATACGGCAATTTGCGGTTTGTGACGTTATTCCATGGCACGCTTAATCCTGGTTTATTGCTTTAGCAGCGAGTAGGCTGCACAAGGAACGAGGTACTTCTGTGCAGACGTGTTTCTACGAACGGAAATATTTAGCATCCATTACTGCTAAGAGTAAAACGTTTGTGCATATTTAAAAAATTGTTTGCAATTTTAGCTCTTCAAGGATCATGGTTTTTCTAACAAAATTAATAAACCAATGCAAAAGATAATGTACATAAAATGAGGTTAGGCGAGAAGAAAAGCATTTTCCCAACTTATAGATAAAAGTGTCATTAGTAAGAAATATTATTTATAGGACACATTTAACCTCACTTTAAAACGCACAAGAAAGTGCATATAATTACGATTTTATATAAACAATATAGCTGCAAAGTACCGCATCAACATTGATTTGTGCTTTTTTAAACAGTTTACTAAGACACGAGGTAGACATTTTATGGTAGAATTGAAACACGGCCGTCTGTTCTATATGACGATGCGACAAAGTAAACCAAAATGTTGACTTCTTTTCAACGAGCCAGTATAGATTAGAAAACTTTATTCTGTTTTCTTTTTAGTAACCAAATCCAATCTAACTGGGTACATATATATTGCACTTAGATTGTAATGTCGTGTAACACAGTGATATCTTCCATACAGAAACCTTGAGTTTATAATATTTTATGTGTATTTTAAGGGAACTGTTCTTATTTTTTCAAAACTTTTAATATTTTGGCATCAGTACCATGTCATATTTTTATTCTGTTCTTGAGTAGTTCCTACGTCACGAATAGTGTTTTGAAACAAACCCATTCCTATAGCATTGTCACTGGGAGAAAAAAGTTTGAGCTGCCAATAACTTGGGCGATACAGTAACTAAGGAAGGAAATGCAACCAGCACTGTGCTTCAACATATACTGGCCTCAGATACTCATTCGCACAGAGTCAATCTCGTAGCTGTAAAGCATCTATAAATTATAAGGTGGTACAGAGAATAGGACACCAGACAAGTGTGAAGTACTCCACCAACTAACCGTTGTTTAAACAGTTTACAAATATACCAAGTATAAAACAGTCGTCTGTACTCACTTATACTGAAAAATAGAATTATTTTAACGTGAATTATTTATTACTTTATTTTTTTATTTTACAGTTTAAATGAACGACAGATTTGTTAAATCTGTTTGAAATGAAAAAAACTAAGTAATAATATAGTATTTAACGAGATGCACAGGACAAGTAGTTTTGATAACTAGTTTAATTATTTCCAACATTTCAACCATATACAGACCATCATTAACAATATAGTCAAATAAATGATAAACAAAATTTTATTATTCCCTAGTACGTAAGTGGTAATAGACCTATAGTTATGTAATAAACTGGACTGATTAACAACTTCGCTAAATTTATTAATTAACTTTATTTCCTATTGCCTGTATAGTAAGTTTTTTTTTAATATAATTTATAAATGTCATGGTTGAAAAATTTAATAATGTGAGGTTATAACAGTAGCGTGTAAATTTAGAGGAGCAAGTTAGGGTTCGTAAATGAAACGATGGTTTCGAAACGCGTCAGCAAGTAAGTTGATAGTTTTCACTTAGTTCTTTAAAAAATTACTAATGAATTAATAAACGAAATCAAATTGATATAATGACCAACTTTTACAAGTTAAGGTTTATATAAATTTAAATTATTAAAGATTCACATATGGTTTCGTTCTAATCGACTTCTTAACGACTTACATAATTTTATTTTAAAAATCGATTATTTTTTTAATTCGATTTTTGCCGACATTCTTAAGAATTACATATTTTTTTGTTTATTTAAAAATATTGACCTTATCGAATATTTCGATCTTTATAATTTCAACTCTTCCCTTGTTTCGGAAATTCTCCGTTTTCAGTGGATGAAGAAATGTGACTAAATGCGTCAAACGATAACAAAATGGCAAGCATTAGAGTGATGGTGAATGATTTTAGGTCCATTCTGAAGTACACGAAAAATGAACTTACAATGCCTTACAAACATTTTTTTCACAGCAGTCCAAAACCTTTACCCACTAGTACATTTTTAATAAATCTTATTTGTAAATAGACATTTATTTATTCACTGATATTTTACCTTTAAAGTATATTCCATACTCTCTAAACTAGACTCTCAAACTTTTCCTCTTCTCAACTTTCTGTAGCGAGCCACGAATTTTATTCTCATGTGTGTTTATAAAACGAAGAAATGAATGTTGTAAGAAAATTCATGAATCGTAGAACTGTCCAATGGTACGTCCAGAAGTAGGGGTACGTTTGTTCGCACTAGTCGCAACTCTGATCTGTTTTTGTCAAAATTTGATGAAACCCAAAACCAACCGTTTTACGATAATATACACCGTCTACGTTCGTACAAATACTTCGTTTAAAAGATTTAATTAATTTTTTTGTAAACGAAAGAATTAAAAGGCTACAACTTCACAATTACAAACACTTTAATATCAGGCGTGTTTCAATAACATTATGACATCATTTTCAGTGATGCTACAAAACTAAAACAGAATTTTAAAAATAAAACTGATCATGACCTATAATATTTTAACAAAAGTAAGATCCAGATCTGGGCATAAAAGTCGTAATCTAACTATTCTTTTCTTTGCCCAGATCCGGTTCTTACTTTTTTAAAAATATAAGTTATGTTCAGTTTTACTTTTAAAATTAAGTTTCAGTTGTGTAGCATCACTGAAGATGATGACATATTGTCATTGAAACGCATCTGATATTAAAGATTTTATAATTGTAAGTCGTAGCCTATTTATTCTTTTGTTTATAACCTTCACTCACAAGCCAGCTGGCGTAGTTTATAATTTTTTATAGTTTGTATTTTACTAAAATGCAAATTATGTCAGCTTTATTCTCTAAAATAAATTGTTATGCTGTGCCTTACAATTCTTTGAATGTTTCTTTACAAGAATAAACAGATCAGATATAACACGAACAACAATCCCTATAAGTAGTAGTCAATAAGGAATCAACTGTCAGCTTTTATCGATCGATCTTGTTGGTCTGAAATCAGTAACTGTACAAGAAATCATTTCTAACGTCGTGTGTAGGAACATAGCTATTGGTTTTATATCTATAAATAACTCTTTAGGTCTTTCAGTAACGGTTTAAATTATGAAGAATAATTTTGTACAGGTTAAATAGTGAATTCAGAGCCTAAAGACGTAAGGGTTAAAATCGTTTTGTAACTAAGAAAACAGTTAAAAGCAATTAACCTCACATTAAAACCCTTGATTGACTGACGACATTGTGGATAGTATATGTCGAATGAAACAGGAAATCGATTCTCTTAATACTCCTTGACACAATTACATTATATTTTGCACGTATTTTCTCTTCCAATATGTGCCACAACTAAAGTCACGTTTTTCAACTGTACTTCCTCGTTGTTGGAGACTGTTTCATGTAGTTGTTGTAAGTCCAGGCTTTCTTGAAGACATGAAGTGACATTTTATGCTAAATTTTTTCCAATAAATGAGTTAACTAGGGAGTGATTGTATTCCCGTGCAAAAAAATATGTATATGTATGCGCGCTTGTGTGTGTGTGTGTGTGTGTGTGTGTGTGTGTGTGTGTGTGTTTGTGTGTGTGTGTGTGTGTGTGCGCGTGTGCGTACGTGAGTGCATACGTGCGTTCACATGTCAATTTCATTCAGTAACTGTTAAACAGACATCTTACTAAATCTAAACACCACAATCAATATCAATCAATGCCTACCGACCCACTGTCTAAGACCATTGGTTAGAAACCCTTGGGTAGGATGGCTTATTTGATCTACACCTACTCTCTATTGGAGTCATAGAAAAGTGCCTACGTTTTCACCGTCTAAGACAATTGGATATTCTTGGATGGAATAGAAGCTCCCTTTACTGAGAAATGAGGACATACCGACTGGCGTCGGTAGGATGGCTTATTTGATCTACACCTACTCCTTATTGGAGTCATAGGAAAGTGCCTACGTTGGCACTGTCTAAGACGATTGGATAGCCTTGGATGGAGTAAAAGTTTCCTTGACTGAGAAATGAGTACATCCCGGCTGCCGTGGGTAGGATGGCTTATTTGATCTACATCTACTCTCTATTGGAGTCATATTAAAGTGCCTACGTTGTCACTGTCTAAGACAATTGGATATTCTTGGATGGAATAGAAGCTCCTTTTAATGAGAAATGAATACATACTGACTGGTGTGGGTAGGATGGCTTATTTGATCTACACCTACTCTCTATTGGAGTCATAGGAATGTGCCTACGTTGTCACCGTCTAACACAATTGGATATTCTGTGATAGAATAGAAGCTCCCTTTACTGAGAATTGAGTACATACCGACTGGCGTAGGTAGGATGCCTTATTTGATCTACACCTATTCTCTATTGGATTCATAGGAAAGTGTCTACGTTATCACCGTCTAACTGTTGAGGAATGATTCTTTAAGTATAGTTAGAACCTTAAAAGGTATATGAGCCCCTTTACTGAGTGTTGAGTACTTCCCATCACTCGCTTATTTACGATCGCTTATTTTAGTAACCGACTCATGCAGAGGTTTAGATACGTAAAAATACGCGATTATTTCACAAATAATTTCATGTATTACGAAAAACAGATCCTCAAGCAGATAAGCGTGTGCGCGTGCGTCGGATGAAGTGTTAAGATATGGATTTATTCTGATTTCGGATCACTGAAAACCGACCCAACGCGCTACATTTGCGGCGACACATTTGCATACGGAACCAACACCGGTAGGACGCCTAATTGGGAAGGAAATCTTCGATTTACGAGTGTCTCGTCATCAGAACAAGATTACAGACGCGGAAGAGTGACTCTTGGTAATGATTCCACTTTAATAAATTAGTTCATTGCAATCAGCTGAGATTTAAGCTGACTAATTAAGCGGATGCCGTACTTTATTGCCACTTGTTTTGAAATCAATTAAAACCGAAGAAGTTGTAGATTAGGTAGGCGGATCCGTGTTTTGTAATCTGTGGCTTGTCGACCTTGTCGAAAGTTTGACAATGTATAAACTTATAACTCTGAAGCGTCTTGAAAAGTAAGAGTAGGGCTTCTGGTATTTAAGGTGTAGAATTCGCAAAACCTTTCGCCAAATTTTTATTTTATTTTAAATATTATTTTGTGAATTTTAAATATTAGTTTTTTTAATAAAATATAATAGTTATATTATAACGAAAGTCTGTTTTTATTTCATTGCTCAAATTTACATTATCAATTTATTTATTTCAGCACTTGTATGAAGTATGTTGTGGATGAAAATGCGGTTGATATGCGAGATAACAATATTTATTGCCTATTTTAAAATAAAGAATTTGGCTCGATTATTAACCGCATTTTCATTAATACCATAAATTTATATTTTAATTTGAAACAATAGTAAATAGCTTAATATATCTGAGCTAAATTTATTTCAGTTTCGGTGCCAATTCAGCATTGATCCATTTTAAAAAACTCTTTTTATTTTACAACTTTAGTAAATAGAGATGAAAAACAAATAGAGCATTTGCGTTGCAGACTTTATAAAATACGTTATTTTTTTAATTAAATTCGACCAATCACAGTGAATAGTTTTAATACTAAAACAAATAATGTAATTTAATACATTATAAATTGTGCATACATTAAATTGATTTAAAATACACGAAATAATGAAAAAATCTCTATTATAAATATTCTACACAAAACCAAAAGTTGATGGCTGCCTTACATCTCTTCAATCAACTCAGGTAAGGAATATATTATAAGTTCATATATGGTTGAGCAAATGTTTTCACAAACTTGTGACTAAATAGCACCAAAGTTAGAAAGTTCTCGCTGTTGTCTGAGGCATGACATTAACGTCTTGACACAGATTTTGCAATTGTCGTCGAATATTACTGCCTTCAAAAAGGACAAAAATTGCGACACTGCCAAAAACGAAAAAAGAGAACCTGCCAGGTAACGTGTTCGAAATTTATAAAAATTTAGTCAAAATAAGTACCAAAGAGGAACTACACGGACGGAAAACCACGACTCTGCCAAAAACAGAGGTAACCGGATTTTAATATACCAAAAATCAATAAAATTGTTAGATTACACGAAAACTACAAACAAACGGTGTTACAAGACTGCCAAAAATAGGGTCGCTATAGCAAGTGAAATAATAGGAGTCACGACTCGCAAAAAGAACTGTCACGACAGCGGCTTGATCCATACTAAGGCTTTAACTATAATTGCGTAAACAGTATGCTTACATATATTGATATATACATACTTATGTGCAGTGGTGTAGCCAGGACAATGTTTTGGGGGTGAAACTCTCATGAGGAAATTTTGGACATTTTCATCTGTATAAATCATATTATCATATTTTGGCACTTAAAATTGCATAAATGTTGGGTCGTCGGGGAGCTGTTTTGTTAAAAACCTAGCTCTGTCTTATAGGCTAATATTTTTCTGCTAAAACTAATTGATTTGGAGGGTGCTCGTGCCCTCTGTTCCTCCCCTTGCCACGCCTCTGCTTATGTGAGTATGGATTTATAAAAAAAATATAACCTAGGAAATATGAACTTTTATTTAGAAACTTCAGATTAAAAAATATTTGTAAATCTTGAATACTGAAGCTATTTAACCTAGAATATCCAATGCACTGTTCAAACAGAAAGAGCCTGGGTTTTGCTGCTTAGCGTATGCGCAGCCGTTCAAGATTCTAGCGTTTAGACAAACTGCACCGTAGGTTGTGACATATAGACGCTCTAGGCGTATTTTCGAACGCTGTTTGTGTCCAATCGTTTCCGCTGGGCTGAGTGTGATGGAACATTTTTGTATAGTTGTACACTGGGATATTGTTTTTGTGGATTTCATTTTAAATATACTTAAAAATATTTATTCTAATTGAGTTCACATTTATAGCGCGAATAACTTTTGAAAACTTGCATAATGTTCAATTTTTAATTTAAATTGTTTTATTTATATGTTTAACTACAAATGTATATGTTTTGTAGTAAATATTCATACATGGGTGCAGCGAGGGGAGGTTAAAGATTAACCTCCCCTCAGAATTATTAAAAAACGTCTTTAATCTTTATCGCCTAAAAATTACTTTAAATTAACCAGTGTTTTAACAAATTTTATATTCAGGCCTATTTCATACTCTTATAACAAAATGCAAATATTATAACCAAGATTACTTTCCTATAAGACGAATTGACAGTAAACCAAGCACTGTAAATGCTGACAGAGAACTGAGAAACTGAAAAATGCGTGAACAATATGCACACTCAATGGGAATAGTCTCGTTTACCGATGACTGCATATTTGAGAAATAAAACCTGTTGGGAGAGTCTAAATGGGCTCTCTATAGCCTACATCCTTGGGAAAGGCGCTGTAACAAAAGATGAACTTTCAAAGAAATCTCGTACACTCGGTATTTATTTATAGAATTGTAGTTTGTGTAGATAAATATATAATTAATAAGAACTATTAGAAATGTATAGTTTAGAGATGTACATTGAATACTAATTTCAATGGTATCGAAAAGATTGTTTCAATATGAATTACTTTCGAGATTCTGGGAAGTCAATAAAGAATCTGTGAAGAATCTATAAATCTTCGGCACCGCATAACAAAGCATGTGATTGATAAATTACTACAAAAATACTTTTGTCACTAACTAAGCAATTATCCGAGTCGTTGTTAGGTTTGGTTTTCCGTTTAAGACACAATGGTGTGAGCTGGCTTTTCAGCGTGATGGACGAGGCGAACAGCACCCGGCGCTGCAGACTGTTGTTCGTCACGATACGACTCGCAATTTAAATAACTTGGACAGCAATTCAGAGGTCACGGCAGCGAAACGTTAGCTGACTTATCAAAAACATAAACCTTTTCGGGGCCGCCTGTAATTTGGAAGCCCATGACCTTGTGAGCCCGCCTAGAGGCCGATTCTAATTAGGTAGCACCGATAGTACAGTCTGTCTCACCTAAACAGAGGATACGCTCGGATGTAGCGGACTTGGAATCCGTTACTCTAGTGCTTTACTTGAGAGGAAGGGTTCTGTACACACATTTACCAAGAATGAAAATTTTCTGTGAAAAATATAAAAAATATTTCAATTGGTTATCTTTTTTACCAAAAAATTAGATTACATTTATGGACATGGAATTTGTTATTAATGGCATAATTAATTCTGACCTAACAAATAAATACAAGGATTACCTATTGCCGAAAAATATCTTCCAAATTTATATTCATTCAATTTAACTTTTATTTTAAATTTTGGTCTCCTACAGTACAAAAATTGCTACATTTGACTTTTCGAATAATAAATGTACCCCTACTCATTTTTGTTGCATTTTGTTTTATTGTGTTGAACCATTCGGTAAAAAGGGTATTTCTGGAAAAATTCCATTTTTTTTAAAGGGAATTTATTGTGTTTCGAGATACTTTTTATATTATTGTGTAGACTCGCAAGCCCCGCCTATCAGGTGAGGGAGGGTGCCTGCTTGATGTACGTTTGGTGGGACAGTCTTGCCTTTCCATTACCAATTCGTAATTACGTTTTTTAAACTAGTGAGATTATCTATTTACTTTCAACGTATGTACTTTTGATTTTCTGTATCATTCTAAACTTATCTTTTCTGTTCTAACTTGAGCTAAACACGGAATCCAAATGTTTGAATTTAGTATTCATGTCGAACTTCACCTGTCCATTGTCTACTTCCTCTTGGTCTACACCTGCGTCTATGCTTTCTTGTTTCCACTCTTGTGTATATTTCCGACTCCCGTAAATAAACCCATGATAGGATCCCGATCCAGAACATTGATAGTAATTGTATGTACACCACAATCAACTTTTACAGTTATTTTTTCCCTTTTGTACACCGTAGCAGGAAACAGGAATACGTGTTGATTGTATCACGCTTCTTCACCCTTGTTAAGATCAGGTGTAAAACATGTACGCAACCCTCCCCATTCCATATTATAGTTTTCCCCTCTTGTCAGTACGAGAAGATCGGTATGGTTTTCCTTATTAATTTCATCTACTTTTCTTTATTTTCCTTTTTATATACAGAGATAAATGATTGAAGATCCTGACAGAGAGTAGGTATACGTCAAATACACCATTCATTCTCACCTTTGGTATTCTATAATCCTTAAGGATACTGGTTTGTAGTGGTAGAAGTGACAATTCCTCCTAGTAATAAACTTTGAATGTGTGATTGTATTTACCCTTCTGTGAGCCAATCTAAAAATACCATTAATATATATAAATATATATATATATATATATATATATATATATATCCATTGACTTGAACCATATGTTATAATTTTGAGACTTACAATTTATTATTTCTTTTTTTTAGTTTGCTTTCGATGATTTTGAATACTCTTAGAAGTAATGTAGACTACCTCAATTTCTATATCTAACTGATTCAACTATTTTTTTTTAAACAATACATTTAAACGTTGAAATATTGATTGAATTGACTTTTATATCTAATTATTAGTTTTAATAGGGCTGAAACATGTTAGCCTATATTATTATCCCACAGAATAACGTATCATACGATTTGACTCGTTTTGAAGAACTATCAATCTAATTCAATGCAACAACAGGATATCTAGTCAATGTCAAAACCCTAATAATTTGCAGGTTTATATATATATATATATATATATATATATATATATATATTGAATTGTTTAATATTCCTGATGATGTTGGTACTGTTAGCCAACGAAAAGCTTTGAATTGTAAATTCAATTATAATTCTTGTATTTGTATTTTGACTTATTTTGACATATTGCGATATTTATATATATATATATATATATATATATATATATATATATATATAATATGTTTTTTTGTATAATAAACAAAAACAACTGAGGTTGTTCAAATACAAGAATGAAAACTAATAAATAATTCTTGTATTTGAATAACCTTAGTTGTTTTTGTTTATTATACAAGAAAACATATATATATATATATATATATATATATATAAATTTTAGACAAGATGAGGCATACATTACCTTTGCCGAAAAAGTAGAAGAACCTTTTTATTTCGGAAGTGTTTGTGTTTGTTATTTGAATTTACAATTATTATATTGGCAACAGTGACAGGACATTTATAGTTTTAAAATACAACAAAGTTTTATTATATGACAAATTAATAATTATACATGTACTAGTATTTAGTTGTTTTTTTTTCATATTACATTAAAAGTAAAGTAATTTTTCGGAAAATTGTGTATTTGCTGCGAAATACAAGTATAATACGAGTATACAAGTACTAGGATATATTATGTCTACATTCTAACTTTAGTAGTTTTTCGATTCCCATCTTCCACGTCCTCGTGGAAACGTCTATATTTAATCTATTCAGAAAATACGACTTACTAACACCTTGCAATAATTTCTAGGGTCATGACAATTCCCTAGAAAAAATTTCTTTCTTTTAACAATTTACTCTGAATCTAGAGACTTAAACATTTAAACTCATAATGCTTTAAACGAAATTAAAGATAAAAACTTTCTTTACAGTATATTTAAATATGTACAACGTTTTTATTCCTTAAAAGCATTCTATCCTTATCCATTTTCAAGTCTCTAGATGCAGAGAAAGTCGACACACAAGTACTTGCATTCAATCAGGCTTCCAAATTTGTTAAATTTGTCGTTTCTGATTAGTGAGGCTTTTACAACAGAAACTCATCCACAAAAATTAACATTAAAGCTTATATTATTATTACATCACAAACACTGAAGTAACAAGAACTTAATCGATATGAACTGCTTAGTTCGGTTTAAAGTTTTACTTTTCAAATTCACTGCCTGTTTTAACCTGACAATACAGTAGCGCACAGTGTATCCAGGTGTATCGTGGATATCTTAGGGATATTTAAGTCGTTTAGACGGTATCTAAACATTGTCTGGAATATCAATAGTTTAGAGATTTAACTTCCATAAAGTAACACTTACTTTGATTTATAATGCCAACGGCAGTTTCGAGTTGTATCTCTTTGTTAACTCGGCCACATGGATCTTTTGGTTTTATTGACAAGGGTGAGAAAACTCAGATAGATTTGGCGGTTGTATCCAATTTAAGTAGTAAGTATGCCAAATAGCATGTAATAAATGTAAGTGTAATTGGGCGCTGACAGGAGCGGATCAAGAATTTTATTTTTAGGGATGGGCAAAAAATAAAAAAAGATGTCTACTGCGAGAGGGATTAGAGCTGCACAAAAGGAATGGCGTGGCGATTGGTTATCACAACAATTTTGTAATGTTCAAAGTCAGTCATCTTCTATTTCACAAGGCTATATAAACATTTAAAAATCCAGTTATTTTGAAATAATGCAGTTTTATATAGTGTATATATGGGAATCTGAAGGGACTCTTCTGGACCCGCCAGAGATGGGCGATGAGTATGTAAGTTATGCGGGTTGTATTTTTGTATTCTTTAGTTGTATGAAATATGTTATACTGTACCTGTATTTATTAAACTTTTGTATATTTGTAGGTTTTTTCTTATGTTTTTGTAATTGTTGTTTGCAAAAATCTGGTATAATGTTGTAATATGTTTTGTGAGTTCTGTAATGTATTCTTGGTATCGTGTGGATTGATCTTGCCGTTTCGGCTATGTAGAAGCTGGGCAGACTATACGTTAGTATATATATACGTCAGAATGTTGAATATATATTTCTTTGAGGTTTTACCATTTAATTATTTATTGAGTTTGCTAATCTACCAGTATGCTTCGAAATTGCTGTTTCGAAAGATATGGGTTAGTTACGAATTTCCGGTGACCTCTAAGATTCATATATACAGTAAACTCCCGATTATCCGTGGGCGGATTTACCGGTTTGCGGTTTATCCGGGGTCTGCCATTGTTTTACAAATATCCAATTTTTATTCCAATCAGATTCATGTGTTTAAATTTCCAAACGGTGAATTACGACGTAAATACATATAAGGCTTAATAGAAGTTAAGATGAAGGGAATAGATATGTAAATATGTACGTACTAGTTTTTACATTGAAAGGGAAGCATCCCGACGCGGGCCAGCGAAATAAAAGGAGCGAGCAGACTACTGTATATAAGAGACAATGACAAAATGCTTGGACGTCCGAAAACCTAATGTGTATCATAAGATTGTAAACAAATGTCAGCTAATCTCGGCTATAAATAGTCTAGGACGTGACATATGCATTATCCATGTCTGTCATATACATTATCGATCTTTATGGTTTTGTGACACAAGTAGACACTGTGCGACAAAATGGTTCTCAAGGAACGTAGATCGCACATTAAAGCTAAATCAATGCTCACAAAAAAACATACGAAAGTGACAGATTTTTTTGTTAAAAAGTGAAAGTATTATGCGTAAAGGAAATTACATATGTACATACATACTTACTTTTGACATATACTTATGTACGTATTGTAAATAGTTAGATATATAAATGTACATGTTATAATCCGTCAAATACATCGACATTTTAAATTATTTTCTATATTTATTTTGTCCTCTGAAGATTATTTGTGAGTTGCACTAACCGGGGTCATTATTTGTGGAAACTTATGGCATAATAATCGATTATCGATCGTTTTGCGTATTCTTTGTTCATAGCGGATTATCCGGGGAATTCGTTATCCGGCGTTGCCGGGCCATCCTATTCCACGGATAATCGGGAGTTTACTGTATATATATATATATATATATATATATATATATATATATATATATGTATATATATATATATATATATATATATATTGTAGATTTATAGATTATATTTTTAGATTTAGTGTATGCCGAAGTATTATTTTTCAATTCCTTCTGTATGATCTCTTTCTCGTATATACATCTTGTTCAAATTTTCAATAGTTTTAAAATAATTTTTGTTTTAAGTGGAGTTTTTATTCATCGACTTAAGATCAAATACGTTTTTTTACCCTTTAGTGGACGACACTATTGATGGTAATACAGTACAGTTTTTTCGTATATTAATTCAATAAATAAATGAAACGTGTTTAACATAAGTGATAACATATGATTACACAAAACAGCCGATTTGATGTTATGTATATAGGTTATGTGGTAGAACAGCTGTTTTAACGCATAGGTTATGTTACTTTATTTATATTAATTGTAAGTATTAAATAAAAAGTAACTGATATAAAAATTTTCTTTGTTTTCTCACAACTTTGAGTTGTGAGTAGTAGTTGTAAGTTAGAGTTTGTGGTAGTAACACTCACTAATGATGATGACTTGTCATTGAAACGCGTATGAGTAACTAAATGATTAATTTGTGAGATTTGTGTAGGTTTTTATTTTTGTTTAACATAACCTCACAAGCTAAGCTCAAAGAATATTTGTATTTAAAAAAATAATTGAAAAAATATATTACATTCTGAAACTAAATCAACGTTCTGAATTCTCTATTATCGAACCCCTTCATGATATTTTATTTTTTAACAGTTGCGTGATAAAGTTACTTTACCCATTGTCTGGTCTGAGTTTAGTAAACGTTGTGTTGTGTTTGCACGCGACTGTACTTTACCGGTAGCTCCGGTTAACAAATGCAATTATTCCCAACGTAGTAATTTCGCGGGTCCCGAGTTGCAGCGCTTTGTTCGATCGAAGTTATAATCTAACTCTTAATAACGATGACCACCTGCATCGATACGCCTGAAATTAGGCGAAAATTTGTTGCTCATTTCAATCGTATCGGTCGCTATTGTAACCGTGAAACCCCCGTTAACTTCTGAGTTACAATTAAAATCGTGTTATTTTAATTGAGAAAAAGATAATAAAAAAGACTTAATAAATAAGAGTATTAAAATTAGAAGAGATGATATGAAATATCTGAAAAGTATAACACAGCATGATGAAACAATAGAGCATGACATAAGAGCAGATTAGACCAGGTTATAGCAAGCATCAGGGCTCTTATATAAAGAAATGTTAAGAACCACAAAAAAATTGTAACGATATAGCCAAAAGGATAATAATATCATCAGGAGCCTAAATTTTGATCGTAACCAATAAAAACGCGAACAAAGGTACGGCAGCGGAAATGTACTTCTAGAGGATGACTGAAAAACTCCCAAGATTAGATACAGTAGTAAAGGCGGAGATAAAAATTCGAAATAATATGGAGATGATGTATTACTTATACAGAGAGAAAACCTAATTGAGTTCAGCCAAAGAAAAGTGTGAGGGAACATAAATGGATATCCAGGGTCACAGATGCAGCCTAATAGAAAAACTAAGAAGAGAAAGAACGAGGTCATGCCGTAATAAGACACATGAGGCCATAGACAGAAGATATCTGAGGGGGATGCTGAGATCGCGAGTTAATTCAAAGAAAACTACAGCAATTTTGAAAACTATATTTCTGTCTTTTACAAGTTCGTCGTTAACAGATGTTTTTTATATAATTCGTTTATTTTTACTTAAAACATTTACATATTTTTAAATTTGAATATGTAAAAATAGTTGCTGAAAAAATGTTTTTTTTTAAAAGTATCCAAATATAAATCGTAAATACTATCACAGGTTTCTTATTTCCTAAGACATCTTCAGCTTTCAGAAATACATTAGCTGGTATCCCTAATAATAATAAATGTGAAATATGTCATATTTCTAACGGAAGTAGAGTATAATAAACATGTGCATTTGTGTATGTACATTGTAATACAAGACATTTTTCGTTAGTTTAAAAACATGTTTTTGGTTATTCTATCTTTTATAGTTTAAAAAATACAAAGGTTCCAGTACAGCGCGTTCCCCGCGATGTTCCCACCTCTCATACTGGTATGTCCACGTGGGATGAAGACGACATACATTTTTACAATCACCCAAGTGGCCAGAAAAATAACCAGAAATAATATTGTGTTAGGCTTTCAGTGCATGCTCAACCCCCTTTAGATCCTGCACTAATATACTCATTACTTAGTACATACTGAAGAGATGCACACTTAACCCGGGACTTTGCAAGCGGTATTAATTTCTGAAAATGTAATAAAGGTTGGTTGAGCATATGTATGTATATACAGTATATATATATATATATATATATATATATATATATATATATATATATATATATATATACACACACACACACACACACACTCCTTATCTTTGTTTACAGATATGCTTCCTAGTTTGTGCCAGTCAGGACTTAGGTTAGATGTGTTCTATTGTAACTTAAACAAAATCATTAAAATCTTATTTTTAACAAAAAATATTAGCGATAAAATTAAACATTCTACATTTGTCCCCATTTTTTATTATTAAATAACTTATTCATTTAAATCTTAAATTTATGAATTCATAAATATTTCGGAATCTTACAAACAAATCTAACCTACCTATTTTAGAAATTTCTGACAGTTTTTGTATTTTTAAAGAAAATTACTTGTTAGATTAAACACTCCCTCAGGGAGAGATTGTAAATATATTTTTCCTAAGATTGTTTTTATTCGTTTTGAGTTTCGAAATCTGATGTTATAAAAGATCTTTCTACACTTAAATTAAAATTACAAATAAATTTTTTCCACAAACGAAATCAATGATTTATCGTTGTACAACGAATTCAAGTGTGATGCTTAATACATCCAACGTCCATTTACACTTTGGAACTAATCTCTGAATTATTAATACTGAATTCAGTTTCGCAGTTTAAGCTTCACTAGATTTTACTTTTCTGAAGACTACTACGTTTTCAGAAACAGTCTGAGACTTATTTTTAGAAACAAAAAGCCCCTTTTTATATTTTGAATGATTCTTTTTTGAATAAATAATTTTCAAAATTATTATAAAGATTTTCAATAGCGCCATATCCAAACCTAAGTATATCCATTTAAAAATAAAACCATTATAAAACTATTCTTTAGAAATAAAATAAATGCAAAATACAACATTTGTACTTCCACATGTGTATAAGTAGTATAAAGAAAACAAGGATATAATTTCAACAAGATATAAACAAAATAGTATTCTGTAAACTATGTGTTGTATTGGAAAAAGTGTATTATTCGTGAGCATCGTGTTTACCAAAAATCCTAAAAAAATTCCAACATAGTTATGTTTCATATGCGAAATTAATTCAGAAAAGAACAAAAATGGAAACAGTGACGTCACGATCGACTAACAGGACCCTGTGTAGCCGAGGGCTCAAGAGTCATTAATTCTTGCCTTGATTTATTCGCACACGTGTCCGCCCGCCTAACCTAGCTCCGGCATCGGCCTCTTATCTGTGCCCGGTATCTGCTGCTTTTAGCGAATTTAAACGATAAACTACAACATTTTGTAAATTATAATGTTTCTTTTCAACAAAAGACAACCTTTAGGTTACTTAATGTCAAGCGCAGGTAGTGGAAATATATAGGACTATCACGACGTTTTTTATACATATGATTCAGGAAATGAGTAAATTAGACTTCAGTTAAAAAATGACTGCGAGTTTCTTAAAGAATTTCGGTATATTTTCTTTTTTCTCTAATCCCATTTCTGACCAAATATTTGACCTGTTAGATTTTATTTTGTTTTGATGTAACTAGCCAGTATGACTTTACTTCTACGAAGGATAGAAGAGAATTAATTATAAATATAGGTAGGATAAAAGAAGGAACATCCAACCCATATTACTGGACCTAGGGATGTCATAACATCAGGTGTGCAGAGCTTTGTATCTGATGTGATCCAACTTTCTGTCGAGTTGTGGTCTATCTAAGAGGTGTCTTTACAAACTTTAACGTTACATCTCTTACATCCCTTGTAAGATATAAGATAAAGAAAAGTAGATTGAATTAAGAGGAAAGGGAAGGATTGGAGGAAGGAAATGACAACGTCATCGCCTGGCACTAGGAATAACGAAAAAGTATGAGATCGAGAAGGCATAGTAGCTTACCTACGTTCTATCAAAAGTAGATTGAATTAGGAGGAAAGGGAAGGATTGGAGGAAGGAAATGACAACGTCATCGCCTGGCACTAGGAATAACGAAAAAGTATGAGATCGAGAAGGCATAGTAGCTTACCTACGTTCTATCAAAAGTAGATTGAATTAGGAGGAAAGGGAATGATTGGAGGAAGGAAATGACAACGTCATCGCCTGGCACTAGGAATAACGAAAAAGTATGAGATCGAGAAGGCATAGTAGCTTACCTACGTTCTATCAAAAGTAGATTGAATTAGGAGGAAAGGGAAGGATTGGAGGAAGGAAATGACAACGTCATCGCCTGGCACTAGGAATAACGAAAAAGTATGAGATCGAGAAGGCATAGTAGCTTACCTACGTTCTATCAAAAGTAGATTGAATTAGGAGGAAAGGGAAGGATTGGAGGAAGGAAATGACAACGTCATCGCCTGGCACTAGGAATAACGAAAAAGTATGAGATCGAGAAGGCATAGTAGCTTACCTACGTTCTATCAAAAGTAGATTGAATTAGGAGGAAAGGGAATGATTGGAGGAAGGAAATGACAACGTCATCGCCTGGCACTAGGAATAACGAAAAAGTATGAGATCGAGAAGGCATAGTAGCTTACCTACGTTCTATCAAAAGTAGATTGAATTAGGAGGAAAGGGAAGGATTGGAGGAAGGAAATGACAACGTCATCGCCTGGCACTAGGAATAACGAAAAAGTATGAGATCGAGAAGGCATAGTAGCTTACCTACGTTCTATCAAAAGTAGATTGAATTAGGAGGAAAGGGAAGGATTGGAGGAAGGAAATGACAACGTCATCGCCTGGCACTAGGAATAACGAAAAAGTATGAGATCGAGAAGGCATAGTAGCTTACCTACGTTCTATCAAAAGTAGATTGAATTAGGAGGAAAGGGAATGATTGGAGGAAGGAAATGACAACGTCATCGCCTGGCACTAGGAATAACGAAAAGGTATGAGATCTAGAAGGCATAGTAGCTTACCTACGTTCTATCATGTTTTGGTGGGGTGTATTTATAACCTCTAAAGTTACATCTCTTACATCCCTTGTAAGATATAGAATAAGGAAGAGGAGATTGAATTAGGAGGAAAGGGAGGGATTGGAGGAAGGAAATTACAACGTAACAGCCTGGCACTGGGAATAACGACAAAGTATGAGATCGAGAGGCATGGTCGCGCACATAGGTAATATTAGATCTTGATGAGGTGTCTCTAAAATTTCTAGTTACATCTCTCAGATCCCTTGCAAGATGTAATTATGGAAAAGTATATGAAGTAGGTCGGAGGAAGGCAAGGACATAGTGATCGCCTAGGATTGGGAGCAAGTAAAATATTATGAGATCAAGAAGGCCTGTTCGTTTACCTACTTCCTATCGGGTCTTAAAGTGGTCTTTATAACTTCTAAAGTTACATCTCTTACATTCTCTGTAAGATTTAAATATGGAAAAGTATATGAAGTAGGTCGGAGGAAGGGAAGGACATAGTGATCGCCTAGGATTGGGAGCAAGTAAAATATTATGAGATCAAGAAGGCCTGTTCGTTTACCTACTTCCTATCGGGTCTTAAAGTGGTCTTTATAACTTCTAAAGTTACATCTCTTACATTCTCTGTAAGCTGTAAATATGGAAAAGTATATGAAGTAGGTCGGAGGAAGGGAAGGACATAGTGATCGCCTAGGATGGGGAGCAAGTAAAATATTATGAGATCAAGAAGGCCTTTTCGTTTACCTACTTCCTATCGGGTCTTAAAGTGGTCTTTACAACTTCTAAAGTTATATCTCTTACATTCTCTGTAAGCTGTAAATATGGAAAAGTATATGAAGTAGGTCGGAGGAAGGGAAGGACATAGTGATCGCCTAGGATTGGGAGCAAGTAAAATATTATGAGATCAAGAAGGCCTTTTCGTTTACCTACTTCCTATCGGGTCTTAAAGTGGTCTTTATAACTTCTAAAGTTACATCTGTTACATTCTCTGTAAGCTGTAAATATGGAAAAGTATATGAAGTAGGTCGGAGGAAGGGAAGGACATAGTGATCGCCTAGGATTGGGTGCAAGTAAAATATTATGAGATCAAGAAGGCCTTTTCGTTTACCTACTTCCTATCGGGTCTTAAAGTGGTCTTTACAACTTCTAAAGTTATATCTCTTACATTCTCTGTAAGCTGTAAATATGGAAAAGTATATGAAGTAGGTCGGAGGAAGGCAAGGACATAGTGATCGCCTAGGATTGGGAGCAAGTAAAATATTATGAGATCAAGAAGGCCTTTTCGTTTACCTACTTCCTATCGGGTCTTAAAGTGGTCTTTACAACTTCTAAAGTTACACATCTTACATTCTCTGTAAGCTGTAAATATGGAAAAGTATATGAAGTAGGTCGGAGGAAGGGAAGGACATAGTGATCGCCTAGGATTGGGAGCAAGTAAAATATTATGAGATCAAGAAGGCCTTTTCGTTTACCTACTTCCTATCGGGTCTTAAAGTGGTCTTTACAACTTCTAAAGTTACACATCTTACATTCTCTGTAAGCTGTAAATATGGAAAAGTATATGAAGTAGGTCGGAGGAAGGGAAGGACATAGTGATCGCCTAGGATTGGGAGCAAGTAAAATATTATGAGATCAAGAAGGCCTTTTCGTTTACCTACTTCCAATCGGGTCTTAAAGTGGTCTTTACAACTTCTAAAGTTATATCTCTTACATTCTCTGTAAGATGTAAATGTGGAAAAGTATAAACATTATTTATTTACCTAGTATGAGTAAATAAATGATTAATTGTGAGTTTTTTGTACGTCTTTTATTTGCTACTAACATAACCTAACAAGTTAAGCTCAAAGAATAGTTCGCATGGATAAGTATATTGAATTAGGCTAGACGAAGGAAAGTACATAGTGATCGCCTGGCATTAGGAGCAAGTAAAATATTTTCCCTGAAATAGATCTATTGGATTGAAGAAAGGTGGCTACAGGAAACACGGCTTATATGTTTACTATAAAAATATGTTTTACTATAAAAGACATAATCATTGTCTCCATAATAGAAAACTACTACTTTTTTAGCTACAAATTACGGTTTCCATAAAGAAGATGCAAATTACGAACTCAATCGGTAAAGTGGTATATAATTCAAAGTGAAAAATGGCCTTAGATGTGAAAATAAAAATTATCATAGAAACTACGATGTTTGTTTACTTATTTTCAAAATTTTTTAAATAATTGTATTTGTGAGCGTTTGAGTTTTCCAGTGGAACATTTCACTTCTAGCGTAAGCGTTCTGGGTTAAGTTCCCGTTACCGCCATAGAATTTCTCAGTTACGCCTTCAGCATCCAAGAATTGAAACTTTGTACCTGGAGTTAATCATAGTGTAAGTTTTATTCTTCAAACATCGTATGGCCCAGTAAGGCTGTGCATTCCCGTGTCTACTAAGTCATGTTAATGGTATAAGAAGGAGTCATCATTATTACCACCAACAATGTGTGTATTTGTGTTTGTAAATTTGTTTTTTATTCTGTCAAATGTAAATTTTAGTTTGTCAATTTAAAATTATTTATTCTGTATTAGACAACTTTAAAATTTTCAATAGGACATCCAACTACAATGATGCTTCCAATTAACAAAACCTTTAGTTTTATACTGCCAGGGAATTTTAAACTTTATTTAATTAATATTTTATAATTACAAATAATATAAATATGTGTAGACATATGTCTGAATAACAATACTAGGTGGCAAAAAAGAAAGTGATTTCTTTGCAATATTCCACTTTCCTTTCTATGTATGGTTTTGTACAATTATTTTTATTTATTACTATTTATACGCTTTTTTTCGTTTGTTGCATTGTGTAGTAGTTTCTTTTACTTTTCCTTTCGCATTGTCCATTTGTGAAGCTTCGATACCGTTAATCCAGTTTGTGTGTTTATGCTATTCGTTTCATTCATTTTTAGTCTTAGAACATTATTTATGATATTGTGTGGCAGCCGTGACAACATTTTAAGGTTCTGCAATGAATGTTTCCAGCCAGATAGGGGCAAAATTCTAGCTGAGGGAAAGTTGGCTCAGTGTCAAAGCCCGCAGGACTTCAAACACGGAGGTACTCACTTCGAATCCGACCTATCTACCCAAATGTTTATAATTTTATTACTGAATAGAAAAAAACTGTGTTAATATCACTTCTCATCCACTATAGCGTTAAAAAAATGTATTTAAACTTGAATGGGAGAATAAAAACGAATTTTATTAAAGATTGAAATTTTATGCAAAATATATATCAGAGAGTGTGAGGTAATAGAAGGAATTTAATAATGTGATCAAATTATTGGACACTTTGTATTATATGGTGCGATTATGCGGTAATACGTTACGTTTTTACACATTCATACTACAATTGCGTAAAAACTGAATAACTATACCACTATGTAATAACAGCGCTTTCAAAAAGTAGAGACAAATTAAATTTAAGTATATACCATTTCTAAACACTTGTAGCTAGGGTATTTGTAATAAGCACTTATTTACGTAACGAAAGCTAATAAATTCTTGCACTAATATTTAAATGAAGGACTGATGAAATTCCATAGGTTCCCCCTTCATAGACATTCCCTTCACTACAAACAAAAGGGGCTCTAAGGTAGGACAATGTGGCACACCTATCCCACAACAAGGAAGTATCGCAGAAATACGTGACTCTCGAGATGGTACAAAGTAAATATTGCAACAGAAAATTACGTGTCAAGTCTGACGTAATGTGTCAGATCAGAGCGTTAATAGTATCGATTGTTTGTTTGCTGGAGTATCGATGCATAGTTTATATTGCAATATTATTTCTTTTGATGTATGCAATGGTTTAATATTTTATAACTTACTTGTTCGTAGTTGTTAGGGTTGTAACGTATAAACAATTTTTTGTAATGAAACGAATATTAAATTTTACTTTATTGGTTTATAGGTGAATGGATTTCATTAAAAATGAATTAATCCTGTAATAAACAGTACATAAATGTAATTAACAATAACTTATAGTAATTGAAAATAAATTAATGTAACTTGCAATACATTAACAAAACTAACATGTAACAATCTAAGGCTGCGTACATGTGTGTGTTTGCGTGAATGTGTGCGTGTGTGTGTGTGTGTGTGTATCAGTGTGTGTGTGTGTGTGTGTGTGTGTGTGTGTGTGTGTGTGTGTGTGTGTGTGTGTGTGTGTGTGTGTGTGTGTGTGTGTGTGTGTGTGTGTGTGTGTGTGTGTGTGTGTGTGTGTGTGTGTGTGTGTGTGTGTGTGTGTGTGTGTGTGTGTGTGTGTGTGTGTGTGTGTGTGTGTGTGTGTGTGTGTGTGTGTGTGTGTGTGTGTGTGTGTGTGTGTGTGTGTGTGTGTGTGTGTGTGTGTGTGTGTGTGTGTGTGTGTGTGTGTGTGTGTGTGTGTGTGTGTGTGTGTGTGTGTGTGTGTGTGTTTGGGTGTGTGTTTGTGTGGTGTGTGTGTGTTTGTGTGTGTGTGTGTGTGTGTGTTTGTAACAAAAGTGTAATTTTTTTAGGGTTTGTAAATTGGATGATTTGTTACAAATTTCCTAAGCAACGGATTTTATTCCCACTAAATCAACCACAGTATCTTTGTTTCGTGTGACGTCAGATCTTTCGCTCTTTGAATTAGCAACATTAATTACTACGCCATTAAATGAGTATTTTGCCAAACTACTGCTATTAGATATGTCCATTCGGCTTGTCCAAGAAATATATGCAAAGCTCTCCGACTAACACTGGGCGAGCGTTAGAAACACATGTTCTGGTCGCAGCTACTTTCAATTGTTAATTTATAGCCTTTCCGTGCCCCTGTCTGTCTGTACTCACGCAATGCTGCTTAGCAAACGGCTGCATGTCGTTCGTAGGGCTTATTTAGTGTTTTCATTACGTAACCACCTTCGAATTAGCGCTTGTAGGTCTAAATGACGACTCGTTACTGCACTGTCACTTGCCCACTTGAGGACGTGAAGCGGACTGTACTCGGTGAAATGCAAAACTTCGTACAAATATAGGGCTCAACTTTTAAGTAACTTAGATGTATAAATTTAATATTCAAGGTTTTATTTTGACGATCTGTAAATTAGAAATAAAGCGGGTTTCACTTTATTTTAAATCTATATATTCGAGTACATTTTTGTGCCTTTCCTAACATTAGAATAATTTTCTTTGTTTACGAGTTTCGAAATATATCCATTTTCAAAATTAAATAGTACTTCTTTCTTTAGAAGACGTAGGTTTACTCTTGTATTGAAGTTTTTAAAATGGAGTCATTCCGAAACGCGTAAAAAAAGGAAAATATTATAATGTTAGAAAAAGGAGAAAATGTCGAATATATATAAAATAGTCTAAACAGAAGTGAAGATGAGTATATTAGACATTTTTATTTTGAATCATTATAAAACACTATATCATGTTTGCAGAGTAGATATATAAAATTTCTAATAAATATTACATTTATTATTGAATATTGATTCATAATTTTAAACTAAATTTTATTAGTTACAATATTCAGTAATTAAATATTAATATATTTAATATTCTTTTTATTCATGTACTATAATTACCACATAATTTTAAAACTGATATGAAATTTGTATTTCTCATTATTTTACTACCGAGAATTCAAGGGGAATTCCATTAGCTTTTTTTTAATTCTGTGTGTATTTAAAAAATATAACATACTACTATTCTTTAATTACGAGTACTTTGCTTATGAAATCTCAAAAATCCTTCTGAAAAACTCGAGTGACGCTCTCACCAAGTAAAAATTTACATTGGTTTGACTGAAAACATGACAATTCAAAAAAGGATTGATAAAGTCTAAAAAAACACACTTTACACTGTGTACAGGTTCTTCTTTGCCTCTTACGCAAAGCAAAACGCATTTGACAGAATTTCCCCAGTTTTCAGTGTTTAAAGACTATTTACTAACCTAAAAAATATTTTATAAAACATTTGTACAAATATTATATAATTTTTATCACATTCCAATTTAATCACATAATTTTTATCGTCATGGTCATATCATTAATGTTATTGCTACATTTATAATAATAAAATTATGTTATTTGCTCTGACGAAACGCATAAAACTTTGTGTATAATCATCTAAATTCTATATTTCTGGCGACTTCAGCCTTTTACATTTTCCTTATGAACATTCTTTGGGGTAAAACCTTATCATTATGTAAACACTAAAATATTACCAACCTATTTATTTGTTATTATAATAAGCTTTACTCTGTAGAATGGCCATAAGTAAACTGTATTGGCAGTAAAGTCGATGGATTTATTGAAATACAGTAACTAGCTTTGTACTGTGCTTTGTACATATCAGCGTTCTGATTTATTACATTGTTAGGCTTAGTAGATGTTTTTATTAATGTAAAGTGTAGACTTTAACTCGGCGTGTAACGTGTAACTAAGCTCTTATTTATGTTATAGTAAATTTATTTGTTATAGAAAAGCAAATTAATTTAGCGTCCTCTAACAACACTTGATACTCGTAGTCTAGAATGTACCGCATACACCTGTTGGCAAGACGAGTCTGGCGAATTTGGACACTTTCATGGTATAACACATTGCAGGCACTACGCTATAGTACTTATAACGGTGCAGCTTTCAATACGTCGTCACGGAAATGTTAAGGATAATAACTTCCGGAACACACCAGATACAGTTTCTCTTTTACATTCTTTGAGCAGCTAAAAAGCGCTTAAAATCCTCTTGTTAAAATTCTTGTATTAATTGTTTTTAACCGCCTGTATAAACTGTTGCAGAAAGTAATTTTTGAAAATGTTTAAAAATTTTTATATTTCCCGTTTATAAATTTTACTTTTACTATACAGTAAACATCTCTCTCTCTCTTTCTCCTTTTCTTTTGCTTTCTCTCTCTATCTCTCTCTTTCTCCTTTTCTTTTGCTTTCTCTCTCTCTCTCTCCCTCTCTCTTTCTCTCTTTTCTTCTCTCACACGCGCTCCCACCCTTTTTTATCTCCTCTCCTCTTCAAGAAAAAAGCCAAAAATCTTACCTAGATTTATAAAGAACACAAATAACCTCTTTTTGTTGGTAGGCGAGGCGATGAGTACTGATATACATTCTCCAACTCCAGCGATTTAATTATTTTACTGAAATTGGTTTATTAAAAAGGTTTCTGAAAGTTTTCATTCCTTTCACAGGTTATAATTTAGTAATACAGTAATCTCTCTCTCTCTCTCTCTCTCTCTCTCTCTCTCTCTCTCTCTCTTTTCCTCTTTCTTTCTCCTTCTCTTTCGCTTTCTCTTTCTCTCTCTTTTCTCATCTCGCGCGCGCTCCCTCCCTTTCTTTTCTCCTCTCCTCTTTAAGAGAAAAAGCCTAAAATCTTGTCTAGATATATAAAGAACAAAACTAATCTCTTTTTGTTTGTAGGCGAGACGATGATTACTGTTTAAATATTCCAACTCCAGCGATTTAACTATTTTACTGAAATTGGTTGATTAAAAAGTTTTCTGAAAGTTTTCATTGCTTTTATAAGTTCTAATTTCATAATACAGCTCTCTCTCTCTCTCTCTCTCTCTCTCTCTCTCTCTTTCTGACCCTCTCTCTACTTCTTCCATTCTCTTCAAGAATAAGGCCAATGAAAATTCAACTACAGGTGCAAAGATTAACATTAATCATTGTTTGATTTTAGAGAGAGATGAAGAGGAGTTAGATAACTATGGATGTTTGCTTATTTTGTTTTACAGCGATTACTTTATCATCCCCTATGAAAGATATGGATACTCTAGAAACTAGAGGATCATAATACGAATAAAACGCTCTCTGGGCTAAGAAAAGAAATGTGGCTGAAGGCTTCGTATCTTAAGTAGAAACTTTACGTGGGACATTTAAAGATCTACCCGTTGCTGTTAACGTTTTTTTAAAAATAATAACCATTAAAACATTCCAGAAAATAATAAACCTATTGAAAACCCAATTCTACAAGCAAATTCATTATTTCACAAGCAAATTTCTTTTTGAATATATTCTTCTGTAATTCACTTAATTGTTCTAATTTCTTGTGTAGCTTGTTTTCTTCATATGCTTCCACTGAACCACGCTCATCTTTTTAATGACATTGACATTGTCATATAACACAATAATGCTTGAAAATGCAAAAAGGAAATCATACTTATATGGATCGCAGCAGAATCTCAAAATATAGGAACAACTTCGCAGGTCTTAGGTTTAGTGAGACCAACTACGGCTAACCTACATAGCGGATAATGGCTTTGCTACTAGCAACCTTATTCAACATCTGCGTAGTCCTCGGTGTTCTTCATTGACAGAGTTCCGATGTACATGTGATCCAGTTCTTCATGACAGAGTTCCGATGTACATGTGATCCAGTTCTTCATGACAGAGTTCCGATGTACATGTGATCCAGTTCTTCATGACAGAGTTCCGATGTACATGTGATCCAGTTCTTCATGACACAGTTCCGATGTACATGTGATCCAGTTCTTCATGACAGAGTTCCGATGTACATGTGATCCAGACATATACGTGGACTTCCGATATTTTACATTTCAATATTTCTTGTAAGAACGTCTCTCGCACAGATGTTTCATTCTTATTTCAATCCTAGCGTTTTACCACCACCTTAAAGAAATTTTATTTCTACTAACTCAGCTGATGTTCTTCGTAAATTCACTATGCTTCTTTCTGACAGTTACCACTATTACAGTTTTTTGATAAATATGATAAGTAACTACAATAAACTGCGACAAATCAGCCACTTCTAAATCAGTGGATGTGTCCTGCATATTCACTATGCTTCATTCATAACCACAACCACAGTTTCTTGATAAATATGATAATTAACTGCGACAAATCAACTTCTTCCAAAACAGCGGATGTGTAATGCATATTCACTGTGATTCATTCCTAACTACAACCACAGTTTCTTCATAAATATGATAAGTAACTACAATAAACTGCAACAAATCAACCTCATCCAAATCAGATGATTTTCCCTGCGCTTTCACTGTTCTTCTTTTATGACCACTATTACAGTTATTTAATAACTGTGATAAGTAATTAGAATAAACTCTTATAAACCAACCATTTCATATTTACTATCATCTAGTATTCTATAAAGTTACGTAATCTTTTAGTATGACGATATTTGTCTAGTGTATTATTACTGATATTTTATTTTGAAAATAATATATTTGTATAATTATTTTGTTAATGTCAGTATTAACAGTATAAGAAAAACTGTATAAGCCGCTCAAATTTTAGTTCATACGAAATCATGCTTTCCCAATTACGTTCTTATTAACAGAAATTGTTTATGCAGATTTATGCACTCTGATCCAATAACACCATTGGTTATCGTGCATATTGGTTAGAACTGAAAACCTGATTCGTAATCGCTTTCCTATAAATATGTATGCAGCCTTCATAGTTGGACCATAAATGATGAAGAATTGTCTCCATTTTATTGGCAGCTGTATTTCACAATCATGTTTCACATTGTTAACACCCACTTGAGATAAATTATCTGAAGTATAAATTTTTATTTGGTTTTATTGTTAAAATGATGCATGTAGTAAATATAATACAGTATAATTAAATATAATATATTGACACATATTAATTAATTAGTATTGTATTGTGTTTATTTAATGTCCGTTGCATTTTTGAAAGAGGGTCTAAGATTCCTGTCGTACTATTTTTTTAAATAAAAGTATTTTTTCTTTGAGAAATATCTTATTTATGCAAACTGCTTTATTGATTTTAAACACAAACTCTTTAGAAAGATTTAAAATTTTTTAAGTATAATTTTCACACTTTGTACCACTAATATAGTGTTTTCAATTTCCCCGGCCTTTTCGGGGCCCTGGAAGCCCAAGCGTGTTTAAAAATAGACACAGAAGTCTTTCTGTGACCGATTAGGCCATGCGGTCAGATACCATAACACACCCCACTCACTTCGGCAGCGTGGGGGGTGTGTAGGTATCCCGAAGGCCCGTCGTGTTTGATTTTTGTTCAGCCGAAATTTTCAACTTACAAATTTAATGTATTTCTTAAAGTATTGAGCCAAACATATCTTATCGCAGATGACAAATCATTATGCAGGAAAACACCATTAAGGAAATCTGGAAACATTTAAAACAAGGAGAAAAATCTATAGAACGAAGTAATAAAGTCAATTTCTCGAGCATTAAAGAAACGTGAGGAAATGTTTTTAGAGAATTAAAAGAGATAAAGGTAAACCTAAGTGAGAAAATATTTAACAGATAATTTGAAAGATATTTAAAAAGATATGTAAATTAAACAAGACTTCGTTATTAATTTTTCTACTATTTATTATTGCTTAACCTATTCAGAAAAAGTGTTTTACAGGAGGAGAAAATTAATTAAATATGTTACGACAAAAAAAACAAGAAAAGGATCTGTTGAAAATATGTTTTATATTGAATACATTTTTCGTTGTTATGTATTTAACATTTGTTACTCTCTAACGTACTGAGGAATTTATATTTCCTAACTACTTATTCGATATTTTAATCTTTATACTTTGAATCTAATAATGTTTCTCGTTTTCCTTTTATACTTTTGTTAATTCTCTTAATACCAATTGCCAAAATAAAAGAGTAAATAAACTGAATGCTGTGTTTATTTCTGTTGGGAATATTATACATTTGAGTACATTCGTCTGTCTTTCCTTACATCAAACATTATTCTTCGTTAACGAGATTCAACTGCATTATAAAAACTTTAAATTGTATTATTTGTCTTTTTAAAATGGTGTTTTAAATTTTTGATAATGTAGTTGATCTGAAACGCGTATGTTTTGATACTAGGAAAGGGAGAATGTACTCAAATGTAAACTGAATTTACTGAAATCAAAATAAATTTCAGTCACTATACAATTTAAAGCAGATGTTTTATAATCCTAAATATATTTGATTCCATTACATATGACAGGTTCCGCTATTCGAACACCAAGGAAGTGATATCTAGTCTTTTAAACGGTACCATTGTTGTTCACTATCGAAAATTTCTCTCGAGTTGTTAGGTTTTAGAAAACGAAAATGTACCGTGCATATTACACACCTCTGGCCATGACAGCTGGCCACAATACACGTCCAACAAAGCTAAAGAACGCCGCGTGTAATCGGGATCTTCGAAATGTCGTTACAATTCGATATCGACTTTCATGTTCCACTTGTGATCGAGCTTCACGAATTCTTCAACGCTGGTTTCACGATTCACTCATTTTCGACACGCTCTAGTTTTTTCATGAGCGGATTTATTTAATTAAGGAACAAGAAACGTAATTACAAGTTGTCGACTTAGAAGCCGATACGGTTTTGTTTAGTTTCTGTACAAAAAGACTAGAGGCAAGTTCTGTTCTATAGTAGGCACATAGATTCCTTGCATGGTCCTCCTAAACTGAAGACCAACAAACACCGTACTAATCCTGAAGTAATAAATTATTCAAGATGTGAAGCGTTGTCTTTCGCTCTATTTTCACTACTTCCCTTTCTCTCCGCCTTTTGTTATTCAACTTTTCTCATATTTCTAACTTTTTCCTCCTTTTGTTGTTCATAAATATGATAAGGATGATAATGGTAGGGTTATTACTTTCTCACTCAATTTTTTGTTCTTCTTTCCTTAAACTTTGTTTGTGTTCTTTCCTCATTATATTGCTCTTGCTTATCTTACCTTTCTGTTCTCCTTCATTTTCTACACCCTCCTCTTTTGGTTGATCTGATAGTAATTTTAGGTAACTAAATTCTTGTTCACATTAATAGCATGTAATAAAATTTAATTTTTTTTTTAACCGACCCCTATATTCTCTTTAACAAATGTTACACAAGTGTACATTTACCACTCTTTCTCGTACGATTAAAATGCCGAAGATATTTTTTCAAAAAATATTATTATTTCCTCAAAAACAAAATTTAAATTATAAATTTAATTTATATGAATAATAGATTTCCATGAATTAATAACACTGATGGAATAGCTGACCGAGGGAGACAAAGCTAGATAGGTACAATGTATCAGGTGCGACTTGCG
>JBAIZL010000004.1:110197231-110217231 GCA_036971475.1 Prosapia bicincta
ATCTAGTGAGAACGATAAACAAAGGTAGGCTTATAAGTTATGTTAAAGTAGATTACTTAAAACCTTACTGCATATTAGTTTCGGCAACGATGTCATCTTCCTCGGCGATTATAGATTTTGAATAAACTTTTTTAACAATTACCGTTGTGATCATTGTCAAAGACAATGTATTTTATTGTCCACTAAAGGCTGGCAAAAAGGTCTCCGCAGAGAAAAGTAATGAACTGAAAAGATGTTTTTCATAGTAGGCTACGTAGTCGGAAAACCATAGTATTTTACTTCTTAGTTTTCCTGTTTTATAGGCTTAAGTACGATTTTTGGTCTTGTTCTACCAAGAAAAGTCCTTAATTTATTACAAAATGCTTGCCCGTAAATACCATTAAAGTAACTCAAGACAAACCTGACCATTATGGAAGTGTAAAGACGTATGGCGTGAGTATACAAAGCCATGACAAAAACGTGCCAGGTGGAAAACTCATCAGACAGGGAGATGTCCTTCAGTGTTGTAAAGGACAAGATAATTAATAGTGTAACTGACATGCAAGGATACACAGTGAGAGCCAAAGATATGGAAATTATATGGTGGGATGTCGACCTTTTACTATTCGCAGATTCAGAAATATTACTTAAAAGAGAAACTCTTAACGGCTTTTGAGAAAATTATAACACAATCTCCAAAATATAGATATTAAAAAAATATATTTTAAAACAACGGTCAGAATAGAATATTTAGAAATGAAAGTAACAAGATAATAAAACATAGAGCAAGCAAAATATAAATAAGTTTAAATAAAACTATATTGTATAGTCGACTTCTACTGAGAGAAATCATATATAAAATCGTATTGGTTAATAATACCGATAGCGGCATACACGACAGAAGTAAGACCAGACATTACGAAAAATAAGTAAATGTTATAAACACTGAAATGAAAACATTAAATTGAATAATTAACGAGATTAGAGGAGATTGCCTTACGAGGAAGTGAAGCATATGTGCGATGTTAAACCAATTTGTAAATGGTTTGGAATAACAAGAAAAGACAAGTTTAGAATAACCACAGCACTTGAATAATGCAAGAACGAATAATCCGTGTAATAGTAGAAAACTTCAGAATGCGTGAGAAGCTTAGGTAGGCCTAGAGGAGTCTGCTAAAAGATTTCTCTTTGTATTTTGAACAAATGTTCGACGGACACAGGGCTGAATCATTCTACGTACAACGACTTTTCTGTGAGTCAAATTTTTGTTATCAGTGATAGTGAAAGGAAAAGCCATATAAATAACCGATATCATATTCCGGTTAAACATCAAGATTTTTCGAATGTTTCTTAGGGTAAAAATAAAGCCCATTTGTCGGGTGAAAAGTATTTAGATGGTTAAGTGGATATTATTTTCCCCATTACTTTCCATACAGTAACTGGAACAATCACATAACTTCGTGCATTTTTTATTTTGACACCTTGCGCAGTAGACGTAGTAAATCCTAAAATTAGAACAATCAACACTTTAGCCGCCATTTTGTTTTACAAGTGTTTGTATTGTTGAATGCGTCAGGGTGTGTCTGACCGTCTTCCGTCACTGCTTTGTCCCGCTGTTATTGTATCGTGTCCCACATTAATTTTGTTTTACAATGGCGAAATTCTCTAGATGTTTTTGAGTTAAGGATCATAGGGTACAGAGAAACGTAAAGGCTATTTTATTAAGAAACACGTTTCGAATGTTTCGTCATCATTAGCCGAGTACAGTTTACGTCTTTGTAAATTAAAGTAGATGTCAAGACTTGGTTGTTTTATACGTTTTGTAAATTATTGATTTTCAAAACTGTCTTAAAATTTAATTCTTTCTCCCGACCATTTACTTTTGGTGTCATTTTTAAACCTTCTTTACTACTACTCCCACAAACACAATACTACTCCTACTACTTCCTACTAACTCTTGACCACTACTCACAGAAACATGCTACTACTACTAACTCTTCAGTACTAGCCTACTCACACAGACACACAAACACAGTACTACTCCTACTACTTCCTACTAACTCTTGACCACTACTCACAGAAACATGCTACTACTACTAACTCTTCATTACTAGCCTACTCACACAGATACACAAACACAGTACTACTCCTACTACTTCCTACTAACTCTTGACCACTACTCACAGAAACATGCTACTACTACTAACTCTTCACTACTAGCCTACTCAACAGATACACAAAACAGACACGAAGTAAATATAAACTAAATGTCCTATTTATGGAACCCGAGTATAATACTGAGTTCTCAATAAACTCTCTTTGCCCTATATTCGTGTCTTGTGTGAGGAGGATGCAGTTCGTGAATTTCCTAATGTTTTCTCTTTAATCCTAGGTACTCCTGGTTACTTTCCTCCTAAGATTCATTTTAGGAGGTAGATTCATAATGCTTCTCTTTATATAGTCGATCCTCCCATCTCAATATCTTATATTTAATAAGTCAACATTTCATACCTTTATTTTTAGTATATTGAAGCACACAATCGTACAGAAATAATATAATTATATCGGATTGTTAAATACAGTCGATCCTGTTATATAGCCGCATTTTACTTGTATAAAATTAACTATTGGAGTTGATAATTTATTTTTTTAAAGTGTATACTTCATAGGCGCGCATAAACAGTTGAATTATTCGTGGATAAATCTTTGAGTTATTGTTAGGCTAAAAGTGTCACTCTCTGACACATTTATATAGATGTATATGTGCTGTATGTAAGTATTTTAGCTTAAATTAGGTGGTAAGATATGATTTCAAATACCAGCTGACATTATGTTGTAGAACAGCTGTTTTAACACGTAGGTTATGTATCCTCTTTTTTAATTCCTTCTATTAGTTCTCGTTATGTAGATCTAAATCTTGTTCCAATTTTCAATCGTTAATGAAACATTTTGTATTCATCCACTCAAGTTTAAAGATTTTTGTTTATATTACTTGATTATTTTACATTAATAAAATAAAATGTTATAATTCAATATGCTTTATAAATATATTAGTTTATATTTCAATAAATATTACCACCTAATTCGGTATAATAATAATGAGTTATAAGCTTTTATACACAATTTTTAAATAAAACCTTATTTGATGCGCCTGGTACATCATAAGACCAAATTTCAATATAATTCGTTAAATAAAATTTTTGTTTAGTAAACTTTTTATCATCTAATATAAGTTTTCTACGAACTACATTTTTTCTTATTCACTGTGTTCTATTGAAACCTTTATTAGCTACATTAAAATGAAGTATTTACTTAGGTCGGTCCATCCCACTGACCGCCACATTGGACATTTTTTCTTATTCACTGTGTTCTATTGAAACCTTTATTAGCTACATTAAAATGAAGTATTTACTTAGGTCGGGCCATCCCACTGACCGCCACATTGTACATTTTTTCTTATTCACTGTGTTCTATTGAAACCTTTATTAGCTACATTAAAATGAAGTATTTACTTAGGTCGGGCCATCCCACTGACCGCCACATTGTACATTTTTTCTTATTCACTGTGTTCTATTGAAACCTTTATTAGCTACATTAAAATGAAGTATTTACTTAGGTCGGTCCATCCCACTGACCGCCACATTGGACATTTTTTCTTATTCACTGTGTTCTATTGAAACCTTTATTAGCTACATTAAAATGAAGTATTTACTTAGGTCGGTCCATCCCACTGACCGCCACATTGGACATTTTTTCTTATTCACTGTGTTCTATTGAAACCTTTATTAGCTACATTAAAATGAAGTATTTACTTAGGTCGGGCCATCCCACTGACCGCCACATTGGACATTTTTTCTTATTCACTGTGTTCTATTGAAACCTTTATTAGCTACATTAAAATGAAGTATTTACTTAGGTCGGGCCATCCCACTGACCGCCACATTGGACATTTTTTCTTATTCACTGTGTTCTATTGAAACCTTTATTAGCTACATTAAAATGAAGTATTTACTTAGGTCGGGCCATCCCACTGACCGCCACATTGGACATTTTTTCTTATTCACTGTGTTCTATTGAAACCTTTATTAGCTACATTAAAATGAAGTATTTACTTAGGTCGGGCCATCCCACTGACCGCCACATTGGACATTTTTTCTTATTCACTGTGTTCTATTGAAACCTTTATTAGCTACATTAAAATGAAGTATTTACTTAGGTCGGGCCATCCCACTGACCGCCACATTGGACATTTTTTCTTATTCACTGTGTTCTATTGAAACCTTTATTAGCTACATTAAAATGAAGTATTTACTTAGGTCGGTCCATCCCACTGACCGCCACATTGGACATTTTTTCTTATTCACTGTGTTCTATTGAAACCTTTATTAGCTACATTAAAATGAAGTATTTACTTAGGTCGGGCCCCACTGACCGCCACATTGGACATTTTTTCTTATTCACTGTGTTCTATTGAAACCTTTATTAGCTACATTAAAATGAAGTATTTACTTAGGTCGGTCCATCCCACTGACCGCCACATTGGACATTTTTTCTTATTCACTGTGTTCTATTGAAACCTTTATTAGCTACATTAAAATGAAGTATTTACTTAGGTCGGTCCATCCCACTGACCGCCACATTGGACATTTTTTCTTATTCACTGTGTTCTATTGAAACCTTTATTAGCTACATTAAAATGAAGTATTTACTTAGGTCGGTCCATCCCACTGACCGCCACATTGGACATTTTTTCTTATTCACTGTGTTCTATTGAAACCTTTATTAGCTACATTAAAATGAAGTATTTACTTAGGTCAGGCCATCCCACTGACCGCCACATTGGACATTTTTTCTTATTCACTGTGTTCTATTGAAACCTTTATTAGCTACATTAAAATGAAGTATTTACTTAGGTCGGTCCATCCCACTGACCGCCACATTGGACATTTTTTCTTATTCACTGTGTTCTATTGAAACCTTTATTAGCTACATTAAAATGAAGTATTTACTTAGGTCGGTCCATCCCACTGACCGCCACATTGGACATTTTTTCTTATTCACTGTGTTCTATTGAAACCTTTATTAGCTACATTAAAATGAAGTATTTACTTAGGTCGGGCCATCCCACTGACCGCCACATTGGACATTTTTTCTTATTCACTGTGTTCTATTGAAACCTTTATTAGCTACATTAAAATGAAGTATTTACTTAGGTCGGTCCATCCCACTGACCGCCACATTGGACATTTTTTCTTATTCACTGTGTTCTATTGAAACCTTTATTAGCTACATTAAAATGAAGTATTTACTTAGGTCGGTCCATCCCACTGACCGCCACATTGGACATTTTTTCTTATTCACTGTGTTCTATTGAAACCTTTATTAGCTACATTAAAATGAAGTATTTACTTAGGTCGGTCCATCCCACTGACCGCCACATTGGACATTTTTTCTTATTCACTGTGTTCTATTGAAACCTTTATTAGCTACATTAAAATGAAGTATTTACTTAGGTCGGTCCATCCCACTGACCGCCACATTGGACATTTTTTCTTATTCACTGTGTTCTATTGAAACCTTTATTAGCTACATTAAAATGAAGTATTTACTTAGGTCGGTCCATCCCACTGACCGCCACATTGGACATTTTTTCTTATTCACTGTGTTCTATTGAAACCTTTATTAGCTACATTAAAATGAAGTATTTACTTAGGTCAGGCCATCCCACTGACCGCCACATTGGACATTTTTTCTTATTCACTGTGTTCTATTGAAACCTTTATTAGCTACATTAAAATGAAGTATTTACTTAGGTCGGTCCATCCCACTGACCGCCACATTGGACATTTTTTCTTATTCACTGTGTTCTATTGAAACCTTTATTAGCTACATTAAAATGAAGTATTTACTTAGGTCGGTCCATCCCACTGACCGCCACATTGGACATTTTTTCTTATTCACTGTGTTCTATTGAAACCTTTATTAGCTACATTAAAATGAAGTATTTACTTAGGTCGGGCCATCCCACTGACCGCCACATTGGACATTTTTTCTTATTCACTGTGTTCTATTGAAACCTTTATTAGCTACATTAAAATGAAGTATTTACTTAGGTCGGTCCATCCCACTGACCGCCACATTGGACATTTTTTCTTATTCACTGTGTTCTATTGAAACCTTTATTAGCTACATTAAAATGAAGTATTTACTTAGGTCGGTCCATCCCACTGACCGCCACATTGGACATTTTTTCTTATTCACTGTGTTCTATTGAAACCTTTATTAGCTACATTAAAATGAAGTATTTACTTAGGTCGGTCCATCCCACTGACCGCCACATTGGACATTTTTTCTTATTCACTGTGTTCTATTGAAACCTTTATTAGTTACATTAAAATGAAGTATTTACTTAGGTCGGTCCATCCCACTGACCGCCACATTGGACATTTTTTCTTATTCACTGTGTTCTATTGAAACCTTTATTAGCTACATTAAAATGAAGTATTTACTTAGGTCGGGCCATCCCACTGACCGCCACATTGGACATTTTTTCTTATTCACTGTGTTCTATTGAAACCTTTATTAGCTACATTAAAATGAAGTATTTACTTAGGTCGGTCCATCCCACTGACCGCCACATTGGACATTTTTTCTTATTCACTGTGTTCTATTGAAACCTTTATTAGCTACATTAAAATGAAATATTTACTTAGGTCGGGCCATCCCACTGACCGCCACATTGGACATTTTTTATAAGTTCTAATTACTCAGGTTATCTTAAAGTAATAGGATTTATTCAACACTTAGAATTCTATTTAGCTTTGTAATATTGTATATTTAAATCTGAATTGACCAAATATTTACCTATGTTTCATATTGTTAATAATGTACCATATTGGTAATGTATACATGTGTAGCTTATATACAGGTTCATTATGTATATAAAAATTATAATAACCAACATTATCATATAAAGAACTATAAAAAAATACTCGCAAAATAAAAGGTAGCCGAAAAAATGAAATTATTCAAAATCTCATTAAATAGAAATAATTTTTTAGCTTAGCTTGTGAGGTTATGTTAGAAACAAATAAAAACTCATAAATTAATCATTTATTTATTCATACGCGTTTCAATGGCAAAGTCATCGTCATCATCAGTGAGTGTTACTACTACAAACTCTAACTTACAAGTCCTAGAGTTTGTAGTAGTAACACTCACTGATGATAATGATGATGATGACTTTGCCATTGAAACGCGTATGAATAAATAAATGATTAATTTGTTAGTTTTGTGTATGTTTTTATTTGTTTTTCTCATTAAATAGGTTCAGTCAATTTCTGCATATTTTTTCAACTGAATGAAAAATTTAATTTAGATGATCTTTCGCATAAATAAAAAAATAACCAACTAAGAAGTTTTATGTTCTAAGTCCGAAGAAATAACTCTTACTGTTCCATTCACTAACCATTTACTATCAACATTCGTTTTTGTGGTTCTGCAGTATCCCTCATTACTCCAAAAATATATTTAATTTGTTCAGCGTCTACTTACGTGTTTGCGATGAAGATCTATGTAGCAAATACAACAAGCATATGGAAAACTAGATGAGCTGTGAATAATTTCTGAATCTGTACCTTGAATGTTGATTCTTCGACATTAAAAAAAATTGTCTTAGAAACTGTGGAAAGGAATCGGAAAAGTTTGACAAAGGAAACTGAAAACAGACTAAGCTGATAACAACCGCAATAATGACAGAGAGCAGACTTAGTCACGCTACAACGTCGAGTTGGACGCCCGCCCCGTGTCGTGTGAAACGTTCCGTCGCAGTTAACTACGGCTTCTTCACATCATACTAGACAAACAGATAACATACGTGGAGCATGTATTGCTCTCTTAAATCGTTCATTTCACTTGTAAATGCGTTTGCCAAAACTACAAGTCGATAAATGGAGAAATTTCCGGACGAATATAAGGTTTTGATAGCTCATCAATATAGGCTATGTTCAGCTCGATCTTAACGATTAAAGGCAATATTTGTTAGAGTTACATATAGAACTATTGTCGCGATATTGTTTTTGCACCACAACGCTTTCTGTTTCTCCAACAGTCCAACGAAGAGCGGACTTTCTGTTCTTGTACGGTCGTGATACAGTCAAGGTCTATGCTCGCCTAGAAACTAGGAAATTATATGTTTCAGCCAAAGCCTTGTTTAGTCGAAATGTCAAATTTGAAATAAACACGTTGTAACTACCGAAAAATAAGAGTATTATATAACAGTATATCGGTACTATTTCTAAAATACTATCTTTATAATTGTTGTTGTAGTTCTTGTATTAATGTTGTTATATTGTCTTTGTCATCTTTATTATTATTGTTGTTGTTGTTATTACTGTTGTTGTTGTCGCTGTTATTGTTGTTGTTGTTAGTATTGTTATTATATTTTAATTGTTGAAATTAGCTTCTTAATTTTACAGTACTTCTAAGAAAAATATTTTATTTTATTACAAGTTACTGGAACAACAACTATTTCTATCCTATAGTGATCAACAAGCACAGAAATAACAGTTATATCTGTGCTCGCTGGTAGTGGCGGTAGCTATTTATTCTTAAACTGTAATAACAGGTGAGACACAGAAAATGTGTATGCAAATCACTAATCAACCTACATAAATTAATGTCGTGCGAATAACATGACATAAAAATCCACACAACGTTGTTGTAACAGTTTTTATCCATTTTGATAAAAAAATAATAATAAACATATGATAAACTGTTGCATAAAAATACGGTTGATTAATGACTCAAGAAATTCATGACTCGTGAATCAACCGTATTTTTATTCAATAAGATAATTTTTATGAGTGTACACATTATCACATAATAAAATTGTTACACGCACGATAATTCACACATGTACAGAAGTATTTTTTTCTGTAACTATTTTTTTTTAATCACTAACAGGTATTGTCACAGGGCTAATATCATTTATCACAGGAATTGTAATAATTGAAGCAAATTGTGTTTACAAATATTTGTAATAACAAAAAATAATGAGTGACTAAGTAAAATGGGAATCAGGTAATCTGAATAATTTGTTTTATAGATCCCGTAACAAATATTTCCACTTTTTCAAAATTATTTCAACCGAAGGAAAAAAGCAAACAAGATCAAACAAAAACACCAACGAATAAAAAATTTAAGCAAATTTCATTTCACGGTAAATGAAAATTTATTATTGACTTTCTTTTATTTAAAAAATTGAAGACGTCTAATCTTAATTTTAAAAATAAACGACCTACCACAGAAGAAAATAATAAGATATGTGCAGTTTGTATTAAAGTAGAAATGGGTTACAATCATTATTTATTTGAATTTATATAATAATTGTATAAAGAAATTGGATTTAATAGAAATATTAATTAGGTTAGTTGATATGATTAAAGCTTTTAATTAGGTACATATCATCTGATTTCTGGGCTTTATTATATAGCTGTGAGTGTTATGATATACTATATTGTTGGATTTTTGTACACTTTAACTACAGCCAGTAATATATTTGGTTTTATTTTCTAGCTTTAAGGCTGTCAAACATTATTACTATAATATCCACGAAGAATAGGAAAGAATTGTCAGTATAGGAAGGCTATAAAGTAAGGATATAAAATCCATGGTGTAGGGGATGTAAGAGGGGCTGCGTTGCGTACTTGGAGTAGACCTGCTATACATTGAAGCTGTGAAGAGGTGCCTACCTTTCACATCTCCTTTTTGGAGGAAGGAAAAGATTGGTGTAATTAGTTAAGACAGAGGGGAATAAAGATTCAGAGGGAAACTAGGGGCGAGTCAGCAGGGTAGCTCTCGGAAGTATTATTGATGTTACCCAGAGAAAGAGATAAGTTTACCCGCCACCCCGACAAACAGTAAACTATAACTAAATTATATATTTTAGTTGTCATTACTTGTAGAGCTCAAATCACTGTTAATCTGTTAATGACTTTTCATATATGACACGTTTTTACTCGTATTTGGATTGTATGTATATTTCTGTTGACAAAAACGTCTTCCTATAAATTAACATTTACAAATCCTGGGTTAAACGTTTTCCTATAAATTAACATTTACAAATCCTTGGTTAAACGTTTTCCTATAAATTAACATTTACAAATCCTTGGTTAAACGTCTTCCTATAAATTAACATTTACAAATCCTTGGTTAAACGTCTTCCTATAAATTAACATTTACAAATCCTTGGTTAAACGTCTTCCTATAAATTAACCTTTACAAATCTTTGGGTAAACGTCTTCCTATAAATTAACATTTACAAATCCTTAGTTAAACGTCTTCCTATAAATTAACCTTTACAAATCTTTGGGTAAACGTCTTACTATAAATTAACATTTACAAATCCTTGGTTAAACGTCTTCCTATAAATTAACATTTACAAATCCTTAGTTAAACGTCTTCCTATAAATTAACATTTACAAATCCTTGGTTAAACGTCTTCCTATAAATTAACATTTACAAATCCTTAGTTAAACGTCTTCCTATAAATTAACATTTACAAATCCTTGGTTACGACTTAAAAGTATTATGAACAGAAGTAGCAACTGGTGTCAGGTTTTATGCTTCTGATGACGCTGTGTTAGCAAAATGTAAACCGTTCTTGAAACAGTTTACAAGTAAATGTCTTGAAATGAAATCAAACAGAAAAATAAAATCTTGAAACTGTTTAATAAATCTAGCTCAGGGTGTCCAACGTTATAATTCATGCTATACTTACTTTCGTATTTCTGCTTTTAAATTTATTTTAGTCATGATAATTGTAATAGTTATCGCGTAACACTTTACTTAGATAGTGTTGTAATAATTTAAATAGTTTGAAAACATTTTTATTACTTCCAGCGGTTAAAAGAGAGGTTAAGTATTTTCCCTTCTTGTTCCATCTTTCAATGAGCAGAACACATAAAACATTTGGTTGCGAATAAATAGCGGTCATATCAAACTTGGCGGGGGATTTTTTCCTATCAATAATTTAATATTTATTTAAAACTGAATCAACTTAACCCCCAATACAAATTGTGCTTATCAAAGTTTCTTTAGTTTTTTTAAAGTTCATTTTAAAGTTCATTTATTACTTTATTTCATTCTCCTTTTAATTTTTACATGTATTACTTTGAACAGTTATTATTATATGAATAATTTTTTTAATGTGTTGAAAAAATTATTTTATTAGTTTTAGTTTACAATATTTACTGTTATAGCTTAAAATATTTACAATTGAAGCTGACAAAATTCACATTTACAGTTTACAAAATTCATAATTGAATGTTACAAAATTTGGGGTTTCAGCTTATAAAATTTACAGTTGCAGCTTACAAACTTTATTGTTACAGCATACAATATTTACAGTTGAATCTGACAAAATTCATATTTGCATTTAACAAAATGTATGGTTGCAGGTCACAAAATGTGTAGTTTCAGCTTATAAAATCTACATTTGCAGCTTACAAAATTTACAGTTGCAGGTTACAAAATTTATAGTTGCAGGTTCCAAAATTTACAGTTGCAGCTTATAAAACTCATATTTGCAGTTTAAAACATTTATAGTTGAGCAGGTTACAAAATTTGTAGTTTCAGCTCAAAAATTTACATTTGCAGTTTACTAAATTTACAGTTGCATCTTACAACATTTAAAACTGCAGGTTAAAAAAATTTACAGTTGAAGCTGACAAAATTCATATTTGCCGTTTACAAAATTTATAGTTGCATCTTACAACATTTACAACTGCAGCTTACAAAATTTACAGTTGAAGCTGACAAAATTCATATTTGCCGTTTACAAAATTTATAGTAGCAGGTTACAGAATTTACAGTTGCAGCTTACAAAATTTACAGTTGAAGCTGTCAAAACTCATATTTGCAGTTTACAAAATTTATAGTTGCAGGTTACAAAATTTACAGTTGCAACTTATAAAACTCATATTTGCAGTTTAAAATATTTATAGTTGCGCAAGTTACAAAATTTGTAGTTTTAGTTTAAAAATTTACATTTGCAGATTACTAAATTTACAGTTGCATCTTACAACATTTACAACTGCAGCTTATAAAATTTACAGTTGAAGCTGACAAAAATTCATATTTGCCGTTTACAAAATTTATAGTTGCAGGTTACAATTGCAGCTTACAAAATTTACAGTTGAAGCTGACAAAACTCATATTTGCAGATTAAAAAAGTTATAGTTGCAGGTTACATAATTTGTAGTTTCAGCTTATAAAATTTACATTTGCACTTACAACTGCAGCTTACAAAATTTACAATTGCAGCTTACAAAAATTATTTGCAGCTTGCGGAATTACCATTCAATATATTTTTTAAAAGATGTTTCTTAGAGAAAGTTTATTGTGTTAGTTATGTCGGGATTTGTGAAAAACCTTCAAAGGACTTTGTTAGGCTATGTCTAATCATTCTGTGAAGGCGGGAACTGTTACAAGGTGCTAAGGAATTTCTTACACTACTCAATGGAAATCCTCCCACGACCTTCTTGTGACCCAGTTCCCTCAAATTTATATTTATCACTAACGTTGGACCAATATATCGATTTGTTATATTAAAATAAAAACTGCTATAATATCGATTTTCCGATCCAGAGTTGACCAGATTAACGATATCAAGTTTTCCACACTTGTTACTTTAAAATGTATTTTGATTTTTTCCTTCCGTAAGAATGTACGTTATTTCAGTGGTATTAATTGCCGTACAAACATTTCCTTATACGTTTTCATCAATCGGTCCTTCTTCTTTTGTTTTTTTGTCAAATTAATCCAAAAAAATTAATCCAAAACCAATTTTCATCTCATTTTTTTAAACACTTTTTTAAATAATAAACATCACGGCCTACCGTGGGCGAAAACTGTTTAGATACCCATATACAGGTTTCAATATAAGAAAAAAACTAATAATCGTTTCATATTATATTCTTATTTTTTCGCCAATTTGAGTCCAATTCAATGTATTATTTTTATATTATCTTTTTGTAAGATTGGTTAGGTTAGGATGACTGATGTTTACATATATATTATACACAGCTCCAAATATTTCATTAACAAAAATTTACTTCCAATACATGCTTTTGACTGACTAATAACTGTGAAATTATTGCTTACTTTTCACTTAGCTTGGTTCAACAATATAAACATTTTGTCATATATTGTATACTGTGGACTGATTTTAATACATATTCCAAATACTTGATTCAAAACCACATTACCTGTATGTAGACTCATTTCTTTTCCCCGTTTGAGAGAAGATAAACAACCCTGCCCATAACTTTCCCTTCTCCCTAACATCATTATGACTTTCCCTCAGTCCTACCTGATTCCACTAATCCTTCCTCATCTTTTTTACAAAGAGTAGAGATTTCTCCATGACTCCCTACATAGAGTAGATGTAGGCCAACATCAAGTACACCCTAAACACATAATACTAAGATTCCTCTCATTTTCTCTACAAGATTTCATACCCTTACTTATCCTTACCTATATTTACTACATCATCGTTTTTCTTTATCCTTCATAGTCGATATCAGTTATAATGGTTATCGCCTTAAAATTGAAATAAACAAAATCCAGGCTAAATACTAACTTACATAACACAGCGTCCACACATTTTGTCAATGACTTCTATTAGTTCACACTCTCCTTATATATATATATATTATATCGAAATCTTGTTGCTGTTCATGACGAGCTGGTTGTAAATTACAAATTACACTTTTGGTATTACTTGCGACCAGACATTTTTTAACTAAAAGTTGTTAATTGTTAACTTACACTTGGAGGAAACGTTTTCGCCTTCGACTTCTTCAGCCTCCAACTTTTAGTTAACAAATGGCTGGTCGCAAGTAATACCAAATGTGTAATATATATATATATATATATATATATATATATATATATATATATATATATATATATATATATTCAAATTTTCAATCGTTAATACAATAAGTGAGACTTGATGTTATTACAGTTTTTTCTCCAAATATTATTTCAATAATTAAGTTAAATGAATTATTATTACTTTTATATTGGAAAAAACTTTTCACAAAAGCGACATGGTATGCAATATAGTTATTTCGTCCCATTGTGCTTAAAATAAGTGATAACATATGATTTCATAAAACAGCTGATTTTGTGTTATAGAATATATGGTAGGGAAGCTGTTTTAACGCATACCTTATGTTAATTTATTTATAATAATTTAAATTATTAAACAAAACTAAAAATGATTTTTTTTATTTTACCTATGTAGGAATTGACTTTACACCATTTTTATCGTGTCTGGATCAGCGTGTGACAAAATTGAAGACTATTTTTCTTTGAAAGTAGCAGTTTTGTTGGTAGGAAGCTATTCATCGTACAACGTACAACGGAATCACATGTCCTGCAACTTAGACTGAAGCAATTAACCTGGAGTACTGTTTCCTAGTCATTACCCTACCTTGCCCTAATGAGCTTCTGTATATAGGCATGCCTGTGTGTATGTGCGCGCGCGCGCGCTTGCGTTCATGTTTTAAAATTTTTAAATATTTTCTGGATCGATGACACCTGATCCCACTTCTCCCACTTCAATACTTATAAAACTAGTTGCTCAATTAATTTATTTATTTTGACTGTATGACGACTCAATAGATTAGTGGTTAAATGAACTACTTTTATTGAATTATTGTTAACATTAATTGCAGAAATCATCAATAAATGTTTCATTGCAAATTTTGTTTTATTTAATTTTTACAATATTTTGGACAAGTAAAATTATGAACTTATCTAAGGACAAGAGTAAATTAAACTTGGAACCAAGCAAGGGAAATTCGAAAAAGTATAGGAAAAGCGAGAACATCGTTCAGTATATTCGCGTGATTTCGTTACATCAAAAAAACCCTGCCTTTCAAAATCATACTTCCCCGATGTTCTATTTTACGCAATGAAACCTGGAGATTGACGAATCTTAAATGAAAGTGGTTGAAGCATTTGAGATGCAGATTTATTGAGCCTAACCGACCAAGTCCCCAAAGTAATGTTTCTGTAGGGTACTGAGAGAGAGGGGGTATTTGAAAACGCTATTATGCACTCTATGTATAAAAAAGCTTCAGTTTGAGTTATTACACATTCTTTAAACGTAGGCTAGTAATTTTAAAGCTATCTTGTTTCAGATTTAAAGCAAAAACATAAAAATAAAACTAAAGCAGTTTCGTGTAAAAAAAAAATTCTAAACTTTCTAAAATAAATTATTTTTTTAACAGTAAAATTGTAATTATTTTTTTTTTACAAATAAATTTAGCTTACCGTTTTATCAAAAAGCTAATAGGGAAACTTAAAATTTGTTCCATAAAACAAACAGTTCTTTGGATTTGAAGATCATTTAACATGCATAATTACGAAAAACTAACTTGCCAAAAAAGTAGGATTTTGTTTTAGTGTTTTAGGGAGAGTGTACGCGTTAGATTGTAAATGCAAGGAAATATTATTGTTATGAGAGAGAGGGGGAGAGTGCGAGTGACAGAGAGAGAGAGAGAGAGAGAGAGAGAGAGAGAGAGAGAGAGAGAGAGAGAGAGGAATAGTGGCTAAGAGAAAATGCTAGAATTCCTAATTCATGTTATGAGGCACAGTAAAATAAAAACGTTCAGGTGATCGTACAGTGAAGAATTGAAGATACAAGGGCCCGTGGTAAGGAAAGACACTCCACTCCACAACTTGCGTCGATGGTTCTGATTTTAATCTACCCAGCTAATTAAATAAGGCGCAAGTAAAATCAGATCAGCCAACGTTTGCAAAGCTGATGCCCAATGAGAAGAAGAAAAAGATATTCAACTGACCTTTATAACCATTTTTTTCTTGATAAAAGACATAGGAAAGTATAACAGCAGGAGCTTCAAACGAGTAAATATTTCTCTTGTGGGATACGTAATCCCAGAAACCGATATTAAGAGTTATATATTTAAAAACGTATTGATGTAGTATACATCCAAAAAAATGTTTCACGTGACGTCACTTAACTACTGCTTGCTTGTTTGTATAATACCGTCGGGTATGTATCAGTACAAACCGCTTCGGACCCCATACTCTCGCTGTGCACGTTAACAAAGAACAACAATCTGACAGTGGCTTCATTTTCTTGTCAACGGATTCCACAAAGGAAGTTGTAGCGAACGAAGCGTGAATAAGTATGACGTCTATTTACACATCCGTTACGGCAAGGGCGGTGCCCACGCGAGCGGAATTTTGGAAGTCATATATCTTACAAAATAAGCCACATGTAAGAGATTTGTTGTTTAAAATTTTATGTGTTGTTGTGTAAAATCTAGCAAATCTAAGCAAAAATGTGGTAAAAAGCTGCTTTGCTAATGGTACGAGTCAATATGTTGTCAGAAACGTACCTAGAGGGGACAGGTTTGGATAAAGCTCTCCATTTATTTATTTTTGTATTAAACAATATAGTACTAAAGACATTGCTTTTTTTAAACTGTATTTAAACTCTAACCTCAAGATGCCTTATTCTATTCTAATTTCAAAGGATTTTTGTTCTTTAATAAGTTTTGAGTATAGAGTACAGTTTAAATTTGTTTTGTTTTTTAATTTATCTTTATTATTGGTGTTATTTAAATGAAAAAAATAAACCATCTAGGGTTGATACCTCTTATATTTGCTATTGTTATTTTTTTGCTGTATTTTCAAATAACCCATTGAACATGTTTTGTTACATAGAAATATTTTTGTTTAATTTTAAAATATAGCTCAATGTTGTATTATTGTAAAAAAATTACCAAGCTTTGTATTATATTAAAAAAAACAATTCTTGAGCATTTGCTGACATTTTATAGTTTTATTTATTTTCTTTTACCATCAATATTTTTGTTCAGTAACCACCAGATAAAACCAGATAAAATAGATATATTTTAATAGATGTTTTTTTTTTTTTTTTAATTGGGTGACACTCAAATTAGAATAGAAATATATTTGCCAATCGATGCAACCGGCTTTTTATTTTTTTTCTATTATATCATTTTACGGAGCAGTATCCTTTTTATTCGTCTAAAATCATTTGTGTTCCTAATGTGTCCCGGTACACACCATACCTAATAAAGGGGGCGTTGCTATGTGCCCTCATATTAACTAGTTTGAGTTACAGAACGAATGATAACAAAATCCAGTTGGACTCAAAAAGTACTTTAAACATTCGTAGAAATTTATTAAAGAACCAGAAGAGGTGTTATTTTGTGTCAAATCACGTCTAGTATGGCTCTGGTAGTGCAGTGGTACAAAACTGCGTCACTGCAAGCCCATATTAACTGTTTAAGGGAATACCTTAAAGACATAATTTCGTCACTTACGTCTGTTTAACCTTCATTAACTTCGAAAGGCTTCTCTGGTAATCCGAGTTTCTTCTCTTTTTTTGCTATTTTTTCCATAAAAAACCTTGGCAAAGATTTTTTCCTCAGTAATATATGCACCAAATGACGGAAATATCTTGTTTCAATTAAAACTAATTTCTTCAAGTTCCTATTGAATTTTGTGTTCCACATTCCTGAAAAGATACTTCTGTTATCAAAGAAATTACTTTAAAAAGATGTTTTCACTATAATAATCACGCTTTACTAATATCTAGGTAGAATCTTTTATAAATTACGTCATTAATTCAATGTCTGGTACAAGTGGTTAGAGTATCTTCCATTTATAATAATAGGGCAAATTAGGGGACCATTTCCCTTGTCCTCAACAAGTAAAACATCTCTTAGACCTATACTGAGTCAGCTGTGATACAGAGTAGACACAAATGTAACAGGTCGACACTCTCCAAACAGCCGAACAATCTGCTGCTTCGTGACTGCGTCGTGCCATCTCGTAATGCGCTTCACACGTTCATATTTAAGGCAAGTCGTTGATAGTTTGTGCAATGAAAGAACTGCTCCATGATTTTTTAAAAGCATTTCATCAAATTATATTAATTTTAACTCGGTGAAGTGTCGAATCTGAAATTCAATACCTATTTGAGAAGAGTCTAAAATTTTTACCCACTTGTGTGTAAACCAGACCCAGTCCACGCATTCAATTTCTGCAAGAGACTGCGCTCGTAGTGTGTGTGTGTGTGTGTGTCTCGCGCTCATTCGTATTTAGTTAACACACAATATTTTAAAATCTTTCATCCATTTATACCACATTTAGCACAATTTAAGTATTACAATAATGATTTTAGATCTAAATACAGTTGATATTCGCAAAGTTTTAAATATTCGCCAATACATCTTCGATAACACTTAGATTATCCATGAAACTGACCATTAATTCTTTTATTAGTATATATTTTGTCCATGGAATATGAATTAAACTTTCACATTATTTATTATTAATATTACTTATTACACATTATTTAATACTTGAAAATGAGCGTCATAATTATTTATACTTCTAATATAAATAACAACAAACAACTTATTATATGTTTGTTGAAGTGGTTTGTGTCTTCTTTTCATATCGTTCATGATATTGTTTTCTCATTAGGGTTAAAAGTTAAATAAAACTATTAATCCGTCGTAACATTTTAAATTAGTTGAATAAAGGATAATTTTGTCTCCAAAAAAATCAACTGCATTCTTTCACCTTAAACAAGTCTCTTAATATAGTAAATACCCTAGTGATACAGTAGTTATTTACAAAACTATTATAAGTACTCACATTAAATAACTGTTCTTTAACACGATGTATTGTATCATTGATGGTAACAAAAATATGTATCATAGTGCTAATTCGAATAAATAATACTTTTTGTAATACTCGTAAATTAAAAATATAAAAGATAATAATAACTAATCTGTGACTGAAAGCTAAATTTCTTTCTTGCTACAACTTCTTTAAAACTAATATATGAACGCTGTAAAATCACAGCTCGCAGTTGTAAATAATACCTAGCCGCCAACAAACTTTACCAAACGCCGAAAACACAAACATCACGCCAAGCAACATTTGTCTCTCTAAATGTAAAAACAACCGTAAAACCTGAGACCGCCTAAACTAGTCTATAAATATTTGGCGTATTGCTCAATCCCGAGGCACATAAAACCGCAGCTGGACACGTTGAATTGCTACCTTAAACGGTCGACAAATTACAGATTCGGTAAAGGCACTCCGGCTCCACTCGTTGCCACCCTTCTTCATCGTTTGCATAATTTACAGATTCTGTAAAACTTAACTTCTCACAGCTAGCAACGAGTTGTCTTTGTAATAGAGGTTTGGGCCATATTGAAGTATTACGCTACGTGAAGATAGTTAGCAAGGACTTTGCCACGTACTTTACCCAACATTTATCATGACTGAGGTTTCGAATTTTACTTGGAAGTTTTAAAATTGACTTACCCTAACACAACTCTTAAACCATGTAGAGGTTGATACATCGATAGTGCCCAGAAGAGAGCATATTTGCTTAAAGTAGGTAATCTTAGACAGAAAAGCTATATTTATTTTCCATTTTAAATCTCTGAAAAAATCTTATCCTCTATTATATACGTCCACATAACCCCGATTTAGGGTACACACACACGCGCGCGCGCCCGCACGTTGCAAGTCTACACTTTTAGATCTTTATATCACTAACAATTGCTTCAATAACTAATTTGACACACAAAAATAAGCATTAGAGCCTGACAAAGAAGAATAAGCCGAAGTTGAGGCACAGAGGGAGAAATAATCAAAGAGAGGCTTAGATGGAGAGCGACAGTCAAAGAGAGATTTAGAATGACTGAGAGTGAGGAGCAAGAGCAGAAGGACGTTAGAAGAACTTTACAATTTTGAAAAGGAAGCAGAAGATATAAGTGTGTTCTAACGTTAAAATAAAAACCAAGAAAAACGTATTTACAATAAAGGCTCTACTTTATTTTATACATCATTATCAATGTATTATGAATAAGCCAAAAATGATTTGAAGCTTGACAAAGCATGACAAAAGAAGAAGGAGAAGTGGAAGAACA
>JBAIZL010000004.1:110842231-110952231 GCA_036971475.1 Prosapia bicincta
AATAAATTTTGAGCCTGGATTACAAAGTCAGTATTACTTATTACAAATAATTAATAGTAATATATTTTCAATAAAATTTAATTTGTTTATCAAAAAATATGCTGAATAATATTATAAAAAATATTTGTTTCAGATATCAAAAGAATATTGATAAAAATAAGAAGTCATAAGCCTCAGTTACATGTTATGAAGAGCTACTGAAAATGGCAAGGAGTTTACGATTGAATAAAGTATGATTTTATAACTTAGTATAAGAAAATAAAGATATTATAAAAATAGTACAAAACTTACCTAAAATATTTACTGAAGGTAAAGGTGCGGCTATCAAATTCAAAACTAATACTGATCTTTTAAATCCGTCCCTATTCTTTGTTATTGCAGTTAAAGATAGCAAAATGTGGCTTGGGTCGAAAAACGATTTTTTGTTCGCTCTCATCATTTCTACATCAAGGTGCGTATTTTTGACAAACAGAAAGGTACAAGCTACGGCCGTTAGGTTCATTAAAATAGTTGTTAGGAATACCACATAAAATCCAAAATTATAATATAAAAATCCTCCCAAAGCGGACCCAATGGGTGTCGAGATGAAATACGACACTATAGCTATACCTGACCTAAAAGTCCTTTCTTCGTTTGTCGTAATGTCTGCTAAGTAACAGGTGACTCCTAAAATAAAACACATACGCGTGCCTGTTAAGCCTGACACTATTGCTTGCATTAGCGCTGCCACTGTCGGAGGCCATGACCAAAAGTAAACGTTGATAATAGACAACAGGTCTGTGAGGATCTGTCCAGCCAGCGGCAGAAGAACCAGAGGCCTTCGTCGCTTGCCGCTGTTATCGCTCCAAGCGCCGGCAAACACCACGAACATTATAGGTAGAGAGAAATAGATGAGCTTACTCCACCCGTTAATGAACGCTACGTTTTTCTGAGCGGAAACCTCATCCGGACACTTGTCCGAGACACCCGGTTGGGTGTCCGGATGGCATGATTTTTGTAACAATAGGTTTAGCTCGCACATTCCCGTTATGGAGGTCGCCACGAAATACAAAACTACTGTTGGCTCTACTGTGACGTGTTTCAGAAACTTTAGTTTGTTGACAGGAAACATGACTGAACTAATCACGTACACATTGTGCCACAAAATTAATTGTGTTTAATTGCCAGGAAGTAATGCACAGATAAAGTGGTTTTATCTAAGGTAGTGAATGTTTTAATAAATATACGAGGAAAGGCGACAATAACAATAGGAGATATGAAACAAAGAGTTTTCAGCGCTTTAATATCACAAGTAAGGAAGTCGTTTACTCCACAAGTAACAATGCGCAGTTGAAATATGAAAAATTTTAATGTCCTTATGAACATCCATTAAAATATTTTTTTAACTTGGTGCAAAGTGTTTGTTTGAAGTGGTAATTTTTGATGTTTTAAAAAACAGTATAATCGTATAAAAGTAGAAACAATAACGAAAATTGTAGATAGGACGGAATAGGTTACAAGTTTATGCATAGTACATAGTATGTATGATATATAGTAAGAGTATATGTATAAGTATATGTAAAAAAAGGGCAACCCTGTAACTACAAATATTTTTTAATTGACCCCACAAACACGATTTTGATCGTAAAGGCTGTATACATAGTTTCTTTGAATCTCAAATGTAAATTAAGTATGTAGAAACTAACTGTGACTAGACGATTTTTTTATTTTATAATTAAAAATTCCTCACATTTTCTTACAAATTGTGTTTTAATCTCACAGTTTCCCTCCAAATGGCGTTTCACCTCACAGCCCCCCCTCCAAATAATGTTTCATCTAACTGTGTCCCTCCAAATGGAGTTTCATCTCACGATTTCCCAACCAAATGGAGTTTTACCTCACAGTCCTCCCTCCAAATGCCGTTCCACCTCACGATTTCCTATCCAAATGGAGTTTCACCTCACAGTCCCCCCTCCAAATGATGTTTCACCTAACTGTATCCCTCCAAATGGTGTTTTCACCTCACAGTGCCCCCCTCTAAATGATGTTTTACTTAACTGTTTGCCCCTAAATGGTGTTTCACTTCACAGTCAAATGGTGTTTCCAAATGGTGTTTCACCAAGCTGTTTACCTCCAAATGGTGTTTTCAACTCACAGTTTTTACCTTAGTTTATTTTTTGTGAAGTGGTTTTCAGAGCTGAGTTTCTTCCTCTGTTTTCAAAATTTTTGAAAAGGAATGGTTATTTTTTCTTTAACCATAATGTTTTATTCTTGCATGCCATTTTTTATTCTTAGGAATAGGTTTATAAATTCACGACGGATTTGTATATACTGTAATAGCAATAAACCTATAGACAAGGAATATAGACCTGAATATAAACAATTGTAGTGAAAATCAAGAACAACTCACGGTCGAGTTAAGTGAATAATTAAACGCTCTAGTAAATTGACAAACCAAAAACATTTTTTGAAAGCGTACTTATTTAGCACGCATTAAAATGGTAAAGGTGAATGAAAAACAGTGCTTTTATCAAATAAAATAGTTTTTCTGCTAGCCTTGCTGTACGTATAAGTTTAGGTTGCGGCTTGTTAAGGGATGTATGACCAGGATTGTATTCATGTAGCAGAATGTATGGTAGGACAACACATACCGTAATCCTACACATGGTACGATTACACACAGCAAAATGTGACAAAATATAAATAAAATCATTTTTATTATTGAAGTTTAAAAAAAATATCTTTCTGGAAGGATTCTGTTCCTTATAATAAATATAGTAAAGCCACAATAAAAACAATGTTAAACTACAGAGTTTTAACTGTTATAAATCAGACTTCACTATTAAAATTGAGTAATTCTCTTATTTTAGTTAAACACAAACAATGTTTATTACGAATCACTCATTTAATTTAATTTGCGCGATGCAATTAAGGATTACCATTCCTTATGGCAGTGACGGCTGGTGCCTAAAACCTGGTTGGCTGCAGATCGTAAAATGTTGGTTTATTCAAGGCAAAGAAATCGTAATCGTAAAAACTTGAAGAGCTGTTATATTGGAAATAAATAAATACTGCCTAATACTTTGTGATTTATTCTTTGGGAGTATATATATATATATATATATATATATATATATATATATATATATATATATATATATATATATATATATATATATATATATTAAATATCAATTTCACTTATGTACTTAAACAAGAATCTTACTTGGTATTTATGCGAGCTAACTTTCAATGGCTGGTATTGCCGTCATCCTCGGGCATACTGAACAGGGTTGTTGTAGACTGCGAGATGAGTGGATTTCCCGTTGACCTTGTTGTCCGGTTATGTTCTATTTTTAGATTCACTGCACTGTGCGAGTTTTTAGAGTTTGTTTTGGGGTTAATATTGTCTATTTTTTTTTTTTTTTTTTTTTTTTTTTTTACCTTGGGAGCTGGTTTGAATTGCCCGAAGCACTGCTACCTTAAGGTATATTGTACTTACCTCCCTGATCTAGTCAAATAACCCCTTCCCTCTTACCAGGTTTAGGAGTTTCCTGACTAGAGTTTTACCTTCAGCATCCACCAAAGCCGTTCCATCACCAAAGAGGTTGAAGCGCCTCTCAGCAAGTACTCCACATCTGTAAATAATGTGTGTGGCAGTCTCCTGTTCCTGCCCGCACAATCTGCACACTGGTTCATCCTTGTAGATACCCATTTTATGCAAATGTTTCCTTAGTCCACAGTGTCCCGTGAGTAGTCCTGTGGCTATCCTTAATTCCTGCCTAGACAGATAGATGAGACTCTTCTGCAGCCCCAAGGAAGGTCTCCTAAGGGTTAGCTTACTGTGTCTCATCCCTTCGGCCCTGATCCAGTGCTCACAGTGTCTTTCAGCCATCCACCTTCGCACTGTCATCCTGACCATGGATTTGGAAATACCCACCGCAGGTTCCGGTCCAATCAGGGGAGTCGAGGACCCCTCCCTGGCCAGCGCATCTGCGGCTTCATTTCCAAGTATTCCCCTATGCCCTGGCACCCAACCAATCTTGACTTGATTGTGCCTTGCCAGAGCTTGTAGGTTAATTAGGCACTCCCTGACTATGGCCGAGGTGAATATTGTCTATTAGATTGAATAATTTATCGTTTTTAGATTTTATTTGTATTTGTTCATTAATGATATTATTTTTATTTTTATAAATTTCTAGTTTTTCTCAGATTGTCATTTTGAGGCCTTTTTGAATCTTTTTTTATTAGGTGTACGTTTTTTAATGTGGGGAATGTGTGTTTGTTTTTGATGGCGTGTGTGGCTAAGTTTGAGTTATAAATTTCAGGTTTGATGTATGCATTGAGGTATTCTTGATATCTGTCTTTTAATTTCTTTTTTGTTTGGCCTATGTATATTTTATTACAGTCTGGGCATTCGATTTTTTATATTCCGTTATTAAGTGTGAGGCATATTTTTTCTGGTTGGTTTATTTTGTTGATTATGTTTCCTGTGTTTTTGTAGGCTATGTTAATATTATTATTTTTTAGTGTTTTAGTTATTCCTTTTATGTTATATCCTGTGTATGTGAATGTAGCCCATTTTGTTAGTTGTGGTTCGATTTTAGGTTGTTTTAATTTATTTAATATTTTAAATTCTAATTTATCTATAGTTTTTTTATTGTATCCATTTTTTTGGGCTATTTGATATATTATTTGTTTTTCTTTAGTTTTTTCTTCATTATTTAGAGGCAATTTTAGCATCCTGTATAAAAGTGAGTTGTAAGCGGCCATTTTATCTTGTGGGGGATGGTTGGAGTGGTTTGGTATTGTATTAATGGTTTGTGTGGGTTTCCTATAAATAGAATATTCAATGTTATTTGTATTTCTGGTCAATGTTAGGCCTAGATAGTATATTTTATTGTTTATTTCTTCCTCCATGGTGAATTGTATGTTAGGGTGTAAGTTATTGATATCATTTAGGATGATGTTATTATTTATTGCTTTATTTTGTGAGATGTATAATCCATCATCAACATATCGTATCCAATGTCCATTGGGGCCGTGTGTTTTTATAGCTTGTGTGATTAATTCGTCAAGTTTTTGGAGATAAATTTCTGATATTATACTTGAAAGTGGTGATCCCATTGCTAAGCCATCTATTTGTTTATATATCTTATTATTGAATATGAAATAGTTTTGGTTTAGTATGGTCTTTAGGCATTTTGTGATTTGGTTTGTGTATTTGGGGTAGGTTTTAAGGTCAGTTAATTTGTTTTTTTATTATTTGGATGGTTTCGTTAATTGGTATATTAGAGTACATGTTTGTGATATCAAATGATATAAATTTGGTGTTTTTGGTTATGTTTATTGTTTTTAGTATTTCCGTTAATTCAAATGAGTTTTTTATGGTGTATTTATTTTCCAATTTAAGTTCGTGCTTTAGGTTTTTGGCTATTATTTGTGATATTTTATAGGCAGGTGCATTTTTAAATTTTATTATGGGGTTGTTGATTTTATGTATTTTGATGAAGGCGTTCATTTTGGGGGGGGTTTTGGGTTGTCTATTGTATATTGGTAAGGGTTTTTTGGTTGAATAAATTGTCATTGTTTTTTTGCTAATTGTATGATTTCGTTTTGGTATTTTTTGGTGGGGTCTTTGTTTAATTCTATGCAATTGTTGGATTTTATGAATTCTTCTGTTTTTTTGGTTGTATTCTGTTTTTGATATGATTACTGTAGCATTGTATACAGGGTAATTTTAATTTATTAATTTATATATATATATACATGCATTATTTATTTTATTTTCACTTATTAGAGACACCGAATCTCAAGCCATGAGTTTGTTTATTGACAAACCCATCTCAATTTACTTTTAGCTGTGAATGTTAACAAACTAGGAGCGGGTGGAGCGCTTCTCTTCGGGCGGAGCCGATCTAACCGAACAAACATTTTTCGTATAAATAAACGATAATTGTGTTTTGACTAGGTTAGTTCTGGTTAATTTATGTCGTGGTAAGGTGAGACCATAACATATCCTACAACTACCGTTTGCCTACAATTAAATAATAATCATGTAAAACAGATAAAACGTAATACGTCTGTACCTGGTCTTGATAAAATGGGATTAATTTTCTGAGATTTAGTGGAGAATGTATAGTCTAGTATGAACAGATTGTAAAGTATGATTAGACACTTAAATAAACACATGCAGTTTTGTTTATTCATTATTTTCATAGTTTTAGAGAGACATTGCTGAGGAACTGCCTATGTGTCTCCGACGGTATTCACTTAAGAATTTATTACGTATTAATACTTGAGATGTAGTCAACTGGTATATAATCGATTGATATGTAGTGTGTGGTTAAGGTAATGCAACCAATATTACAGGAACCGAGCGGTAAAATTAGTTAAGAATGGTTCATGTAACCAGAAGATGCCAACAATGAATAGTTGGCTAAATTAATTCAATAAAAACTATTTAAGATGTAGGCCTATAGTATCATATTTTCTTAGAATACACCAATAATGGTTAGAAAGATTCCGTAACTTAATATAAAATCGGAGCGAGAAATATGTACGTTTGCCTGATCGGAAGTATCGTGAACGGCACCAATATTGCGGTAGTTCGAGAATATTGTTTTGCTATTAAATGACGGAACAAAGCAAAAAATAAATCGATGTTATGAAAATAAAAGATCTAATGAGTTGTGAAGGGGGAGGGACGAGAGAAAAACATATAGGGTTGGGGAAAATATGGAGAACGTCTGATGAGCACCTTGAACCCTATTTGCTTAAACGTATATATATATGTATATATATATGCTGATACGTATTCCTTTACGGATGGAAAAATATGATGAATAGTTATTATCTGGAGTACATCCGTTGATTCTGCAGTACACAAAATCGCAATTCCGACGTTTCGCTACAATCTCATCTAGCATCTAACAGTTGACTCGCACTTCAACTGTTGTTGGGTTCACTTCATTAATGCTAGATGAAATTCTAGCGAAACGTCGGCACTGCGATTTTATGCACTGCAGAATGAACGTATGTACTCCAGATAATAACTATATATATATATACACATCGCCTAGTTTCAAAATCGAAATCACATCACATTTTTGTCCATTTTTAGTTTTCGACAGATTTATTATGTTCAAAGTGACATACGCGAAAATGTGCTTAGCACTCAAAACGAACGGCATCACGCTGGTTTCTTATTGTAAAGTATTAGTTTAGTTTCAAAATCAACTACATCATAAAATGAGTTTCAAAACGCACTACATCTGATGTAGTCAGTTTGCATAGGTTGTCTTCTTTGGTGTTACTATTGCGAATGCTGCTTAAAGTTAGGTTATCTAGAACTATTGTTTGTAAGATTGTTGTTGGTTTATAAACATGGAAGTACATCCTATAGGAAATCCTGAATCAGAATTTTTTACATTAAAATCATGTAAATACAATTTGTTTTACATTTTATTTCAAAACTAACTACATTCAAAGTGGTTAATTTCAAAACGAGCCAAGTTAGTAAGAAAATTTACTACATCCAACAGGTTTGAATCGAAACCAATTACTTACAGATTTAAATTGTGAACAATTCAAAAAATTAAATCTTTATGGTATTTTTACGGCAATGCACTATGTGCATACCTCACCCGAAGCTAAAACAAACAAAATTAATAATACATTCTAAAGCTATACATTTTCTTGTGTTTTCTGAAAAAATGGGTGTACGCGATGTAGACCTATTTGATACCAGTCGACTCATATGTTCTTTCTTATAGAGTGCCGTTAAAACAGGTATTTAACATTATCACTTATAAATAATTATTATTCAATAAAGTGTTGATGTTTTATTAGTTTTTTTTGATTACTCCCAACATAAATATTTTAAATTGATTTCCTTACAAAGAAAAAAAAAACAAAATATAACACTTCTTTAGCACATAAAATTGAGAACAGGGTATCGACCTCAGTGAACGTTATTTGGGATAGATTCAATAATTGAACCTTATAATACTTCGACTATTGACAGTGAGACCATTCTTTATCATATCACAACTGGAGACACCTGGAGATATCAGAATATAAAATCTTGAGAAAACCCGGTATACAAGATTTGCAATTGTATACATTTCAAACAATTTGGAATAGATAAAATTTCTATATCACAATATTTGGTCCCTCATACTTAAGTTTAAAACTCGCGATTTCGACTTAGTCTCTTGGTTTTCATTATAGAATAAGTCCAATATGTGAACATTCTTTTACTTAATTTTGTGTAAAACAATCGGTCTGTGTTAAAATTAGGTTTTAAGCAAAGTATTGAAATGTAATTTGGTAAATTCTTTTCAAAATGTAAACCTAAATATAAAAGTTGAAAAACATTCAATGTCAGTTTGTAAATAGTTTTCAAACCCCGTTTCATAACAACGGATATCAAACTGCAAGCGATGAACATATAAAAAGGGAAATAAAAAGCTTATAGTCTACAAAAGCGGGAAATATTCCACACTTTTATTAGCCCGGATAGGCCACCGGTAATGCATTTTGATAAGCTCATTGTAAATTCTAAAGGAGCATGATTGCGGCGTTGGGGTGTTGGAAATTGCGCCGTTTTGTAAACGGTTATACTCTACGGTGCACCCGATAACGTCGCAGCTGAATACGCCACAGCTGATTTCGGCGCAGTTGATTACGGTGCAGCTGATTAATATTTCTTATTAAGAAAAAAATAATAAAATTTTAGTTTTTTGAAACAGAAATAGGAATTTGTAAATGATACAATTAAACAAAATAAAGTGTACGTACGGTCTCTGACCGTTGTGAGTGACCCAGTAGGTTCCCAGTAGGTGGAAGGTAATCTCGCCAATAATTCCACTTCTACCTAGCTGGCATTGTGGGCACTGTAGTACTCCTATTTCTTGCATGTGCGTCGCTAAGAGATTTTTTAAACGAAAGGTGGCAAGATTTACAGCTAAGGAGAGGAGAAGGTTTATAGGGGCAACCGTAACAAGGCTCTCCTTCTTCTTGCAAGTCGATAGTTTCCTGGGTTGTTGACTGAGGAGTAAACAACTGCTCATCAACTGCAAGGTTGATTAAAGCTTTTGAAATGTTGAGTGTATTAGAGGTCTTCGGCTAAGGCATGTGTGATCCCTACTTCACAAGCTTGTCTGTTACTCTGTTACAGAAAGTGCCAACTTCCTTACAGAAATTTGATATTTCACCTGTTATTGGAGACAGCATGTAGCTTGTAACTGAAGGTCATAGTGCTCGTGCAGTGCCGACACTGCTCTTCCTGTTGCTGCACAAATTCATTATTACAGCCCTTTTAATGCCCCTACAATTTTATCCAGCTCATTTGGAGCCATTACTGTTGGAACCTGTCCATCATATTTTCTAGTAGTTTTCTCAGAGCGAGGAATCTTTGCACGCTTTGGCAAAAGTACCCAGCTTTGGTTTCTCCTGAAATCTGCATGAATTATTTCTATTGCCATCTTTCAATGCTTTGAGACTAGTCTATCCTTTTTTTTTGCAGATCATAAACGCTTGAGTGTTTTATCATAGAATTAGGAATGGGAGTTGTGATAAAATTTCAGTAATAACTTTGAATGGTTCAGCAGTACAGGATTATATTTTTACTGGTTAGCAAGCTTTGATGTGTAGCTATAGAGCGTCTCAGGTTAAGTTGAGGCAAGTCAGGTAGCTGGGGGATTAGGACCGGCCTGGGCCTATAAATAGGTGGGACAGCCCGGTGAGAACATCCCAGTGCCGCATCGCCGATTACTCCACTTAAAAACTTTAATCTAATAAATAAGCATTATATGAAAAAACGTTCATACGGTTTTCATAGTTACTAATAAACAAACAATTGTGTGTCTGTCTCATGTTAATCGGCCGGATTTAAGTGTGATCACCTATACCAAAGGAAAGTTACGTTATACGAAGCGTAGCCGGTAATCACACTCAAAGTAGGTTGATTTACACGAGATAAACGCGCAATTATTTGTTTAGTCATAATTAAGAAAGCCATATCAACGTTTTTCCCATAAAATGCGAATTTAATAGATTAACATTTTTAAGTGGAGTAATCAGCGATGCGTCACTAATGGGATGCTCTCGCTGGGTGGATACCTATTCATAGGCCCAGACCGGTCCTAATCCCCCAGCTACCTGTCTTGCCTCAACTTAACCTGATACGGCGTATAGAGGAATGGTTTGAGTCTTCAAATTGCCTGAAGAAATCCGGTAGAAGTCCCACAATAATTTATAAACTCGTCAGTACTATCTCCAACCTGGATGTAGCTTTACCACCCCCTTTTTTTCTTAAATATGATTTTCTGTAGTTTACGTAGTAAAAGGGTAAACATAACATCTATCAAATTTCAAATCCTGTACTAATGTTGAAGGGTTCATACGTTTTCCATTCAGTTTTATTTGATAGTAAATACTTATTCTGAAGAGTTTAAAATACATTATTTTAACTCCTTTGAGCAAAACTAAAGACCTAATTACAACAAGCATTGATAAATAATATCAGGTACAACCGTTATCAGAAAACATGAATGAGTTTCGAAGTAGAATGTAATCGTCGTATTTTGTCCAGATTCCTTCAGATTTTCCGGTGGTACCTAATGTTTAAGAACATTACGAGTAAAGTCAATAGCTATACGAAGATATGAAGTACAGAATATTCAAAGTTCTTATCTCTTAATTTGAACATATTTGTAACCCTCAAGTAACAACGCATTTTAAAGATGTATGTTTTCTAAGGAGATCCTTTAGAAATTTCTTTTCTTTCAAACGACGTTTTCACCTCACAGTTTCCCTCCAAATGTGAGGGAAATGTGACGTACACCTTTCACTATCTTTGATTTTTGTGAGTTGGTTTTCAGTACTGAGTTTCCTTTCTGTCTTCAGAAGTATTGAAGAGGAATCGTTGAAATAATGATTATTTTGACCTTTTTGTAAATTTTTTAGCAGAATACATTCTATGAACAGACATCCTCATAAACATGTAGGATTCTGCATAGTATTTGGTCAGCGTCTCATTTCTTGGGAGGTCGTAAGAGTTTGTGCGTTTTACCCTATGATTAGCAATGGTGGAAGGAAGTTGTGATTAAGTTTGGTGATAATTTGAAGGGTTCAGAAGTGCAGGGTGATAAGTTATACTTGCTGAGCAAACTTTGACCTGTAGACAGAGGAATGGTTTGAATCTTCAAATTACCTGGATTAATCCGGTAGAAGTCCCTTAGTAGCTTATAAACTTGTCAGTATCGTTCCAATATCGCAAAGTAGAAGTGAGGGGTCCGATTCTGGTTTAAGCTTCAGATAGGTATAGATTTAGCTGAACGTGTGATGATCTTAAAGCCAATGTTTTGTCCAATTTAAATTTTATACTGTAATTTTATTTTTTGTTTGAGTAATAGATGTAGATATAGTGTATTCGTTGAAAGTAGAGGAATTAGTGTCAAAATTTTGTGTTTTACAATGGAAGGAAAAATATTTAGTGCGATTTCCCTACGCGAGGGAATATTCCCTCGTCCATTAGAGGTTATACAAAGTTATACAAAAATAGTTAAACTTTTGAATGTTATTGCTCATTTTGTTTAAATTTTGGATTTAATCGAGTGAGTTGATAGATGGATAGGTGTGTGAGTCGGAGTTGAACTTTAAAAGGTGGGTTGCTTTGGCCAGACACACGTGTAAAATAATAAGTAAACGTGTGCTTTAATAATCAAAAATTTATTACTTATAAAGTTAAAAACGAAATTAAAAAATTGAAGTACAGCAGTACACACTTTGAAATTCACTCAAACTTTGAATAAAATAAAAAAAATAAAAAAATTAATAATTTAAAAAAAAGTTTAAGATTTATTAACATAATATAAATTAAAAATAAGGTAGGAAGCTAGAAAACAGTAGCCTCGCCACCTTATCAAAAAACGGGCTTGTTGTGTGATTTACAAATAGAATTAAGAGCATCTATCTGGTCGTACTGCTCATTTAGTTGCGGTAAGTATTTTGAGCATCTTCGTCAGTTGAATAGTTTTTTCAACACACTTTTCGAAACGATGTTTCTTTGAAAGACGGCGGTCAATGTTCCTAAATAATGTAGTCATTTTCTACTACGTTTGAACCTTTGTTTCGCAATGGTACTTAGTGGGGATTCGTGAATAAGGTGAACAATTGGAAGGTTATTCTAGATCCACTGACAGTCATAGCGTTATGCATGGAACAGATTTCTAGCATGATATAAGTTCATAAGCTGCGATGTTGTAACTTATTTCCTATAAATTTGGTCCCAGGTACTTCCTCAACCAACCACAGTCAATACGTCTTTTTTTATTTCGTTGAATGCGTACGTCTCCTTGAGTTAATCCTTGTCTCTGAATTCGAAATATTGAGTGGTTTTGTCTTGTGACATAAGGCTCTTCATCCATGTGAAGAGTTTCCCACCGTATTCTGATATAATGCGTAAGAGCATTGATCTACAGATTTATCATAGGAAGATTTAAGATCCACCATCACTGCAACGGTTGACACTATGCGTTACACATGTCTGTGAGATACTGCGATACTGCGACACTATCTTACGTAGCCCATCGTACTGCGATGTTTCCCCTGGGCTTCACCTATGATTATTTGAGTTACGAGGAAGAGATTCAGTTTTATCGCGACCATTACTTCAGTAACTTTGTAGTAGGAATTGGTTAGGGCTAGTCGGAAGCTTTCTGGCGAATTAACTGGTTTTACTTTCTTTTCCTCTTTTAAAGAGGGAAATATTTTGGATATTCTTCATTACCACGTTACATTTTTGATTTATGTGGGATTGGTCATTTCAAAAAGTGTAGTTTTGAAAGTGCTGATGGACGTTTCAATCCCAATCAGGAGTCCTCTTCGAAAGCTAAAATAAGAGTATTAGTACGTTTTAACAGTACTAGATAGAGTATATATAATAAATATTCAAATTAACAGTAGTTAATCGTTTTAGAGATAATTAATCTTGCATGATTTCGAAACCATTGCAGAATTTTCATTGTAAAAACATCAATTAGTTATTACTTATAATTATTTGCACTCACTTATTCACAAACCCAGTGAATACCAGACACCAAATGAACGTGTAATTAAGTCGGCTTGTCGTTTTCACATTGCAAACTTAGTGATAAATACATTTGTGACAGGTAATTTTTAACAAATAATTTTAAAAATTAATAAAAGTTTCGTGATTCAAAAAATTTTTATTGTTGTTGAAAAAACGTGGATTCTGAGGAGGATTCTGAATTGTGATCGAAACGAAGAGTTATGTTTTCAAAAAAATTGTAAAAAAGTTTTTAAATTATGTATTTTGTGCTTAAATGGTAAAAAGTAAACAAATAACCAGATGATTGTTTTTCAAGGATGAAGCGCCTAAAACAATTTGATTGCTCATTTAGGTATCAACAGCTAGTGTCATGGAAAGCATTTTGTTAGACTTGAAGGTTTTGCATAGGTAAAGTTGTAACAATCTCTAAGTGTACAATATTTATAACTGAATTTTTATCTTAGGTGTCATGACAATAAATTCCACCTTACTAATCTTTGCTGATAAGACTTCTTTTGGTGACTATTCGCCGACTGCCTGGTCCCAGTCAGTTTGACCTTCTATTATAAATGCCTTCCTGTCATGTAGACTTGCATTTAAAAAAATGATTTTTAAAGGAAATTTTAAGACAAGCCTTTGTTGCTAAAATACTGAATGCATTTAATTCATCAACTGTCGAGCGGAGAAAATTTAAAACAATCACAAGATATTCCGCGAAAACCTAACTCGTGACTGAATGACGTCCCATCTGGACTTTAGCTTCAACTCCCCTTTTATTTTTCTCAATTATGATTATCTGTAGTTTACGTAGTAAAAGGGTAAAGACAACATCCATCCTCCTTTAAATCCTGTATTAATGTTGAAGGGTTTATAAGTTTCCCGTTATTTCTCTTAGATTCTGTGTTTAACAGTTTTGTTCGATAATAAATATTACTTTTCAAGATGTCTTTTAAAAATTTTAAACTTTTTATACAAAATAACATTTTTTTATCTTTTATTAGTAAACTATAGACCTAATTACTTGAAGTGTTGATAAATAATATTAGGGAGAACTGTTATCAGAAAACATATGAGAGAGTTTCGAAATAGATCTTATAACTTCACGTGTTTGGCCAGATGTCGTCAGATGACCCTGTTGATTTACTTATATTATATTTAATCAATAATAACTTAACGACAAAAAGAACTTAATCTATTCCTAAGCTAAAACGCTTAATTCAGTGGCAAATTTGTAGATTCTAGGAAGTGAGGATTAATGAAATCAGTGATGTATGAAAGAAAAGGGAACAAAGACCAACTTAGTTAAATACCGAGGTATTAATGAAGTATCACATTAATAATGCAATATTTTTCCGCTATATTAGAAATAATTACAGCTCTAGAACTTTAAAATAATAAATGTTCTCAAAGTATTGACCATTGTACTTGGTGCAACGTTTCATTCAAGGATCCATATAATGAGCAAGTTGTATCGAAACAACGAATTGAGGTTGATTAAAATGTTGAAGTTATTAAGCGAGGCAGTATTACGTGATACAAATAATACAAAAGTTACAATTTATTAAAACTATAAAAGCATAACTCCTGTATCCTATAAAAGGATACTCCTGGAAATAACAAACCATAAGTTACAGTTACAGATTGTCACTGAAGATGGAGGAGAAAGTTTGATTGAATAATATAGGATGATTATTATTTAGAATAAAACAATACACATATTTTGAAAATATTAAATACACTTACCTAACATTATTACTGACGGTAATGGTGCAATTACCAAAATCAAAACCAGTACTGATCTTTTGAATCCTTCTCTTTTCTTCGTTATCGCTTCTAACGATAGTAAAATGTAGCTTGGGTCGAAAAACGGTTTTTTATTTGTTTCCTTATTTTCCACATCAAGGTGCGTATTTTTCACAAACGAAAAGGTAAAAAATATGGCCGTTAGATTCATTAAAACAGTTGTTAGAAACGCGAAATAATAGCCAAAGTTATAATATAAAAGTCCTCCCAAAGCAGTTCCAATGGGTGTAGCAATGAAAAAAATCATCACCGCTAAACCTAACCTAAACGTTCTCTCTTTGTTCGTCGTAATGTCTGTTAAGTAACAACTTGTACCTAAAACTAAACACATACGCGCACCTGTTAAGGACGGTATAATTGCTTGAATTAGCGCGGCCACTGTCGGAGGCCAGGACCAATAGTAAACGTTGACAATAGACCACAGGTCTGTGAGGATCTGTCCGGCCAGCGGCAGAAGAATCAGAGGCCTGCGTCGCTTGCCGTTGTTATCGCTCCAAGCTCCGGCAAACACTACAAATAATATAGGAACAGAGTAGTAGACGAGCTTACTCCACCCGTTAATGAACGCTACGTTTTTCTGAGCGGAAACCTCGTCGTCACACTTATCCGAGATGCCCGGGGGGTTGTCCGGATGACACGATTTTTGCAACAATAACTTTAAATCGCACATCCCCGATATGGCTGAAGCCACGAAGTACAACAATATTGTTGGCTCTACTGTAACGTGTTTCAGAAACTTTAGTTTGTTGACAAAAAACATGTCTGAACTAATCAAGTACACCGGTTGTTGAACTGTGTAACAAAGTGAATTGGGTCTAATTGCCAGGCAGTAGGTTACAGATAAGGTAGTTTTTATCTTAGGCACTTAATGTTTTAAGAAATATACGAGTATAGTCGATAAAATAAAAAAAGATATGAAGTACAGAATTTTCAAAGTTCTAATCTCTCAATTTGTAAATATTTTTACTCTTCATAAAAAAATAGTGTAAGATTTTAAAATATCTTCATGCGTCAAAAAGATCCAATAAAACACTTAGCTCCAAGTGTTCGACAAAACTACCATTTTCGATTTCTTAAAGAACAGTATGATTGTGTAATTGATAAGAAGATTAAATTTATATTATTTATAATTGTAGATATCTATCTATAAAGAGTGGGCAGGACAGATTAAGTTACTGATATATGGATATTAACAATTTTACCTAAAACATAAATAAATAAGAACCTTCTATATCCATAATATTTTTTTTATTGACCTAATAGCCATTTCAATTGCAAAACAAGCATCACAAAGCTTATGCCTCGTTGCCACTAAGAATAGTTTTTTTGTTCGAAACGTAAACTGAAACAATAAAATAAATTTTTAGATAATTCGAGCTCAACTAGTGAGAACTATTGACAAAGGTAAAAGTCAAAATAGTGAACTCAAAATGTCACCAAAAATTAGTTTTTAATAAACAAACACACAACAAACTAGTTTTGGCAATGTCGCCTTCCTCATTACTAGTAGTAGTCAAGTCACACACACACACACACACACACACACACACACACACACACGCGTTAAACTATCTACACTTTCAGGCAAGAATCTTACTTTATTTTTAAAGCTAGCTTTTAGAGCTGTATTTGGTGTGAAAGAGGTGATTTTTAAGTTAGATTTAGAAATGTATTTGCTGTGAATTTTTAGGTGATTTTTAAAGTTGGGTTTTAGAGTTGTGTTTGCTGTAAGAGAGGTGATTTTTAAGTGGTTTTTCAAACCTGTATTTGCTGTAAGAGAGGGATTTTTAAAATTGTTTTTAGAGGTGTAATTGCTGTGAAAGAGGTGACTTTTCAAGTTGAGTGTTAGAGCTGTATTTGTTGTGAAAGAGGTGATTTTCAAGTTGAGTTTTAGAGTTGTGTTTGCTGTAACAGAGGTGATTTTATGGTGGGTTTTCAAACCTGTATTTGCTGTAAAAAAGGTGATTTTTAAGTTGGATTTTAGTGCTGTATTTGCTGTGAAAAAGGCTATTTATAAGTTGGTTTTCAGAGCTGTCATTGCTGTAAAAGAGGTTACAGAGCCGCTGTAGCTGTGAAGGGGGTAGTCTTTTAAATTGGTTTTCAATTCAGTATTTGTTGTAAGAGAGATTAATTTTTAAGTTGGTTTCAGTGATGTATTTGGTATGAAAAAGGTGATTTTCCAAGTAAAGTTTCAGTGCTGTATTTTCTGTGAAAAAGGTGATTCTTAAGTTGGTTTTCAGTGTTGTATTTACTGTGAAAAAGGTGGTCTCTAAATTGGTTTTCAAAGCTGTATTTGCTGTGAAGGAGGTGATTTTTAAGCTGGCTTTCAGAGCTGTGTTCTCCCATTTTTTAAGGGTATTGAAGTAGTTAATTTTGAATGAATGATTGATGATTATTGATTATTGAACGAATTATTGGCAACGGAATAACATCTTCAGAAAGCAATCAGAAAAAATCATTCAAGAGTCCTGTTCAGGTATAATAGTGTGTAAGTGATAGGTACGTTCAAGTCTTGCCATTCTTACAAAACGAATATTAACGGTACATTAAAAAGTGCATTAGAGGTGAAGACCCGATAGTGGTATATGAAATACTAATTATAGTTGTCAAAATAATTATTATATTTTCCGTTAACCATTACCTAATTATTAATTTTCCTACAGATAAATTTGCATGCTCCTAAACCATAACATATCCTGCAGATCAATAAATACAGCATTCATTACGGCAGTGGGTATTCTAGTAATTATTTGATGCATAATACCTGACACAATACCACCTGCATAGAATGTTTTTAGAACACACCTAGGGTCATGATATTACTTACTTCTTCGTGCAGGCGTCCAGCTTAACTATAGCCGATGGCCCGATGTCCACGATATATATATATTGCTATGGCCCACAGGTTCTTCTTAAGTAGAATATCTTGCCACTTTGTCACAGTTGGTCTGAGGATGTCTCTTGTAGGTAATGGGTAAGGGCAGTTCAGCAGGATGTGTTCAATTGTTTCGCTCTCCACACCGCAGAGTGCACACAACGGAGATTCTGTGAGATTAAAACGAAATAGGTACTTCTGTGTCACCAGATGGCCGGTTCTTGCTCTGGCAGCAAAAGATGCTGTTGATCGTGCTACTTCCCTATATTTGTCCTCGACTGGTGGTTCTGGTTGGAGCTGGTAAAGGTGTTGACCGGTAGACTCTTTTTCCCAATTTTCACACCAAAGTGTTCGGAAAACTTTCCTGCTTACACTTTTGCAATGTAGCAGGGAGTGTTTGCCTTCATCTGTAGGTCCCATGGTTGAAGCTATTTTCGCAATTTTGTCATGATATTACTTAACAATATAGAGAATTTAGTATTTACTTTTGCCTGATTGGAAGCATTGTAATCGACACCGATAATTCTGGCGGGAATGTTATTTCAGTATTAGATAACGGGACGAAACGAAAAAAATAAATCTTTGGTATAAAAGTAAAAGATTTAACGAGTTGTCAGGGGAGGTGGGACGAAAGGAAAACATGTCGGGTTGGAGGAATGTGAAGAGCGTCGGTTGGGCGCCTTGAACACGATTTCTTTAAATTTATAGACCTATATGCTCGCCCTTCTTATAATGACGTAAAATAATGTTTCAAATTATTTTCTATCATAGTGAAAGTTATAAATAATTGTGAGTTTTAGTTTTATTTTACTCTTAATAATAGCTCATTGGTAATTTGAATTTAAGTTACATACTTGCGGTATATTATAATGTTGGTAATATTCCACAGTAATTTAATAATAAGAGATAATTGAAGTTTTGCTGTATTAGGTTTATAGAAAAATCTTACGAAAACACACACACGTGCGCGCGCATGTTCGCTATATACATTTCTTACTAATAACTATGTTTATTTCATTAAATTTGGACTTACTGGATAAAATTATAATCCTCAATTTTATTTTTGTATTTTCCATTAGATACTTCAGGTAGTATGGCAGCAAATGGGAAAAGGTTTCCACGTTTTAAAAATATTTTGTTTCAACTATGTACTTGCTTGTCTTTTCTTGAAGAAAAAAATATTGATTCAATAAATACTATTACTATTAGCAGGATATCGGTTTCGGTAAATTATATTTCCTTACATTCAATTGACAATGAGAAAATTCCTTATTACCTTATATACTATTTACAAAAACATATTTAAACATGTTTAAAATATATAATCTTGAGAAAAATTGCGGGACAAAATTTGCAATTGGAAACATTTAAAATAATTTTGGATGGACAAAATTTCTATACTACGTTTGGTTCCTCTTTCAAACATTTAAAACACACGATTTCGACTTAGTCACTTATTGATACTTGGTTTTCATTAAAGAAGTAGTCCAACATTTGAATATTTATTTACTTAGACTTGTGTAAAACAATCGGTTTGTGTTAACATTAGGTTTTAAGCAAAATATTTAAATGTAATTTGGTAAATTCTTCTTTTGAAAATTTAAACTTAAATATAACTTTTGAACACATTCAATGTCAGTTTGTAAATAGTTTTCAAAACCCTTTTGATATTTAATGATATCAAACTGCAAGCGACGAACAGATATAAAGGCAAATATAAAGCTTCGCCTATAGTCTAGAAAAGCGGGAAATATTCCACACTTTTATTAACCCGGATAGGCCACCGGTAATGCATTTTGATAAGCTCATTGTAAATTCCGAAGGAGGATGATTCCGGCTGTGTGAGAAATTGGGGTGCGAGAAATTGCGCCGTTTTGTAAACGGCTATACTTTACGTTGCACCCAATAACTTCACAGTTGATTATGTTGTAGCCTAGTACTCCGCAGCCGATTACGTTGTAGCCTAGTACTCCGCAGCTGATTACGACACAGCTGATTAAAATTTGTTATTTTTAATGAAATTTTAAATAAAATGAAATATTAAAATTGTAATTTTTAAAACGGATTAAAGTCATTAAATATGATATAAATAATTAAAAAAGACAATATTTTCTACAAATAAGACAATAGGAGTAATAATGTATAATTGATGTTTTTAAAGAATTTGCCACAATGATAGAAAAAATTGAAACACTTAAAATAGTGTTTTATAAAAATTGTCCGAAGTTTCGAGTAAAAGTGACGTACAATTATTTGTTAAACTTGCAAAAAAATGACATATGTTCAAAACCAAATAGTAAAAATAACACAATATAGGCCTATATATAATACTTCAGAATTTCCTAACATGTATTCAAGTTATACGTTTGTTTCTAACCAATTAATGAGTTGCTGAATTCATAATTTAAATAAATTTATGAAAATACCACATTGCCATAATATACTTAATGACACTCGGCGACTTTTGTTAGAGTCATATAAATCATATAAATTTAATGAAAAGTTCGTGATTTAGTAAGTTGTTTATTAGTATGGTTTTTGATCAAATTAGGAAACAATGTTTTAAAAAAATCGTAAATTTGTTAGATGTTTATAGTTCGGCCAATTTTTTCTTTTGGCGTCTTTATAAGGAATACGTTTAAAAGTTGTAACGTAGATAACATGAATTTAGAGAAAAAAAATCATCCATGAAAAGTCCACTCCTCATACAATTCTCCATTCTAAAACATAAATCATCCTAGAATTCTTCCATAGCTACGGTTTTTTATAATGTTTTGTCACTGAAAAGCAAGGAGTACATATACAACTAACTATACGAGAATTAGTTGATAGAATTAGGAAGACTACAGGTAGGTTTGGTTTACTAGCGAGGTACAGCTATCCATTTAGTCGTCCATGTTTCGGCTGTAGGTGTTTGGGTACAGAATATTATTAATCTTATAGCATAAAAAACTATTTATACAGGATTTACGATACATAATATATTATAAAAAACGTGGCTTTCTTTATCATTCTAATATTATTTACTAACTAAAATTTTTAAGTTCCTTCTATTATCTCACACTCTCCTGATATATATCTTGTACAAATTTGTAATCGTTAATAAAATACGTTTTTATTCATCCAATAAAGTTCAAATACATTTTTGTCAACCTATAGTGGATGACAATTAATGTTAATAGGTTTTTTAAATATTTATTCAATAATTAAATTATAAAAATTTGGGGTATAGGTCAGATTAGAACTGAGGTTCTTCATGTTCGAAGACCAGCGCTTTTTGGGACTGACCCGACTTTCCATAGCTAGAAGTGAACTTCTCAAATTTTTTATATGAAAAACGTTCATTGTATAACCTTAAATTATTGACATGGTTACCCCAAAATATCATAAATAATGCTCTAGGATTAAAAATGATTGAAAAGAATAAAATAAACATATTTCTTGATTCCATCTTAATGTGAGCTACTAGTTTTCACTAAAACACTTGTAAATATGTTACACTTACCTATAATAGCACTTATTTGTAATTGTTGAGGATGGCCGTTTCGAGAAATGTGTCCCTTTGTCAACTCAGACCTTAACTCTGACCGTTGAAAATGAGATACATCTCCTGAAACGGCCGTCCTCTACAATTATATGTAAGTGTTACTATAGATAAGTGTAACATATTTACAAGTGTTTTTAGTTAAAAACTAGTAGGCCACGTGAAGATTATACTTATTATATACTTATAATAATTATATTATATTATTATTTATATATAATTATAATTATTACTTTTCATGTAAACATTTTTTTCTCAGTGAGTAGTTAGTTGAGAATAAAAATAATATTTTTTACAAAACAATATATACATACATATATATATATATATATATATATATATATATATATATATATATATATATATATATATATACATAGCTTTGACGAAAGTTGTTTTATTCTGCCGCCATAAAACTAAGGCTTCTACTGACAACTTGCCCGATAAGCTGCATAATCTTGAACGCTAACATTTTGGCCACCTTCCAAGTGTCGCTAGATTTCTTGTCTTCTTTAGCTTGGACAATAGAATAAATATGAGGCACTTCCAAATAGTAAGAATTTAACGGCCTAATGCAAAGGTCAGTGACTTGTTTAACAGAAATCTACATATAGGAGCTACCAATGAACCATCTGAGGCTACTAACCGTAACAAAACATTCAAACATTTTCAAATGATATTTAAACATATATTTACAACATGAGTAGTATAGTGGACAGTGGCGAGATAATTTAATGAGAAATATGCTACTCTAAAATTATATCATTGTCTGGAAATCATTGAGCAATATCTCTGCTTGTCGTTCGACAAGGATAGGATTACGTCTTGTGTAAAACTACAAAGGTGGCTTTATTCATTTACTTTTACATTTGAAAAAACCCTTTTTAAAATAGGAATTATAAAGAATATAAAATGAATCACTGCAACATAGCTAAAATCGTAGCAAAACTTTCAAGAATGTACTAAAATGAAAACAGGTAAAAAATACTAGAAACAAATAAAGGTAAATGGAGATAAATGAAAGAATAGCATGATTGATCAAATCAGTAAAAAACAACCGAAAACGGGTCACTATAAAAAATATACTCATATTTATTGACGAAAACGTAAATTCCATCTATTTTCTGAAACAACATGTAGTGGAAATATTTAGTATTTGAATAGCTAAGATGACATTTAAAAAATCATTTATAAACTGCTTTAAATAATTTTAATAAATACTAGGTTTGCTAATAGTCTTACACTTAACACTCAATCAAACTCACTCTGTCACTCGACACTTTACGTTGTAAACACTGAGATCCCTTCACGCTTATCAAACGTTTCTATATAGTTTGCCGCGTCTAGCAATTTCTCGTGCTTTCTAGCCACCTTACTTCTACTTAGTTTTAAGTTATTTGCCAGAACGGTGTGGCCGTCGTGTTCACTCAAGCATGAAAAGGTTTGTATTTTATCAAGCCGTTTGCCATAAATTTTGGGGCTTTACCCGTCAAATTTATATTTATTACCAAATTATTTTTTTAATAGTTTAGTCCAAAAGTCTTTAAATTAATGGATCTGCAACTTAGTTTATGTAATTTATATATTTTGGTCAGCTAAACCTTCACTTTTATCGGAGTGGTCTCTAAGGACATTATGGATAAAATCCCATTTTCTTGCGACAGCGTATCCCAGAATAGCCAATGTATGAGTTTACCTTTTTCCCGATTTTTAACAATGTTGATATACTTCAGTTGTCATTGATTTAAACATATCACGTGACAATACTTGTAAATCACTTAAGGATTAAACTGAAATAAAGGTGCCAAGTGATATATACGTGTCTGAAATATTTAAATGTAAGAAAATTGAGAATAATAATATACCTTGCTCAAAGTTAAAATTTGACGATCGAATATAAAATTTCCTTTGATACCGTTTTAAAATATTCACCACTAACACTTGCCCGTACGTGTTGAGAAAGTTTATGTGTAAACTTAACGTCCTCTTCATGTGCAGCGGCGAAGATAAAATGGAAAGCCTTCCTATTTAGAGTAAAGGGCTTTAGGTTATATTTGAATATTTCAACAGTTTATCCTTTAACAGAAAACAACGGCTGATCTAGATAAACCTAATCCTTTCACTGTGGAGCCTCCAGTTTCGTTGCAAGTTGTCTGGAATGCAAAGCGTATTCAGGAGAATGTAACAATTTACAATGTCCGCGAACTTTGATGCGTTTTAACCGCCAAGTAACTGAAAAAATGAATTCACATAGTTACAGGCGAAGATCAAGATCGTACCGTTAAAATTTAATTTTCAAATAAACAAAAAAGTTTAATTTTAGAGTTTGTGTTTCAGTTCAAGGTAACCATCTGATAATGCGGATTGTGTTAACAAAATTAACATAAAAATATTGTAGTTGTTTTAAAATTTGTAATTAAGGGTTTGTAATGGTTAAATTATAATTTCATTTGCTCTATAATTACTTTTTTAGTTTTTTTTGCGGTCAGAATGTAAATTAATACATTAGGATTTGAACTGCTGTATTAAAGCTTCGTACGCACAAATCTTTGCTAAATTTTATAATTTAGACAATGTACTGAGTAACTTAAACTGTTTCTTCAATAACAGTGTCACAACTACACAAATTAGGTGCTCTGGAGCAAAATTCAATTAATATTTTAAAGTATCACCAAACATAATGTTTTTACAAAATTAAAATGTTTTTAGCGGAAAAAAGAATTTGGGTTTTTCAAAGTAATACGTTAGACTCATCAGTTATTGCGAGCGCCAAATAGATGCTCGTACTTTTTTTTGTATTGCTAATATGTTTAACCGAAATTGTGAGTTTTCTTTGCCGTTTGTTTGGTGTCCTACAGGCCTGTGAGTACAAACAGTAGACTTGAACATACAGTGTACGTAATCTGGGTGAATTCGCTAACTATATCGATACAAAGAGTGTATAGGTAGTCACACGTAATTTGGCGCGTGACCTCGAAGAGCGGAACGAAGGGTAGAAAAAGGTAAAGAACGTTCCAAAGACATTATTAGGTATAGTATTTATATTAAAATATTGTAGATTTGACAATGTCGAAAGGCGTTATAAATATTATCTCATTTGATTTGTCATATTAATCAGGTCATTTACATACAATTTGAACAAATTTACTTATATCAGTTTTCTAAACCACCGCAACGCTTGAAATTTCTGAGCGATGGACTTTGAAGCAACACGCTCTACATAAACCAATGTTTTTGAATATGGCTAGCTTTTTGTTTTCTATCGATCGATCGCGTGACAGCTTACGAGTGAACAGCTTTGTTTGTTCATTTACACTCATTGGTTTACACGAACGCCTTATTAAAGTCTCAGCTTTTAAAATAAACTTACTGAAGAAGAACATTTTTGACTTTACTTGGCAATTCGCATCTAGGTTTGAGTGACGGAATAGTTGTTGGTGTGAGAGGCGTAGATTTTAAGGACGTTTTTAATAGTGTGGCAGAACAGTGCATGTGATTTGTACTAATCACGTATAAAGTATTTTTTAATTTTATGTTCTGGTATGTTTGGTAGTTTGTTGAGAACTTTCCTTGATGTGGATACTTCCTTGGGTATGCAGCTGCGGTCTATTTTAATAACGTAGTATCAGTTAGTCTTTATAGTTTAGTTGTGTGTGGTTAGTGCTTTTTGTTAACCTTTTTGTTGAGTTTTGTGTTACATTTAAGTTCTTTAAATTCTGTCTAAAAATTACCTTGTTCTTTGGAGTTCCTGGCTAGCTTATTTTAGATCTTAGTTTGTAGGCTATATTACACGTGATTGTGATAGAATTATTTTTGCTCTACTACATTGTTTTTATCTCTGTGGTCAGATTAAGATAGGCTATTAAAGAAGTTAAAACAGTATCTTATTGCAGAAAATATTATCAAACGTTTCAAATATATATAATTTAAAAGTCAAGTTTTGTCGTCTAAGAGGAGTTCAGTTAAAGTTAACACAGGCAGAGATTTACTCCTAAGAGCTTCAGTGTATACTCAGAGCGAACAACTGTAATGGATCTGAGATGTATCTAACCCTAGTCGACAGAGATATCAAGGTCATTTCATGTCGACTCTGAAGAATTTAATCAGCATTGGAATTTTCTGATTTTAACTCTATACTGATTTAATAATGACAAAATGTATTGAGTTCAATAGAACGTCATTACTCGTCAAGTGTAATAGATTAGAAATCTCATGATAAATTAAACCTACATGTTCCATAAACGTTCGCTTCTCGATCCCTGCATAAATAGTGGCGTTTCAATAAAGTACGAGTCCTGCTCAAACCACAGATGCCACAGCTGACGTGCTACCACTGCATTTGTAACAATATTGACACGGTTTACATGTGAAACAAACATAACGGTTGTCAGGTTAGGACCAGATAATAGGCGTGACAGTGTTTCATAACCCGCGGTGACAAACTGCCACCAGACACACGTTTGCCGACATCCCGCTTGCCTTACACGAACGTTAAAACACCAAACTGTCTCGCCATCGAGATACAGATCGCACAAAGCCGTTATATAGGTTTTATTTAGTAATAAGAATAAACATAGTTTCAATATTTCTATATTTTGTACAATAAATAACTTTGTATTCAGACTAATGTGAATTATGAACTCTAAAAGTGGGAAATTTACCAAAAGCATTCTTTTGGTAAAAGAAAAACATCTGAGATATATTTAGATTTGTAATTGGATTCAAACGTCTATTACTCACTAGAATGTAAGACTAAGAGACCGTTTCACAAATATAAGTACGGCAGAACCTTGTTATAATGAACTAATTGGGGCCGATATTTGTCCTTTTTACTGGAAGCCCGTTATAAAACAGAAATCCTTACGCTGCCACAGTGAAGTATTTATACCTAATTCCTGGCCACAAAAGTAAAATTTTTATTTCGTCTAACGAAGGAAATGTTTATATATTCTTACAGCAGAATAAATGGGGCGTCACGTGGTGCCAATTTTGAGCGCCTGAGTTATATTTTGTGTCTCGTTTATCCGTTGAAAAGAACCTGTTTGTTTGTGAAATCATTTCATTGCTTCTGTTACAGCATGTTAAGTACTTCACATAAAAATATTTTATTGATATTTGGGATAATGGTATTTACTTGAAATATTACCCAGTTGTTAAAAAGGCACATACTTTCCTTATAGCCATTTTAATTAGAATTATTGTTATTCTATTTTCTATTAAAAATTCTTTTTTAAAAAAAATTAATTTTCAAAGAATTTTAAAAAAATATTCTTAATTAAAACATCTTTTTGGTTGTGTGTCGGGGCTTGTCAAACTATGAATTTATTATAATAATTATACTTGTGCTATGGAAGTGTAAATCCAGAAGAAAAATATCCTGCATATTGTTTGCAATTTTTATTAATTTTAAATTAAATTATAGTTTGTATTGTACATTTAATGACAAATAACCTAACGAAGTAAAGAAAAGTTTTACTCATCTATTATAAAATGGAAAATTTATATATACAATTTACTGAACAAAGACTATAGGTTACGTAGAATATCATGATAATTATATACATACAGTTTTACTTACCGATTATATTATATTATATATATATATATATATATATATATATATATATATATATATATATTACTATTGTAAGTAATTTTATCCACCATTAAGTGCAATGATTTTACCTTGTGTGATGAGGCACCTTTCGGTCATTTAACCATTGTCGAATCACTGATGACTTTTTCTCAATTTTTCTGGTGTGGATGTTCGGTCCGTGGTGTTGATACTTGTTGACGTCATACACATTTCCTCTTGAGTCTCGTGTATAATGTTTTTGAATAGTACGTCTTCTGCATATGTTGTTTGTAGATTCATTAAATTGTTGTGTATGTTTTTATAAATGCGGTATTTTTCTAGTGAGTTTAGTTCTGTTGGGTTATTATTTATTTCAAGTAGGGTTAGGTTATTTTCGTAATTTGTTATTTCATGTTTATATGATATTAGATGTGCTGCAACATTTGATACTTTTGAATTTTTGTTTATGAATGCTCTATAATGTTTTTCAAATCTTATTTTAAATGATCTGGTTGTTTTCCCTATGTAAAATGCATTACAGTTGTTACATGTAATTTTGTAAATTCCTGTACGATGTAAGTTAGTATTATGATGTGTTCGTTGTGAATGGTAGGTTGGTATATTACAAGTATATCGTCTACGTACCTTGTCCATAGTGAAATATTGTTTGTGTTTAGTATAGGTTTAATTATTATTTGTTCAAAGTGTTGTAGATATAATTCTGACATGACTGATGATATGGGTGATCCCATGGGGAGTCCAGTTCTATGTTTATAGTTTTTATTGTTAAATTGGAAGTAATTTTGGTTACATATGTGTTTGGTTAGCGTAATGATACTATGTATTGTGTTTCTTTTTTCGTTATTGTGTATTAGTTTGTTTTTTATTATTTCTATGGTTTCTTCTATTCGGATACTAGGGTACATGTTAGTTATATCATAACTCATTAATTTTAGTGTTGCTGTTTGTTTCTATGTTTTTTATTTTATTAATTTATTCGTATCCATTTTTTATATTGTATGTGTTGTTGATATGTATTTTAGATCTTATTAATTTGTCTAGTATTTTTGCGATTATGTAAGATGGCGCTCTTGTGAAATTTATTAGTGGTCTAATTGGTGTGTCGGGTTTTGGGATTTTAGGTATGCCTGTTAATATTGGTGCACATGGTTTGAATGGGTAAAGTCTTGTGTGGTATTTTAATTTATTGTTATAGTTAGGGTAATCCTGTGTGTGACTATCAGGTTTTTTATTGTATTAAGGTATTTGTTAGTTGGGTCTGGGATTTGTTCGTATTTATTTTCTTTTATGTAGTTAGTCATTGAATCGATCTATTTGGTTTTTTTCTATTATTACTGGTGTGTTTGTTTTATCTGATTTTAATATTAAGTAGTCGTTGTTTTCTAGTTTTTTCTGAGTTTTATAATTTCTTTTTTATTTATATATTGTTCCGTTTTTTTGTTTTTTTCTGTTTTTATTAGGTTAATTTTATTATTAATATTGTTTCCTATGTGTTCAGTATTTTGGTGGGTAATTTTATGGATGATAGATTCTGTGTCAACTATTAGGTTTTTTATTATTTGGTTTTTGTTAAAATTAGGTAGGTTATATTTGGAAGAATTTGTTATTAATATTTTTTCTTTTTCAGTAAACTGTGTTTTAGTTAAGTTTATGAATTTTTTGTTGTTAGTGGTGTGGATTGGTTGTAGGCTATTTTTTAGGTTATGTTGTTGCTTTGATTATTCAAAGCAGGTTTTCATTATTTCCAAATAGGTTGTGTAAAGTTGTAAGTTGATTTGACTTTTTTATGATAGGCAGATTTAATGTTTTCTTTGTATATATATATATATATATATATATATATATATATATATATATATATATATATATATTAAAATTAATTTACAAAATATAGCATTTAAAAACTAAAGTTGTTTTATGTGAGTATTATAACAACTAGTAAAAATTTATTTATATTCCATGAAATAAATATTAGTTATATAACATTCAATTGTTATTCATTTTATATGAGTGTGTTTATATAATGGTTTTAAGAAGAAGTGTGTTTGGCCCATAGCTAAGAAGGCAGGTCAAAGCAAGAGGACGAATATTGATTGTCAGTTAATTTTAAGATACCCAGTTTTTGTCTAAGTATTCCGGGCCGTCCTCAAAAGGATTTTCAATAGGCTAGTGAGAGAAGCAAACGCAGAAAAACTGATGAGTAGCGAAAACAGCTAACCCCCGAAGAGCTCACATATGCTCGATCAATGAGTCAGAGGGCTTTAAGAAATACTGATGCTGCTCAATTGGTTGCAAAAGTAACTGAATCGCCAACCAATGTATCAACGATTATAAAGCAGTTCTCGCAACTGCTTTTATAAGCCACGTAAGAGGTCTAGAAAAAAGATTAACTTATATAGCAGTCAGGCTCTTTTTTGCCTACCTCACACAATCTTTAATAATTTAAAAGATGAATATAAAAAAGATGAAACGATTAAAATTGAAAAGATCTAAACGCAGAAGAATCTGAGTAAAAAAATCTCACTTAATGTATTAGATACAAATGTTTACTTGATATTGTGTTACGTACATAAAGTAAATATTTGCAAAATAAGTAAACAGGAATATATAATGTATACAATTTGCCTGTAAAACAACGTATATTACTTTCCTTGCTTAAATAGAAGCAGATTTAATAAGTTAGTGTAACAAAGTTAGACAATTAGTATACAAGCAAAAGCATAATACTTTTAACCATATTACGAGGTGATATACTCTACTGTGTGCTGTATAAAATATATATAAAACGGATAAGAGACTGTAATATAGAATTCACAAAGGCGTTGTATAGCTTTATTTTAGTAGTCAGAATAAATAGAATCTCAAATTCTGCATAATTTTTAAGTAATAAATAACCTAAATAATTTAAATAAATGCAAATTTTGACCTCTAATAGAGGATAATTTACCAAACGAAAGACAAAAATACATCTTAGGTTTATTTTAAGACTCTGAGCGGATCGGAGATCGGAAGAAGAAAAACTGGAAAAGTAGCAGAAATGATATTTGAAAAATAAATGATTAAATATGTACTATAACTCCACTTTTCAAGTAAACATTAAACAAATGTATGAACACCACTAACGCTGAAATAACATAGGGTGTATGAAATAAAGTTAATTGACCGCGTATAGGTTAATCTGACCACCCATATTTCATTAAACTTATCCACTTCGGAAGTGCGGGTCCCAAGTATTTTCTCCTACAAGTAGATATAAAAATATCGGAAGGATAGAGTGTGATATGTGACAACGGCATTTACTTGAATGTAATGCTTCATTGTTGTCAGTCTTGTATCGTGTTTTGTTTAGCCACGGTCCCGCAGGACCTTGGTTAGGTGTAGCTAATCTATGCTTTACCAACGGGATACATTAACCCACATAGCACATACTGCTCTAGCTTTGCTATCGGCGTTAATTAAATATTTGTTTTCATTTCATTTAGTTCTCCAATGGAAATATAAAACATTTCGCGTTAATGCAACGAAAGGTATTCCAACGGTTATTAAGCAAGAATTTTATGAACCAATATTAACAAACTTCATTTTCAGGAATCGTTTTTCAGATGCATGTTTGGTTACAAAAATAAATTTTCAAGTGGGATTTAGTGGTGTAATTGTTAATATAAATAGAAAAAAATACAAAACGAAAGTTAATAACAAATGGATATATAGAGCACATCAAGTAATTTATAAATAATATTTAGTAAATTAATTAAATGCTTTAATTAAGAAAGTTTAAGTTGAGATAGAAACGGAAGAAACTGATTAAAACTATTTTTTTTGAGTTTTCAGTTAGTATAAACAACCTTTCTCATCTTCGTAAGGTAAGAAAGTATTTTAAATATAGATAGGGTTAGGAAAGGGGCAAAATCCCTCCTAGTGAAAGTTATAGGGGAGATATTATGCCAACAAGTACCCGGTTTTCCTTCACATACCCTTCTTATGCCTTTCTTTCTTTACTACCTTCTACACTCCTGATATACACAGCTAAAGTCTGTTGAGTAGGTAACCTATACTGCCTCTAAATAAAATGTTCTTATTCTTTTGGGAAACACTGTAGAACGTTTAAAATGAATTTAATTTTTACCCACCTGATACGACATCAATTAGCTGTGTAAAAGGGAAGGTTTTAAATCAATAAGATACAATTATTGCGTTTAAGAAGGCATTATAGGGCAATGTTGAAAGAAAAATCAAAATGAAGTAATCATGAGTTAATTGAATGTTAGAGGAACAAGGCATTAAACACTTAGCTACTATAAAAATTAATTATTGTGGTCTACGGTGTAATGTATTTTTTATCAGGGTAATTAATTTTATCGGTTCTGCCTATTTTAAAAAGAATTTAAGAAAGGTAGATGGAATTATGGAGAACAAGGGAAATGCCATAATGATCACCTGATACTGGGGATCCAATTGGATAAACTGGATTACTGGTATCCCAGTAAAAAATAATAACGTCGTCATTTAATTTATTTTTATAAATAGGGTTAAAGGCTGAAATAAAAAAAATCAGTAAAAAAGAGACAGCTAGGCACTTTTCTGTTAAGGTTCTTTACTTAAAGTAGACCTGGTCTCTGGTCCGTGCTTTATTCTATGCCACTGAAGCCAAAGTGATGTATAAGGGGAATTCAATATGTCAAAAAATGATATTCAATATGTCTGTTTCTATGAATTAGATTGAGTAAAAATGAGATTGATATAAACTTGATCCCCTTCTGTTAAAAATCCTGTAGAGTCAAAGATAGTAATAAATTGAACCAATGGAACGAAAGAAGAGAGAGTAACCGAGACATGGGAAAAGAGCTGGAAATGAAGTTAAAAGAGAAACGTTGTATATAGTTATAATCGTGAACCTTGTACAAAAGAAATGTATCATGTTGTTGTGGGTATGTTTTACAGTTTAATGTCATACGATTTGCTATTCATTATTTTTCATCCTTACAACAAAAGTGGTCGGCCAGCAGTGGAACGTATGAGGAAAGCATGAGAGATGTGTACGTCCTGGTAACTTTACCATAGACAGGGTAAAATTGGAGGGTTGAAATTGGAATGAAGAATATTCTAGATTAAGATCAGAAATAAGAGTCGCTGGAAGGACGAAGTAAAAGAATAAAACAACATAACCAGAAGTGCAAACAATAACAGGTTGTTCTATGCCGTTGTCATGGCAGTATACAATATCTGTAGAAAATATTACCTACGAATAACCATGAACAATAAATTAAAATATAAAACCAATAATAACAAGTTATTATAATTAAAGAAACAAATATATAAACTTCGCGTAAGATTTACATTGTTATAATATTCATCATATGGTAGTAAACATTGGATAACTCGCTTGACTTCTCTTATAGTCTTACAGTAAGAATGGCATGAAAGTAACAAGCAAACACTGTACGTGGGTCGCGTTCATATTTCAAAAGCTTCTTGAGCAGAGAAATACACTCTCACTCCGATATACAAAAGGAAGCGTGTTTCTCCATTTATTCAAATGTCGACGAATTCAATACTTGTATTAAAGTCAATATACACAGCGTTCAATTGGATTTCCTTCTGCACTTCCCCTACATCCGTGTTTGTTCACAGTCACAATAAGACCTTCCGTCGGCTAAAATATGACGCCATTCAACCGAACTCGCCAATACAGGTGATTTTATTTCATTATTAATTTATATAGTAGCTAAATGACTAATTCATTGTTCCTCTATCATTCAATTAACTCATGATTACTTAATTTTGTTTTTTCTTGCAACAAGGCTCTATAATGCCTTCTTAAACGCAATAGTTATCTCATTTGTTTAAAATCTTCCCTTTTTCACAGTTAACTGATGTCGGGCAAGGTGGGTAAATAATATAAAGATTTTAAACGTTCATTGTTGTTTTCCAATTAATACGAGCGATCTAGAAGATAGTATACACGGAAGGGCGTAAGAAGTGTATAGAAGGAATGGTGTATGAATCTAGTAAAGAAGGAAGACCTTAGGCAGATAGTATTGAAGGAAAGGCGTAGGCAGGTAAAATGGGATGAAGGTCGTAGGCAGATAGTATAGACGGAAGGGCGTAAGAAGAGTAAGAAGGAATGGTGTATGAATCTAGTAAAGAAGGAAGAGCGTAGACAAATAGTGTGGAAAGAAAGACGTAGGCAGGTAAAATGGAATGAAGGTCGTAGGCAGATAGTATAGAAGGAAGGGCGTAGGAGGATGGCATGAAAAAAGGCGTTAGAAGATAGTTAAGAAGAATGGGCGTAGGAAAATATAGAAGGTAGTCCGTAAACAGGTAGTAGGGAAGGAAGGGCGTAGAAAGGTAGTATAGAAGAAAGGGTGAAGCCAAGTAATGTTGAAGGAAGAGCGTAGGTAAGTAATATAGAAGGAAGGGTGTTGGAAGGTAGTACGGAAGGAAGGTCATAGGCAGGTATTATTGGAGGAAAGGTGTAGACAGGTAGTATTGAAGGAAAATGTAGAAATGTATCGTAGAAGGATGGGTATTAGAAGGTAGTACAGAAGGAAGGTCGTAATAAGGTAGTATGGAATGAAAGGGGTTGGAAGGTAGCATAGAAGGAAGGTTGTAGAAAAGTAGTACACAAAAATAATCGTTGGAAAATAGAATAGAAAGAAAGGGCTTAGGGAGACAGTAGGGCGGGAAGGACGTTGAAGGTAGATGAAAGGAAGAACGTTGAAAGGTAGTATGGAAAGAAGCGATTCGGAAGGTAGTATGGATAGAAGGGAGTAGGAAGTTAGTATAGAGCTCTGAAAACATACAGTGGATATTCTTCCAGCGTAATGTAGAATTCTACCCCCAAAGTATTTTTTCTCTTTAACTATTAAAATCTGATCAAAACAAACCTAAAATAAATGATGTTATGTTTGGACTATGCCAGCCAACATTTCGAAAAAATTGGTTTTTGTATCGTTAAATAAAATTTTATATACTTTTTAAACTTATAAACCATTCTATTAAGCATAAACGGTTACACTGAAAGACAAATTACCACCAGTAAGTAATTACAAAGTGGTGCGTTGAAAAGGTACTTTCCCTATTATGACAAGGTACTAAGAAGGTAGCGACGATGCCTATTCATACGATACATGATTCCTTATTTCCAGTACTGAGGGTATATTTTGAGCCTTTCTTAGTCCTACTAAGATACCTTAATTCTTACGCTTCCACATCGTTTTCCGTACTCCGGGTAACAGGTAGAAACGTTTTGGTGACACCAGTAGAAAATAAATCTATTACAGGTATGCGCCCTGCACAACCGATGTTACGGTCCTTCCTATATGCAATGTGAGGGGACCTTATATGACATAATCCTTTGGTAAAGGATATAGAGCAGGGGATCATAAAATAGCGTTAACAGGCTGCCCTTCAGAAACACAATTTTCTTTATCGTGGTGATAAACGTAAATCAAATGTGTAATATAATGTTAATTTTTATAAAAAAAACAATTTGTAAAATTGCTATAAATATTCACAGACTAGTCCTTTTTGAAGATTCTTCATGAGTAAGCCTTTTCAATTATCCTAAACAAATATGCGTAAATCTGTAAACTTTGGAAGTAAGTGTTGTAACACAACCACAGTGAAAGCAATTGTTCCTCATTAACAATGGAGATTGTTTCAGCAGATCGAACGAAGGTGGCGGAATGCTGATTAATAATTGAAAAATCTAATTTAAATACAGTATACATATTCTGAATATTGGATGTTAGGAACGATTGTAGCAATATAAGAAATACATTTAAAACATGGCTTGGATTACAACAAACAGTAACAGCATCTCAAAGAATTCTTTACTAAATTTTAGACGTTCTTCGTCAACCAGGTTGTGCTCATGAGAATCTATAACAAAGCTTCGTTGTTACACTGCAGTCCAACGATACTGTTTTGTCATTCAAGAGGTTGTCTAGCGTTGCTGTCGAAACACATCTGAAATCTATATTGACCGTGTAAAGTTTCATTCAAATTCCAACCCTACACTGTATTGATGTCACAAAAACGTTAAAATATTCAAAAGTTTAATTGTTTACTTCCAGGAGGACTCAACTGAGCTTCAAACAACTGAAAATAAGCTTAGAGAAGCATTCGTAGCCAGATAGGAAAATGTTTTTATCCCACTCCTGTAAACAACATATTTTTCGATTTTCACAATTTTTGTGTATAACCTTAAAACATTTTAATATGTCTAACATGTTTTGTTGTTGCCATTCATTATTGTGTTTTTTCGTTCACTAGCATAAGTGTTGAATTGAACTACAGAATGTCTGTAATTTATCAACTCTATGGACCTGTATATAACACATGAGTTTGTGAGTGTGTATATACGTGTGTGTGTGTGAACCTATGTGTTATACCAATATATTTGGCACAAATTGGGGAATTTGTTAAACATCTTCCTTCGCGCGTCCTTTATTACGTTACGCAATTAAAATTCCTTTCCCTTACTTATTTAGCAGAAAATACATTTCTGATTACCATATTAAAAAGCCGTCAATATTAAATGTGTACAACTAATTACCCCCTTCCTGTAAGCTATTTCTATGTCGGTTGGAAAAGTATGTGGGTCAGATTCGGGGTAAAATTTTAAAATGTATGTATAAGTATGTAGTGCATGTTTTTCCCAATATATGAAGTTACTGTTTTGAAAAATAGTGACCTCAAGCAGGTGCTCTAATAGCGATTGCATGTTCAGCTCGTTAGTCTCCGATAATATATCTACTTACTTATGCTTGACTACTGAAAGATAAGCATTTCCAAAATTTTGTTTATTTTGGAATGTTTATTTTGTAAATGTTACAAAAACATTTAATATACTGTAGCAGTAAGAACAAGTTAGTTTTCTCGGCACCTGTATAGATTACATAGGAACTAGTTTATTTGTCATGCAGGTTTGTAGCGCCTTAAACATTTGGTAACTCCTATTTATGTATTAAAGATTTCCACTACAGGTTCTCATGTAAAGAGAAAGCACAAATGTCTTTCTTATCGTAAATATAAGGCTAAAAGTATGAAAAAACAAAATCGTAAGGCTGTACTACAACCATAAAGGATAGTACCTACCTTAGCCTTTGTAACCGGTTTATCGCTTCTCGTATTCACCCTTTATATCAGTTAACGTTATTTGTAAACTTTCAGGGAATGTTGTGTGAGTAGTTGTATCAAAAAAACAATCCAATATATATATATATATATATATATATATATATATATATATATATATATTTATATATATATATATAAATATATATATATATTTATATATATATATATATATATATATATATATATATATATTTATATATATATATATATATATATATATATATATATATATATATATATCCAATATATATACATATAGCTGGAGCCTAGCACAGAGCTTCTTTCAAGATTTCTGCAGTGAATTGTTACTGATATTATTCCAGGATTCAGCTGTCCAGTAAATTGTATCCTTTTTTGTAATCATCTTATGTTTTTCTGGAATAGAAAGAGAACAACCTATTTCGATGAATGTTTGCAGTAGCTTTTTTCTGTAGCTCAGTATTATGTTCTGCAGCAAACCTTGATCAATAGGCTGAAGCAACGATGTCACGTTAGGCGGGATAAAAATTGCTTTTATGTCTTTACATACCGACTGCATGTCTGAAGGATGTGAAGGAGCACTGTCTATCAAAAGGTGAGCTTTTGGTAGTAGTCAATTTTTTCTCATTAAATTTTGTTACTAAGGGAACAAATTCATTTCTGAACCTCTCCTTGAAAATATTACCAGTCATCAACGCCTCCACTGATTTCTGTAATGAAAAGGGAGAGCATTCAAGTTCATATTTTTAAGGGCTCGTAGCTTGGCAGATTTTTCAGTCACCATTAATGGTAGCTTATTTGTTCCCGCGGCGTTACTGCAGGCTAAAACTGTGAGTCGCTGTTTGCTCGGTTTAAAGCCTGGCGCGAAAAATTCCTCTTTAAAAGCAAACATTTTAAGGGGGAGGGCTTACGAATTCAATCCAGTCTCGTCCGCATTAAATACTTGCTGGGGTTAGTAATTTTCAGGCGAAATAAAACCTGTGAATTCGTCTAAATATTCTTTTGCAGCAAGATTACCAGCTGATAACTTCCCCCCGCTCACCTTTAGTTGTCTAATGCCGTGCCTTCTCTTCCATCTATCCAACCATCCATTGCTAGCAGTAAATTCCAAATCACAGTTCATTAAGTTGCTTAACTGCAAAGTCTTTTCTTGTATTATGGGCCACTAATAGGAACTCCGTTCTGCCTCTCTTGTGTAAACCATAAAAATACAGCTTTTTATTCACAGACACTTTCGCGTGATGGCGTTGCTCCAAACACTTTTCACTTGTAGCATTGCAAAACCGTTCAATTTGTGTTACAGAAATATGTAATGAATATTCTAATATTGTTCGTTAATAAAAAAACACATTCTGTCAAATGCAAAATACAAAGCAAATCCAAAATCCGAACCTTTTCGGGAAATCCGAATTTTACCAAATCCGAACAGGCTATAGCCCTAATTAGTTTGGATTTCAGGGGTTCCACTGTATGTTTCAGTTGGATTTTTTAATAACATGTGCGTATCAGCACTATATAATGGACACACACACACAACACACACACACGCGCGCGCGCACGCATGTAAACGACTCAAAACGCACTCGCGTTCACAAACACGTGAACACACCTGCACAAACACCTACTGGCCCACGCGCATATTGTCACATGAACACATGTACAGACACATACTCAAGCGTGCTTGTGTGTGTGTGTGTGTGTGTGTGTGTGTGTGTGTTTGTGTTTGTGTGTTCCCCTGAGTATTACATGAGACTTACTGTTTATGAAGGAGTTAGCGTTTTGAATATATAAATTTTACCCATTATCAATTCTCAAGCAGTAAATTTTTATAGTTAACAATAAAAATGCCACGTATAACAAAGATAATGCCCCATCCGGCTAGGCATAGACGCATTAAACGAGTAGAAGCCGTTTACGTCTACTCACAATTTTAGAACCGTCAATGATCTCTATTTGTTCAATGGACTCTATCGAATAAACATCGGTCGAGCATGCATCGAGTCCACTTAACCTCAACATTAGCTTCATTTTACGCGTCACGTATGCAAACATTCCGCCACCCTCCTTCGTTCTGCTGAAACAATATCATCCAGGAACAATTGCTTTGACTGTGGTGGTGTTAGAATTAATTCTATACTTTACTAATTTACACATATTTGTTCAGGATGACTGGAAAGGTTTCTTCATAAAGAATTTTCAAAAGGACTAAAATTTGTGAATATTTTTAGCAATTTTCCTGATTACTTGTAAATTATTTTTTATAAAAATGAACAGAATATCACAGATTTTGGTTTACGTTTATCACCATGGTAATAAAAAGTCCGATCAGGAATGGCCGCCTTTAAACGCGAGCTCCCTCTATATTCTTTACCAAAGAGCTATGCCATATATAGTCCCTTCATATTGCTGCATAATTAGAGATGCTAAGAACAAAAAATATGTTTCAGTTGGATTTTTTCAAAAAAGTGTAGGTATCAGCACAATATAATGTACACACACACACACACACACACACACACACACACACACACACATACATACAGACACAGACACACACACACACACACACACACACACACACACACACACACAAACAAACACATATGTCCAAACAATATATACAATATATTTAACTATTCGAATTGTTTTTTTAGTATTCAGTTACCACTTGTACTTTAATATACTTACACAAGAATCTTACTTGACATACTTGCGAGTCGACTTTCGAGAGTTTATTAATTACAGTGCTATCTTTCATTGCTAAACTTCATGAACATCTTCTACTTTGATTTAACTTGAATTGGTTCATTAATTAATTTGTCTGTAATTTGCAAATTTCAAAATACCCTTAAATGGTAATTTTAAAATAATTATATTTGACCATGTGTGTAACACTAGATAATTACATCAGTATTAAAGAAACTTTTACCATTAACATGTTTATGTTGAAATTATTTTTTATTTCATGTACTGTGATTTATTTGACTTTTAAATTAGTTACCTTACAAAAATTTGCATACTTTTTAAACCTTGTTTGCGTAATCAATGTCTAAACCTTACTCTTCTTTAGTTCGAAATTAAAATTTACAATATATTATTTTAAATCGTAACATTAGCCTAGTATTAGATAATAGCCTGATCGTTTTATTTAAATAATATTTTCGGAGCTCAGTAACAAACCTTATTTGTTGCGGTTGTTCCATAAATTTCATTCTATAGTTAAATTGGCTGGGATTTATTATCTGTTAGGACTAATGCTAATTTGCCGTCATGGAACATTGTTAAAATTATTCGCACGAGAACCATAACTAAATCGATGTAGGTGTTAGTTTAATTAACGTGACTGGGTAAGTACTATAACGGTCCCATCAGACCATAGAAATAACACAACTATAGGAATGTATAATTAAAAATTACTATCGGATTCTAGTCGGACGCAAATTTTCTATTGTCAGCTCCCTCCCACGTATTAGAATCTATTATTAACTGACAAAAATGGAAGGGCATAACATAATCTATATGACCGTGGGTGGAAGATACGTGACGTATACAAGGTTATGAAGAGTTGAATGTCACTCGAGAGGGAGTGGTGAGTAGGTTCGCGTAATCATAGATTAGCTAAGCTGCGTATCTGTGACACGCTGAATATGGTTATGCCTCAGAGCCTGATGCATAATTGGTGATGCTAAGAAGAAAAGTCGGATTTTTTCAATAACGTATAGGTATCAGCACTATATAATGTGCACGCGCGCGCTCGCACACACACATACACACACACACACACACACACACACACACAGACACACACACACACACACACACACACACACACACACACACACACACACACACACACACACACACACACAAACTCACACATGCGTGAACGGTACGTGTCTAGACATATGTGCGTGTGAGATTGTGCGCGTGTTCCAGTAGGGCAGTGAGTGTGCGTTTGTGCGTGTGTGTTAACATTTGTGTGTATGTGTCTTTGTGCTTTATATAGTGCTAATACGTACACGTTATTGAAAAAATACAACTGAAACATATTTTCTTGAGTTGTACAAACATATTTTCTTCAGTTCAACAAACGCTCGTACGCTAGCCTACTAGCTCATATAGGTACATAGGTTTAGACACCCACTGCCCTAAAAAATTCACCTCCCATCCTCACGTCCTACATCCTAGACATCTTCAACCCCGCCACCCGCCTACATCTCTTCCCCGCCTGCTGGAAATCGGCAAAAGTCATTCTTCTTCCAAACCTCGTAAACCTCCCTGAAAACTATCGACCAATCTCCCTCCTTACCCCATCTTATGCAAAATCTTTGAACGCCTCCTTTACGCCCGCATCTTTCCCATCCTAGATGGTGTTATTCGTCCGGAGCAATTCGGATTCAGAAGAGATCATTCCACCACACAACAACTGCTGCGAGTGACGAACATGGTAGTGGACGCGTTCAACAAGAAGCAAACCACAACAGCAGTCTTCATTGATGTCAGCAAGGCCTTTAACCGAGTCTGGCATCCTGGTCCCCTCTACAAATTGGCACCAGTCCATTACTTAAACACACCGTCTTCCTTCTCCGCTCCTACCTGTCTGACAGAAATTTCACCGTGTCTGTCGGAAATTGCCTCTCCACCTTCCGTCCTATCTGAGGGTATTCTGCAGGAATCCGTTCTAGGAACAATCCTCTCTCCTCTACACCAACGACACCCCCTCCTTCCAATGTCCCCCTTTCCCTCTATTAGGATGACGCCATGTTCATGTCAAGCTCCTGGAGCATACTCAAAGCCACAAAGACCATTCAGACGTAACTGGACTCCCTGTCAATGTGGCTCCGGAAGTGGGAACGTAGGTCAATACTGAAAAACAAGAAGCCTTCTGCTTCACCAGAAAGCTATGACCGCAAACCGCAGCTATCCATCTTGACGGGAGGCCCATAGCCTGGAGGTCTTCTGTTAAATAACTTGGTGTCATCCTAGATAAGCTCCTGTCCTTTTCCTCTCAAGCTTTCTCAGCAGTCAACTTTCGACTGCCTTTTTTCTGAATAAGAAAGTTGTGCATTTTTAGTAACATAAATTTAGAACATCAGCCTATATTAGAACAAACATTGTGGTACATCCCTCCACGGACAATGTGAATGCCAAAGCTCATTGTCCAGGTACCTAAATTACAATGATCCTGGCATTATTTATCGTCAGGAGTTTTTGCAGATTCAACGAACTCACCAACATATTGTGACTATATTCACAGTCGGTTCAAAACTGGACAATGGGATAGGATGTGCATTTTATGTGGAAGGGCAAACCTACTCCTACGAATTGCCCTCAGCCTTTAGCGTCTTTATAGCAGAACTGTGCCGTTTCCCAAGCTTTAAGACTGTTCCGTCTGCAACATCTAATTATCTTGTGTGTTCCGATTCCAAAAGTGCTCTCCAGGATATTCATGAAATGTACACTAAGAATCCTTTACTTGGAGACACCTTGTGCACAATACACAGACTCCAATTACAGGGTGTCGAGGTGTCATTTCTCTAGGTCTATGGTCACTGCGGAATATTCGGAAACACTAAAGCAGATGAAGGTGCAAAAGTAGCTACAAGTATGGTCCCATCGACACAACGTATGATGGCATCAGATTTTGTATGAAATGTTAAAATTATACTTCTCTGTTTGGAATAAAGAATGGCAAAATGTAAATAGAAACAAGCTGAGGGACATCAAGAATACCGTCCGACCATGGAGGTCATCTGTTCGTTCGAATCGTAAGGGGGAAGTGGTGGTTACCCGTCTTCGCATCGGCCACTCTTTGTTAACGCATGGATGGTTGATGCGACATGAGGATCCATTTTTGTGGAAGTACCATCACAATCAAACACATTCTACTTGATTGTGATGAGTTGACCGATTTGTACATTCGTTACGATGTTCGAGGTAGCTTAAATGGGGTTTTTAAAGAATGATGTCACAGCTATCGCTTTCTTACGCCACCTGAATCTATTGAATAGTATTTAAAATTTGTATAATTTAATTTCTTTAGTTTTAGATAATTAAAATAAGTTTTAACTATTATTTTTATTTTGATTGGTTTCATCTATGGAAATGAGAGTCTTATTTTAAATAATACTTGAGCTGGGCGATGACAACCTTGATTGGTTTTTCGACTGGGGAAAAGTTAATGAAAACAGAAAACACATGAGATATATTAAAATGTTTAACGGTTATACATAAAACTTGTGAAACTCAATATCTGTTGTTTACAGGAGTGGGAGGAACATTTTCCTATCTCGCTTCGAATGCTTATCTAAGCTTATTTTCAGTTGATTGAAGCTCAGTTAAGTCTTCCTGGAAGTAAACAATTAAACTTTTGAATGTTTAAAGGTTTTTTTTGGAGATCAATACAATTTAGGGTTGGAATTAGAATGAAACTTTACACGGTCAAAATAGAGTTCAGATGTGTTTCGACAGCAACGCTAGACAACCTCTTGAATGACAAAATAGTATCGTTGGACTGCAGTGTAACAACGATGCTTTGTTGTAGATACTCATGAGCACAACCTGGTTGACGAGGAACGTCTAAAATTTAGTAAAGGTTTCTTTGTGATGCTATGACAGTTTGGTCTAATTCAAGTCATAGAATAAATGTATTTCTTATATTACTACAGTGTTTCATAATATCCAATATCTAGAAAGTCTATGCTGTATTTAAATTAAAATTTCAATTATTATTCAACATTCCGCCACCCTCGTTCGCTCTTGTAGAAACAATCTTCATTCATTGAAACTCAGGAATAATTGCTTTGACTGCGGTTGTGTTTAGCGTTTATTGATTTATACATATTTGTTTAGGATGGTATTGTGTCTGGAAAGGTTTCTTCGCGAAGAAGACACGGTCGAAACATCCCTGGGCGGATTACCGTCAACCCTCGAAGGGTCCCTGTTCAGTTGGGCAACAGTAGTTCTGTTAAGGGATCAGACATTCGTTTTTATTTTAATCTACGATAAATTAGAAACTAAAATAAAATAGAACCAAATAAACCCAATAAAACTACTAAAACATAAAGAAATATAAAATTCATTAAATTCATTGTACTTTCATCTTTTAATTAATATTTGAACTTAATAAAAATCCTACTCAATAACGTAGTGGTCGCCAGGTCAAGTGAGCATGCCATTACGTGTCCTGTTTTGTTAACCCTATAACGGTGACATGCTGAACCGTTCCAATGACCACCTGGCAATGGTATGGTCAGGAGGTTTAATAATTTTGTGCACATATAGCATAAAATAATATTACACGAATTTATTTACACGACATTTATAACTGTATGAGCAACTCTGGCGCAATGATTATTTTTAAATAAATAAAGCCTCTAAACCACAAATAACTTTTATTTAAACCTTACTTTTAAATTGCAATCATCTTCAGAGGTATTTAAAAATACAACTGTGAATTATTTATTAAAAAAAAGTCGTTTCAAAAAGGCTGTTTTAGTTACGTTTAACATAAAATACAATCGTGCTTTATCTAATGTTTATTTAATGTTCACGTAGGCCTATTGAACACTTATTTTGTATCGGAAATTAAATGATTAACGGAGAGTTCGTGTTCGCTAATAACGTTTATTACGTTTACCCACAAGTATGTTCAGAATCTGGTATAATATTCTGTTGGAATTTGTTATATGCCTAACTCACTCATGCTCTACTTTGGCCCACTAGTTTTTAGTTATATGTCTGTGTTTGCTTCTTTTGATAATATAGGACTAAATTTAATAATTGCAACCACCTTCGACTATCTGCTGGCTGTCTACGTCTACTTCTAAAGTTCTCTACTGCTTTTTGGCAAAGCTATTTCGTTTTTATAAAATTTAAAATTATAACTTCTATTTGCCATGCTGTTAGTATACACCTACAGTTTATATTAAAGAACTTGGAATCCCTAGTAGTATTTTTATACAGGTAATTGAGCTTTCCGAACTGTGCTCTACAGAGCATGCTCAGTACAAGCAACCAATAGAACTTCATGGTAATATATGGGGCAAATACCTGAGTAAGCAATAGAGAATAGTATAATAAATATTATACTAGTCGATATACACAATTTCAAACGTTTTAAAATAAATTTATTAAAATATGGACATTTTAAACAACAATTAAATATTTCAGAATCATAAAACTAAACCATGGTAACGAAAATTAAATAAAAAGGTTTATTAAATCAGTTATGAAAGGAAGTAATAATTTAATTCTCTCGTATTTATACCGTTTGGTATTGCCTTATTACGATATAATAGACAAATAAAATTTAAATTACATAAATATCTACAGAGAAAGAGAATTTTTAAGGTTGTTTAAACCGCAAGAAGCCGGGAAGAAATCTCCTCGTGATTCATTCCCGTTGCAAACGATAGAACCGACGTTCCCTGTATCTTACACGTGCCTAATACGTTTTACTCAAAAAGAGTTGATCTGCAACTAACAAAATAATCCACTTGCCTCATTTAAAATAATATGTTTAGTGATACCATTGAAAGTAATTAAATACAGTGTTTTCAATTAACCAGTAATCATGTCATTGAATTGCTCTTTCTATTAATAAACCAACGTCAAATGATAAGTCATTTCATAAATATTCATTTTATGAATATTTCATGCTTATATTATTTTTATAAATACTTCATATTCATTTAATACGTTTCAAAAATACGAGACGATCTAATAAAAAACCAGATGTGATTATACTAAATAATGAAGAAGTTATTATAGATGGTACATTTCTCCTAATAAGGGAATAATGGCGTAGGTTATATGTAGTCATAAATGTCCATGGATCTTATAACTACGAGGATTTTAAAAATAAACTTGAAAAACAATTTTTATATTTTCAGGTGATTCCAAAACGATCCACAGGAAGTGACAAAACCCAAAAATGACAAATGGTGTAAGTTTCACTTCTTTATGTAGCATATATATATATATATATATGGTTATTTAAATGTACCTAGAATTTTTAACTACGAGGGTTAAAAAATAACTTAACTAAAAGTTTTTATATATTTTCAGATGACACCAAAAACGATTCACAGGATGTGACAAAACCCAAAAGAAACAAATGGTGTAAGTTTTATTTCTTTATATAGCCTATATATATATGTGGTTATTTAAATGTACCTAGAATTTTTAACTACGAGGGTTAAAAAATAACTAACTAAAAGTTTGTATATATTTTCAGATAACACCAAAAACGATCCACAGGATGTGACAAAACCCAAAAGAAACAAATGATGTAAGTTTTATTTCTTTATATAGCCTATATATATATATATATATATATATATATATATATATATATATATATATATATATACTGTATGTATATGTAAATATTTATTTAAATTTACTTGGATTTCATAACTATGAGGATTTACAAATAAAATTAGCAAAACATTTTGTTATATTTTCAGATGACACCAAAAACTATCCACAGGATGTGACAAAACCCAAGAGTATCAAATGGTGTAAGTTTCATTTCTTTATATAGCCTATATAGATTATATATATATACTGTATGTATATGTAAATATATATTTAATTATACTTGAATTTCATAACTATGAGGATTTAAAAATAAAATTAACTAAAAGTATTTATCTATTTTCAGTGACAAAACCCAAGAGTATCAAATGGTGTAAGATTCATTTCTTTATATAGCCTATATATATATATATATATATATATATATATATATATATATATATATACTGTATGTATATGTAAATTTATATTTAATTATACTTGAATTTCATAACTATGAGGATTTAAAAATAAAATTAACTAAAAGTTTTTATCTATTTTCAGATAACACCAAAAACGATCCACAGGATGTGACAAAACCCAAAAGAAACAAATGGTGTAAGTTTTATTTCTTTATATAGCCTATATATATATATATATATATATATATATATATATATATATATATATATATATATATATATATATATGGTTACTTAAATGTACCTAGAATTTTTAACTACGAGGGTTAAAAAATAACTTAACTAAAAGTTTTTATATATTTTCAGATAACACCAAAAATGATCCACAGGATGTGACAAAACCCAAAAGAAACAAATGGTGTAAGTTTTATTTCTTTATATAGCCTATATATATATATATATATATATATATATATATATATATATATATATATATATATATATATACATATATATATATATATATATATATATATATATATATATATATATATATATAGTTGGTTATTTAAATGTACCTAGAATTTTTAACTACGAGGGTTAAAAAATAACTAACTAAAAGTTTTTATATATTTTCAGTATATATATATATATATATATATATATATATATATATATATATATACTGTATGTATATGTAAATATTTATTTAAATTTACTTGGATTTCATAACTATGAGGATTTAAAAATAAACTTAGCAAAGCATTTTGTTATATTTTCAGATGACACCAAAAACGATCCACAGGATGTGACAAAACCCAAGAGTATCAAATGGTGTAAGTTTCATTTCTGTATATAGCCTATATATATATATATATATATATATATATATATATATATATATATATATATATATATATATATATATACTGTATGTATATGTAAATATTTATTTAAATATACTTGAATTTCATTACTATGAGGATTTAAAAATAAACTTAATAAAACATTTTGTTATATTTTCAGATAACACCAAAAATGATCGAACAGGATATGAAAAAACCCAAAAATGTCGTATGGCGTAAGTTTCATTTCTGTATATAGACAATTATGTATATATATATATATATATATATATATATATATATATATATATATATACACACATTTAAATCCACATGGATTTTAGCACTACGAGAGTTTTGAATATAAACTTGACAAAATATTTTTTAAATTTTTTTCAGGTGATGCCAAAACGATTCACAGGATGTGACAAAACCCAAAAATGACAAATGGTGTAAGTTTCACATCTTTATGTAGCATATATACATACCGTAAGTATATGTATATATTTACGTAAATGTACGTAGATGTCGTAACTTTGAAGATTTTAAAAATAAACTCATATTTTTTTAAATATTTTCAGATGACACCAAAAATGATCAATAGGATGTAGATAAAACCCAAAAATGTCATATGGCGTAAGTTTCATTTCTTTATATACACAATCATATATATATATATATATATATATATATATATATAATACGTTTTCTTGTTTAATAATTTAAAACAACATAGGTTATTCAAATACAAGAATATTTATTAATTTATATTCAAAGCTTCTCGTTGGTAAACAGTACCAACATCATCAGGAATGAAAATCACAATTATCATATATAACACACACACACACACACACACACACACACACACACACACACACACACACACACACACACACACACACACACACACACACACACACACACACACACACACACACACACACACACACACACACACACACACACACACACACACACACACACACACACACACACACACACACACACACACACACACACACACACACACACACACACACACACACACACACACACACACACACACACACACATGTATGTTTATTTATTTATTTATATATAAACATCAATATACATTTAAGTTGTAACTAGGAAGATTCTCCATGTATAAATACGAGTATAATCACAATATCTGTTTTTAATTGGATCGTTTATTTTGTAATAATTTTGTAAATGTTCTGAATTAAATATGACACAATTATAGAAAATGATTTATTATTTCACGTTGGTTTGTAAATAGAGACAATAAATCAATGATATGTTTACGGGTAAATTAAAACACTTCTAATTAATTACTTTTATATGTAATACTAAATATATAATTTTAAATGAGTCAAATGGATTATATTATGTTATTGAGAGATGAACTCTTTTTATGAAGTAAAATTTATTAGACACGTGTAAGATACAGCGAACTTCTGTTTTATCGTTCGTATATACACGCTTCGTAAACGTACACATTGGATATTTTGCATGAAATGCAACGGTTATGAATCACGAGTATATGTCAGCATTCACATCTCTATACATGAAAGAATACGAAACAAGTGATACAAAAAAGTCTCAAAGTGAATTCCTTGTTGGTAAAAATGATAAAAATTTTATTTTAGTAACTTTGTTTTAAATAATTATAATCAATAATAAATATATACATATGAAAGAATTTCAATATCAAGTGGAAAATAGAAAGCGAAATAATTTATTAAAATTATTCATTTAAATTTAATGAAAGAATTAATATTTGAAAATACTATATTTACATCAAGTGTCATCCAGTAAAGTGTAAACAAATGTATTTAGAATGGATGAATAAAGATTTTATTAACGGTTGTAGATTTGAATTTATATATATAGAATGGGAACTAATAGAAGGAATTAAAAAAGGAGGCTACATATCCTTGTTTAGGTAGTGTGATCTTATGAGGAATAAGTAAATATCTACAAATTCAGGAAGAGGATCACGGTTTAATATGACTGGCCAGGCAGGGTGTGAATAAAAGTATGGGATCAATTGCTTTTTTTAAGACGGGCTTGGGTGACTCTAAACAAACACTGGTGCCCATTATGGCAGCTTAGATGGAATTCCTCATAAATATTGCTGAAAAACCAAACAACTGGAACAATTAGAGAGCCACCCACTACAGCTATGAAACTTTTTAAGTGGAGGCCTAGTGCTGAATGGTTCCGAAGTGAGGTCTGAAGGCGAGACATGTGGGAAGAAGAGCGCGGATGTATAATGAAACCTACACACTGAAGTTGGGACAAGAAGGGGGAAGAAAACAATGAAGGCCTTGACCAAGGATAAAACCAGGTGGACATGCTGGCTTAACAAGAAACCTCGACGCTGAAATCATCAAGAGAACGACCACTTGGCTACTACCTATAAGCAAGGTTTAAGGCAATAAAACTGTCTAAATCTATAGTAATACACAGATGTTTTACATCGACACAAGGTTCCGATTACATTCACATTTTACTCCCATAATAAAAATTGTTATTCGAAAAAAAGGCTTGGCTATTTTCTTTATAAATGTATGAAATACAAATCATTTAAATTCATTATTTGTATAACTTTCACGTTAGAAATTGCTTGTTTCGAAAATTTTGTTACTTTAAAATTACTGAACAAAAGACAATGTTATTAAATCATTAAAAAATTCTAGTATTTTAAATACCTAGATATAATCCTCCATTAAAACAATGCCTCTGAGAGGTAAGGCAAAAAGTACAATAAATAGTTCGGAAGTCACTCTTTAACGAGTATTTAGGCTGAAATTCCTAATATACTGATGTTCATCTACGTTAGGAATATTTGTATGTGTTCAAGTATATTTTTCTGCCTTTCCTAACACTACAATATTTCTTTTTTGTTGATTCATTTCGGAATAACTCTCATTTTCAAAACTTAAATAATGCTTCTACTCTAGCTTTCTAGAAGTACCATTTACGTTATGAAAATGAAGTAATTCCGAAACGCGTAAACAAATGAAAATATTTTAATGTTATTAAAGATCGAAAAAAGTGCTCGAATATACAGTAGTTGAGCTATTTTTTGTGAACATTTGATGTCAAACATCATATTTTATAATCTGTATACTTAAAAAGATGAAATTCATTTTTTATCTTTGTTTCAAAGTCGCGAAATAAACATTTTTTTCATCAGTGTGTAATCTAAGAATCATTGTGTCTAGTGCACAAGAACATAATAGCTTTTTGATTGTTAGCTCTGAGAAGTTTGCAGTCATCTTATCAAGACTCTGTTATCCAGCAATATGAATATTAGCCAGTGACTGCAGAAGCAGTTTGCAAAGTAAGGCGCCTCGGGGTAGTTAACGAGCTAAGGGTAAAAACGGAGCCATCCCCAGGGACAAGATATCGGCTTCCTTCAGGACTGTATTAACACGGTTGTTAACTTTCGACGTAATGAAATCCTGCCTCTGAAGTTCGGAGTATAATTATACACAAGGGTATATCTCTTATCGTAGTGACTTCGGTCCCTGTTTGTACTGTCTGAGAGGCTGATTTAATATAATTCGTCCCCTAAATAGTAACTGATTGCAATCGTTCTATGCAATCAAGGTATGAACGTGTATCGATAACTAAACGTGCCGAGGGATGTAAAGAAAATAAATAGGCCTACTTAACGATTTCATTTGAATTATTTTGGTTTTTCACGCAACATTATAACGTTAAAATGTACAAAAATATTATGGTAAACTGAATATAAACTAGAAGTTCCATTTCTTTGGTTTTATCTCAGTAAAAACAATTAAAAATTAGTAAAAAATGTGTTTTCCATTTTAAAAATATTGTTACCATTAATTACGAAAAAACAATGACTAAATTTGAAAAAAAATCACCATCAGTGACAATGGTTTCGTTTTATTCAGTTGTGTTCAATATAACAAATCAAGTTAACAGGATAGTAACTAAAGCTAACAGGATAGTAACTAAAGCAAAGAGAATAGTAACTAAAGCTGACAGGATAGTAACTAAAGCTAATAGGATAGTAACTAAAGCAAACAGAATAGTAACTAAAGCTGACAGGATAGTAACTAAAGCTAACAGGATAGTAACTAAAGCAAAGAGAATAGTAACTAAAGCTGACAGGATAGTAACTAAAGCTAATAGGATAGTAACTAAAGCAAAGAGAATAGTAACTAAAGCTGACAGGATGGTAACTAAAGCTAATAGGATAGTAACTAAAGCAAACAGAATAGTAACTAAAGCTGACAGGATAGTAACTAAAGCTAATAGGATAGTAACTAAAGCTAGCAGGATAGTAACTAAAGCTAACAGGATAGTAACTAAAGCTAACAGCATAGTAACTAAAGCTAACAGAATAGTAACTAAAGCTGACAGGATAGTAACTAAAGCTAACAGGATAGTAACTAAAGCAAACAGAATAGTAACTAAAGCTGACAGGATAGTAACTAAAGCAAACAGGATAGTAACTAAAGCTGACAGGATAGTAACTAAAGTTAACAGGATAGTAACTAAAGCTAACAGGATAGTAACTAAAGCAAACAGAATAGTAACTAAAGCTGACAGGATAGTAACTAAAGCTGACAGGATAGTAACTAAAGCAAACAGAATAGTAACTAAAGCTGACAGGATAGTAACTAAAACTAACAGGATAGTAACTAAAGCAAACAGAATAGTAACTAAAGCTGACAGGATAGTAACTAAAGCTAATAGGATAGTAACTAAAGCTAGCAGGATAGTAACTAAAGCTAACAGGATAGTAACTAAAGCTAACAGCATAGCAACTAAAGCTAACAGGATAGTAACTAAAGATAACACGATAGTAACTAAAGCTAACAGGATAGTAACTAAAGCTAACAGGATAGTAACTAAAGCTAACAGGATAGTAACTAAAGCTAACAGGATAGTAACTAAAGCTAACACGATAGTAACTAAAACTAACAGGATAGTAACTAAAGCTAACAGGATAGTAACTAAAGCTAACAGGATAGTAACTAAAGCTAACAGGATAGTAACTAAAGCTAACAGGATAGTAACTAAAGGTAACAGGATAGTAACTAAAGCTAACAGGATAGTAACTAAAGCTGACAGGATAGTAAATAAAGCTAACAGGATAGTAACTAAAGCTAACAGGATAGTAACTAAAGGTAACAGGATAGTAACTAAAGCTAACAGCATAGTAACTAAAGCTAACAGGATAGTAACTAAAGCTAACAGGATAGTAACTAAAGCTAACAGGATAGTAACTAAAGGTAACAGGATAGTAACTAAAGCTAACAGGATAGTAACTAAAGCTGACAGGATAGTAACTAAAGCTAACAGGATAGTAACTAAAGCTAACAGGATAGTAACTAAAGGTAACAGGATAGTAACTAAAGCTAACAGCATAGTAACTAAAGCTAACAGGATAGTAACTAAAGCTAACAGGATAGTAACTAAAGCTAACAGGATAGTAACTAAAGCTAACAGGATAGTAACTAAAGGTAACAGGATAGTAACTAAAGCTAACAGGATAGTAACTAAAGCTGACAGGATAGTAACTAAAGCTAATAGGATAGTAACTAAAGCTAACAGGATAGTAACTAAAGGTAACAGGATAGTAACTAAAGCTAACAGCATAGTAACTAAAGCTAACAGCATAGTAACTAAAGCTAATAGGATAGTAACTAAAGCTAACAGGATAGTAACTAAAGCTAACAGGATAGTAACTAAAGCTAACAGCGTAGTAACTAAAGCTAACAGGATAGTAACTAAAGATAACAGTATAGTAACTAAAGCTAACAGGATAGTAACTAAAGGTTACAGGATAGTAACTAAAGCTAACAGGATAGTAACTAAAGCTAACAGGATAACAACCGAAGGTAACGGTTTAAAATTCAATATAAGTGAATAACAATTCAAACTAACAGGATAGTAACTGAAGCTAACAGGATTACAATTCAAAATAAGTGAATAACAAGTCAAGCTAACAGGATAATAACCGAAGGTAACGGATTAAAATTCAATATAAGTGAATAACAATTCAAACTAACAGGATAGTAACTGAAGCTAACAGGATTACAATTCAAAATAAGTGAATAACAAGTCAAGCTAACAGGATAATAAAAAAAGGTAACGGATTAAAATTCAATATAAGTGAATAACAATTCAAACTAACAGGATAGTAACTGAAGCTAACAGGATTACAATTCAAAATAAGTGAATAACAAGTCAAGCTAACAGGATAATAAAAAAAGGTAACGGATTAAAATTCAATATAAGTGAATAACAATTCAAACTAACAGGATAGTAACTGAAGCTAACAGGATTACAATTCAAAATAAGTGAATAACAAGTCAAGCTAACAGGATAATAACCGAAGGTAACGGTTTAAAATTCAATATAAGTGAATAACAATTCAAACTAACAGGATAGTAACTGAAGCTAACAGGATTACAATTCAAAATAAGTGAATAACAAGTCAAGCTAACAGGATAATAACCGAAGGTAACGGATTAAAATTCAATATAAGTGAATAACAATTCAAGCTTACAGGATAGCAAATCTGGCTAATAAGTGGATAATAATTCAAGTTTCAAGATACCAAGTTAAGCTAACAAATGAAAATACCGTTTTAAGACGGTAAAATTGTTACTGTCATTGATAAATTTGGTGGAATTTTAAAACTTGTATATCTATAAGTATAAGGTATAGCTTTAGCAATATTTATTGATCTCTGTTGACTTGGATTTCGGTATTTAAAAAATACTGAAACCAGTAATGAAAACATTACTGAATTTTAATGTCTGAGCGAATTCAAAAAAGTGTAGGCCTGTATTATTAAAATTGAATCCAAGAAGTAAATCGATATATTTGATCGGTTTATGCTAAATTTTACAAATACACACATCACACATAAAACACACAACTCGCAATGCACACCACACACAACAGACACACTCACTAACTCTCTCTCTCTCTCTCACACACACATACACACAAACACACACACACAACACATAGATATGTGTATTCATGTATACAGTCTCTCTCCCCTAAATAAATATATATATATATATATTTTAAAAGAACATAGGTTATTCAAATACAAGAATATTTATTAATTTATATCCAAAGCTTTTCATTGGTAAACAGTACCAACATCATCAGGAATGAAAATTACAATCACACACACACACACACACACACACACACACATATATATATATATATATATATATATATATATATATACATGAGATACTGTGAAAATTATAAAAGTTTTTATGCTACTGAATACATATTAAATGTTGTGACAGAAAGTTAAAATATTTATAATTGAGTACTAAACTTTAAATTGCAACTTTTGTTTTTGACTGAAACGCATTCTTCTTCTGGCTACGTGCTTATTCCTTTATGTTATAAAAGAAAGAGGCTTTTGAAAAATGACATCGCTGACGGAGATTATATTTCATACAACTTGATAAGTCAAAACAAGATGGCTGACCATTTTTCCTTGCCTCATCCTGTTACTTCTGTAATAAGATTCGTCCGGGGCCTTCATTCCCCCCCCCCCAACTGTTGTATCAATGTTCTGCTCACTTGAAATCCAATTGTCTTCCAGATTTCCTCTAACTTTCGTAAAAGTTTTGCTTCTACACAAGTTGTGGCCAATAATTGTTTTCCTTGAGATATTTTACGCGAAAACATGTCAGAACGCTGGTGTAAAATGTATAAACGCTTTTCAAAATTTCGTTTTTCTCAAGATATTGTAACAATTGTGTGTTTATTTTCAGTTAAAGAAAATATTTTAGAAAAAAAACAAATATTATTTGCCGCTAGTATGAGGAATTTAAATATAACATTTCCTTTTCTTTAATTTTCAAAAAACGTTAATAATTTAACATTGAATAAGAATACAAATTTGCAATGCAAATGTAGGTTATTATACTTAGCAGTATTTTTTCGTATCAATTCTTTCATTGTTTTATGATATAATTAGTTTTTTAAAATTTCATTTTAGAAAAGTTTAAAATTATATAATATGATGTTTCAACAAATTATCTATTTAAGTTTAATTGATATTTTGGACCTATTTTCAAACAAGTATAGTCCTATATATTATCTTTAATATGTCATAATATGTTTGATTTTATTTTAAAAAATTCATACATCTTCAAATAATTGTAGAAAATAAATTTTGTGTTTAAAAGCTAATGGAATATAAATAGATGAACGGAAATACTATGTTTGGGAATTACATTTTCTACGATTAAGCTAAATAGATTAAGAGTAAAAGATATGTGACAACTTAAACCCAGACATGGACCCCCGATATCCGCAAAGCCCTCGTGGCAGCAGCCCCTAACTGACCACATGCACATGCAGTCAGTGAGCGATGATTAAGTATTAAATATCTACATACCAAGCTATGGAACTCTTTTCAAAGTTTCTTAGAATAAATAGAAACAGAACTGTAAGTGTTGTATGCGGTATGAGTTGAAGCAACCTGGCAAGAATGAAAAGCCGTCATGAGAAACCCCGCAATATATTATGGAGGAACCCTTTTGTAGTTGAGTATCCTTAAGGAGTACAAAAGAGGTATAAATTACAAATATCTTATTACAAAGACTTCAGATGGAATATCATGTACTTGGTCTTCTGCTGTCAACTCGGAGCTGGAAAGAAATGCGCAAGATCATCTGTAGTTCATTTAGCCGTAATTATTTAGTAGTAAATTTTAGAAGTACAGTAGAGTCTCGATAATTCGAGGTACATGTTACCGAGACCACCTCGTATTGCCAAAAAACTCTTGTTATACGGAAATACGTTCCTGTACATTAGAAAAAACGGGAGTTCTAATGAACCCTGATACTATATTTAGAATATACAAATACGTTTATAGACATTTTCTTGATTTCTGTACTTATATAAATTTAATGTTATTTTAGAATTCATTGTTCATTTCTGTTGCTACATTTTTTTGGACAAAGCTGTTATGTGTCTTCTGCGTTTGCTTATCAGATAGTTCTCGTGCTGCGGTGTCGTGTAGACATCTTAGCAGAAGCACATCCGTTTTCTTGGTGTCTTTCCAAGAATGTCGTTCCTTCACTAATTTTCGCTTCTTATACTGTCTCGGTCGAACCTTTATATTTATTCTCTTCACCACTGCTTTCAGTAGTTTTTTTTGTAGCGTTTCAATAATCGTAACATCTATTATCTTAAAATGTTCACATCGGAATTTTTACAACCTGGAAGTTTTTTGATAAGAAATGTCAAATCTGTTTTTTTCTGGTTGATGAATGACACAGTCAACAGTTTCACTATGACTTGGGATTTTATTCCACGATTTACTTGATGATTGTCTATTATCTAGTTTCATGATTGGAGCATGGTAATTGTTTTTTAGAAAACCTTCACTGCTTTCTTCCTATTTATTCGCTTCCAAGAGAGATTGTAAAAGATAATCTGTGTATTTGTTTTAATACATTCCAGAACACACTGATCCATCAGCTGGATTAGACTCGTAACATTTGGGGGAAGATATAAAGCACGGTTATCATCAGAGCACTGTTATCTTCATCGAAATGCGACAGTGCTTTGTCTAACAGTAAAATAACCTTCCGAGGCAAATTCTTTGCTTTAATAAACTTTTCAGTTTCGGGCACAAGCTCATTAAAAACAGCTTTTGAATAGTTCTCTATTTATCCAATCAGCACTTAAATTCTTACGTGAAACCTCCAACGCCGGCGGCTAAGATGATTAATCCTGCGGTTTAGCCTACTCGAAGTCGGACTCGAATTTAACGGAAGATCGACAAATCGGATCTCAAAATATCGAGACTCTCATGTACTAAATAACTAGTAGTAACAATTTAGTTTATGCTAGTTACTGAAAGCCTTGGTTTGTAAATGTCACAGGAATGTCCAAGATATTTATATAGCAATATTTATATATAATATTTATTATATCACTAAGATATTATATATAATAATTATATAGTGAATGAACTAGCAGAAATCTAGATTTTCATAACTCAAATAACACCTAAAATCATTTTGATTAAGATGAGTACTGTGAGAAATAAAATGTAAACAGGTTACAAATGAATAAAAACAATGCAAATTTAGGTTAATGCTGTAAAATAAAAATACAGAAATGAAGCAAATTACAATTTGAATTGATACATGTTACAAAGAACTGGTAGTTTTATTTTAGTTATTTATTATATATCCTTTGTTGTTTTATTTTTCATTTTCCTTACCCATATATTTATAAGCGGCTAATAGCTAATAGTTTCGTATTCTTTGGCGTATTAATGCGACCACATTACACTTGATAGCGTATAACCTAATAAAATGGATTGTCCGCCAGAGGCGCTCTCGCTCAAGGTAAACTCAGCTCGTTATGAAATAATTTGGATTGCAGTTGTAAGTAATAATATAACCATGTTTTGTATGAAATGCGCCGAAAGGGACTTGCGTAATCAATCATAGGTTAATTAATAGCTTAATTACTTGTCAGTAATTAGATTAGGACCGAGAATGGAGGTGAGCGCTCTCAAGGTCGTGGCTTACCCTAGATGACTAGTGGCTTAAGTTTTACACATGTTGTGTCCTGCGTCCTGCTTGAAGGCGTAGTTTTTGCAATCGTAGTTATAATACAGTTAGGAATCACTGACGTTGCCAGAAATAAAACTTCAAATAATTTTGTTTATAAAATAAAACCATGTAAAGCTTTAAGATTTGATAAGATCGTAGCAAACACAACCTTACAAAATGCATAAATAGTTTAATTTTCAAATATTATTATTTAGGACCTAGAGAGTGTAATTAAAAATATATGATGTTATTATACTATAATTTCATTTGTAAGGGACTTAAACCTAACCTCCAAACAACCTCTAATTAAAGACGAAAACAGCTGTGGGTCACTTTTTACATTTTTGGAAATCTATCGTGTAATCGTTTATGTCCCGATTGTTACGTATTCTCGTTGACATTCCTGAACGAAGACTTCACTTTGTAGTCATTCACTCTCATGTACGAGTACATTACTCTTATATGTTGCACCATAAAAATTTTAACTTTAAAAGTTACTTGTTAATCTTTTAAATAATAATATTTCTATTAGGGCTTCAGTACATAACATTTTGTTTTTCTGCAGCTTTGTACACTGCCACAGCTTTTTAGTTTTCTGTCAGTGTTCATTCAATCTCTAGTTCACTCTCCGTTGTTATTTTGAGAACTATCTTCGAAAAAAAACAACTCGTCACCTAACTTGTTTTTCTTTTCAACGTTTCTCTATTCCCTGTTCTTGTAGAGGGCATCTCTTGTTTCTTATCTGTATCGGTCCTATACTATGTGCCCAAAGAAATATTTGTCGTGGGTATATCTTTTAAACATTTTACGTAGCGCCTAGATTGATCTAAGCTTAATAACGACTTTTTAACTAGTAGTGTACTTTGAATTATCATTGTTGAATGGTTTAATTTCTCAAAAACATTTTCTATTTCAACAATTTTTTATTCTGTTTCCATTAATGTGTTTAAATGGGACGGAACGTGATCGGATAAAACAATTTGGAATTAAATTTTTCATACGTAGACTGAATATATAAAATCCACCTTTTTCACTACCCAGTGGACTGTTTACATTACCCGCCCTCTAATCTGCGTCACTGTCTTCGCCGCTATTATTTTCGAAATAATTAATAATTAATAGGGATAATAGAATTTTCAACATGATTACTGTCTGGAAACTCACCAGAGTTATTATTAAGTACAATGAATCCACTAGAGAGAAGGTATATGATGCTGGGAAAGCTACTTTTCATACAAGAGTAAATGAATACCTGTTGTATTGGTGATAACAGAAATTGTGTCATTCAGGGTGAGGGTAAATACTATAGAGAGGGTAGAGTCTATAAGTCCGATACAGTTGGTCTACGTTTAACACATCATTACTGGGCTATTATGGCTTTTATATGTCTCTCCCACTAAAACACCATCATCTTTAGATTTATGTATTACAGGCTGTTGCTAGAGGATAATGGCTAACGTAATTATTGCATTCTTTTCTGCGTCCTTGATTATGAGAAGGGCGTTGCTTTTGATCAAGGTCTTTGGTAATGAAGATCTTTGCAATAAACGTCTTTTCCTTCGCCCTAAAAATAAACAAATGAAAGTGATGAAGTGAAAGAAAAAAATAATAAAAGCGAATAATATGAAGTAAAGAGAGTTAAGTAGGATAACTCGTAATAGAATATTGAAACATACAATACATTAAACACGCTTTACCAGTTAAATAAATGAATAATAACAATAATATTAAATGTAAAAAACGAAACGTTTTTTTTTCATTTTACAATTGCTAGAAAATTTGGGAGAATGTCAAAACCAAAACGAAAATTTTTGCTGCAGTTCGCGTATAGGGACACATGTGTGTTGGAAGTTAATTTGAATTATTTGACTCTATCTTCTGCCATAAAAGAAGATCTAAAAGACATCAATATAAATGATAAAAAATAAGTTTTTTTTTGCTAATATTCATTACAGGACGTAATGGTGATTTATTCTACTATAGTTAAAAAACCAAATACAAGTACAGGGAAGTCTCATTTAAACGGACACATACGGTTCTTGATATTTTCTCCGCCTATGAGAGGTGTCCGTTTGGTGGAGGGGTGTTAGGAGAGGCCGAATTTCAAAAATAATTACAGTATTTATTCACTACACACTTATTTATAATCCATTACATAATAGGCTACAGTATTTAACTAACAATAATATATTAATGTCTTTAACACTAATACTAATGTATGGTATTTAATTAATAATGTAGGCTCCCTTTTTATAAATACAGTATACAGTACAATAAATACTGTACTGTACTGTTGTTAAACATAAGTTCTAAAGCAAATTTTAAAAAACACTGAAACAATACAGTAATATGCAATTTTTTAATTTGTAAAATACTGTAGAGCCTAGCCTATAACATTTTAAAATAAAGATTAATCGTCGTTTGTTTTGATGATTGTGAGACTGTACAACAGTTAGCCGCTCTTTTGAACCCCCCCCCCTAACCACGTTTCGTCTATAAAATACACCGTTTTTCCGGGTAAACCACGGAAAAACAGTCGCGTTTCATCGGCCTTGAAGACATCTTCACGTGCATATGTATAATACCTGGCAATTGGTTTTCGCATTCACTCACTGTATTTCTATCTACAGAAGCACTTTGCCCGGAATTGTTTTAAAAGAAATCATGTTGTGTACAGAATTTTTCGAGTCATTAATTACATGGCTTGTAATCGTCAATCCCGAGTTCACTCGAAACCTCTTAAGCCTTTGCTTGGATCATAGGCCCGAAAGTTGGAATTTTTGAGCTCTAACCTTTTGAAACCAATCAAAATCTACCTTATTTACTGTCGTATCCGATCCATGCCCAGTAAAGTGTCTTCACACACTTTGGTTTCAGTTTTTACTGAATTGCTATAAAATCATATCTTTGTTTTTTATTATTTCTGCTGCACTTGTTTTACTTATCTTAAAACTCTCTGCAATTTTCTGAACAACACATTTTTCACTGTTAGCATAATGAATTACGACTACCTTTTCAAGTAGGCTCACACATTTGCGAGGAGCCATGTGTAAAATTCTGATTGTATACGTAGTTATTTCCACTACATTTGTCCGCATATCAGAGGTGCAAAGAACAAAAAAAAGGCACCATTGACTGTCCGTTGTCCGTCTAATGGAGTTTACGTTCAAAGGGGGGAAAAATCTATGTACGTATTATTAAAGTTTTCGGTTCCCAGAAAAATGTCCGTTCAAGAGAAGTAAGTGTCCGTTCATTGGAGGTGTCCGTTCAGGGAGGTTTCACTGTACATGTATTTGGAATTTTTTGAAACCTTTGTGGCGTTCTATCGACCAATCAGGAAATGGTCCTAATTATTGGAAAATAGTAGCCTCTACTAAATGAAGAACAAATACAAATTTGTTCTATATACTAGTTCAAGTAAACATGATTAGTACATAATGTTTTAGAAGATTTAAAAACGCTAATAAATATTAATATAACAATGATATGATTTAATCTTATCTTTAGAATAACTCTTAAATGTTTTGTAAAGGGTGGAACTATTATGCTGCATAAACCTTAAACTATATTTCATATAATACAGTACAAATTTAACTGTATCGTAAATAAGATTATAATTAATAAAACTGTATTGTACTGCGATGGATATACAATTATTAAATGATTATGAATAAATTCATAATAATATTTACGCTTATGAATATTAATTGAAAGCGAAAGTCTCGTAATAGTGCTTAAAAAATAATTTGTAAATTTTTTAGCAAATATAATTTTTATACTTGCTACAAGCTACTTGGTTTCATCAAATACCATGATTTTCTATATTCTACATTTGGTTCTTAAAATTTAAAGTCAAAGTTTGTAACTCTTTTTCAGTTCCTCCTATTAACTCACATTCTCTTGATATATATATATATATATATATATATATATATATATATATATATATATATATATATATATATATTGTACAAACATTCAATCCTGAATAAAATACGTTTATATTTATCTACTTTAGTTCAAATACATTTTTTTCAAACCTCTAGTGGATGACAATTAATGTTAATACAGTTTTTTTCAAATATTTATTCAATAATTAAATTATAAAAATGTGGAGGTTTACTAACTCTTTGACACTGAGCTAACTTTTCTACAGCTAGAAATGTATTTCTCAAAGATATATATGCATTTTTCTTTTGCCCCCCCTTCATTGTACAACCTTAAATTGTTGCCATGATTACCACCACAATATCATAAATATTGCTCTAGAATTAAAAATTAATGAAAATAAACAAACAAACTGGATTAACAGTAGCGAACCATGCTTCGCAAACGTACAATGCGAAAGGAAAGCGAAAAGAAACTACAACGCAATGCAACCAACTAAGAACAGGAAGCGTATAAATAGTAACAAACAAACATAATAATCCAACACCATAAAAAGAGAAGAAAATGGAAAATTGCAAAGAAATTTAGAGGGAAGTTTGCTTTCTATTTTGCCACTTAGGACCTAATATTGTTATTCTGACATATGTATATACATATTTATGTTAACTGTAACTATACAATAAATAAAAACACAAGTAAATTTTATCTTTGTTGATTTAAAGTAAGAATTGACTTAAAAAAAGTTATATGACTTGTTTATATATAAAAAATATTATTTAGTTTTTGTAGAATATATTAAAGTGTGTTATAAACACTTATAAAGCTTTCGATCAAATCACAGACGAATTGACATTGGCAATTAACTGCCCACAATCCGACACCTAAATAGTTCCTCATTAGCGGCATTTATTAAATAAAATTACAATAGTTTTTATGTTGCAATAATATTTACAATATTTATTGTAAACTATTTACAATTAAAAAAATATTGTAATTTTGTTAAATAAATGATCCTGAAGAGGACATTGTTAAAATACCGAAACGTTGGGCAATGAATTTTTTATATTAATTTGTCGTGATTTGATCAAAAGCTTTCTACTAATGTAATAATATAATGCGATATAAGTTAGCATTGTATTGCAATTGTATTTGTGCGCATGTGCGTACGTGTGCGTACGTGTTCTTACCGACCTTTTACCCTGCCTTACCATGGCCCTTTCTCTTCTCAATTGTTAAGTCAGTAAGAAAGTAATGGTTCCATTGACTACGAACCTATTTTCATAGACCTGTGCCTCAAGGAATAAACCTCTCAGAGGAACCAACCCCTGAATTTTTGATAAAACCAATTAGCCTCCGATAAGCCCTGTTCAAGCTCCTTTTCGGGTAGTGGAATCTTTGAGAGACACTTGTGATTTAAAGACTATACCTGGATATCTAGTGAACTTATCTTATTTAGAATGAAAACACAGCTAATTGGAAAATATACCTTTTTATTTATTTGTTCCAAGGTTCGAATTAATTATTATTGTTTTTATTTAATTTAACAGGATTTTCTTGACTAATTACTTTTTCAAAATTTCATACAACTTGCCATTTAATTGAACATTATTATCTCATTCTATGTTTTTAAATTTTCTTATTATCATTAATTTTGTATATAATTTAAATTATCAAAGTTACCATAATTAATTTTGTATATAGTTTTGATTGTTACAGTTAAATTTAACATATTTTAAAATCTGATTCTTTTTCAAACACTTAATATTACTATTTAATGCCTTTAGGCTAGGCCTTGAACAATTAACTTCTTTAGAAATTATTCATTAGAAATTTACTTAGAAAAAGCCATATAAGATATACACCTTTATACTTAATCCATACATTCCCACAGCGATGGGAATGGAAAGTCAATTTTGAATCTTTGTTACTTAAATTTGGGTAACCTAAGAGAGTTGACTAATCAGTCCCTTAGGTTATTCCCATCTTATTTAATTTTGAATTTAAGTTAATATAATTTGAAGTAAAATGTTATTTAAAAAGAATAATTAAATTGATTATATAACCTTGTACTGTAGAAATCTTTTTATCTTCATTAATTTTGTCATCTGTCGGTCCCGTTACAGCTTCAAGGATCTTGGTAGGTAGGCGTCTCTCCATAATTTCGTTTAATCTTCTTATTTTCTTTAATTTTGCATTTTGGTGGTCGAAATTTTGTTCTGGGTATATATAAGCCCTTGCTCATATATATCTTCCTTCCCCTGATCACATCGTAGCACTTTTTACTCTGTTTCTAGCACATTTTTTCTTGTCCTAGTCGCATGGTACTAAAACACGTCTGCTCGCCTTGAGAGCCTAATGCATTCTAATTCTGGATAGCGTCTTCTTTGTGAGGCCCGTATTCTCCAATTTCAAACTTCCCACGCCCTAGTATCCATTTTTCAACTTTTGCCCAATCAGAAAGCCGTTGCCATGGCAATTGACTTTGTTTGTTCGGAAATTCTGAACTAAGATTAGTTTCACTTTTTGTAAAAGGCGTTTCTGTATTCTGATGTGTCCTTTCCATTTTTACCTTTTATTTAATAACGTATTTGACTTTATTTCTTCTTATTTAATTTAATTTTCTTTTTAAAATTCCTAATCCAATGTTCGACTGTAGCGCTTTCGTTTCGTAGTGACAAGATTTATAATCAATACCCCAGGCGGATTTTTCCGGAATCAAATATGACTGCTTCTAGTATAACCTAATTTCTAGGCTATTACATTTTAACATTTAATCTTTACTTTTACATAAATACTATTTTCCCTAGCTAGGCCTAATTTACTTTCCTCACATCTTATAAATTTACATTCTTTATTCCTGATTATATTTAAGTACAATTATTTTAATAGCCGGCATCTAGGCCGAGTTTGTTATACTACACAATTACCGTCTTTTTTGTATACATAATTTAGGCTATCCACTTTGAAGTGATAATTTTTCTTATTGATTATAATTTATGTTTTTTAAGTCTAAAGTTATTTCTAATTTTCTTCATTTTACTATTATTTACCCTAGTTTTAATATTATTATTATTATAATGCTTTAAAATTTTTACATATAAATTTAGCCAATCATTTAACCAGGTTAGGTTTGATTCTGGTATTCTGTACAATTACCCTGATTCTTTGCATCGGACATTCTGGCCGCTGCAGTGTGTAAGCAAGGGGAGAGATGATAAAGAGGGCACTAAAGATAACAAAGAGTTAAAACTCTTATCTTGTTAATACTTGCACAAAGCTGGAGCGTGTTGTTGCACTGACTCACAGATTTGTTCAGGATAAATGCCACGATCACGGAGTTGCCTGACATTGTTCCCAATATTCGGTTTAATGAATAATTCAACAATTAACTTTCGATTAATCTCGAATAGCAACGGTATTTATAAACAGTTACATCATAGTGAAGACAAACACCCACTCACCCCAAGGTCGATACTCCATTGTCTCCAAGCAGAGTCAATGACATTTACAGTTATCTGGGACGCTATGCTACACGTAGTTGTCCTTCACTTCCACATATCCCCCAGCAATTATCGAGATTAATGATATCGATAGCGATTGCATAGTATTTTTAACATATTCCTCCTACGTACGATTTAGTTATTATTGTATTTAAAGTTGCTGTGCCTCATAGGTGTCTAATTTCTTAGATTTTTTTATCGTATATGGCGTCATATCAGTATAATGAATGGATTTTTATGGAGGGACAAATGATAATCATTCGCGCATAGTATGAGGGACAAATTGCCTTTACGAAGAGAATTTTCCTTACAGTTACTGATATCTAGGTTATGCATCTTCTTTTTATGACATATAAAATGTGTCCTTACTATATTTTTTTTTATACTTTCAACACTATTTGTACAGATTAACCTGATCGCCTTAAGAAGCAACTTGTTCGATTGACATTGGAAAATAAAAACCTATGCTAAAACTATGAAAAAAAAAAAAAATAGTATGCAGGAAATGAAGTCGTATCTTGGCATACTTTATGGCAAATACAATACAGAATAGAAAAGTAAGGTTGCTAAAAAACATGCTAGAAATAACCAAATTAAATAGGATGTAACCAAATTAAAAGGTATGCAAGGAAAACTCAAAAGATATAAGGAAAACCCAAAGCAATGAAAGAAAAACTCAACATATAGATTACAAGAAAAAAAAACTACTGAGGAAACTCAATAAAAAAACTAAGACAAGAAAGCAAACTCCAAGATATAAAGTGAAAATTTGAGATGTAGGCCTAATAAGAAAACCTAAGATAGACAAAAACCCGAAGTAAAATATGGAAACACAAAGAAAATCCTAGGTATACAGCTATAAAACACGTTAACATATTTATAAATTTAATTCATGTTAAAATTAATATTTCACATTTGGTAACGTTAAATTGTTGAATTCTAATTACACGTTCTAATTGCAGCTTCGTTAAAATACTGCATAATTTCTGTATTTTAAATGCAAATACAGCAATCGAATAAATTTTACCGAACAAAAAATTAGTTTACTTAAACAGCGTAGGTGGGTGATATACTGTCTTAAATATTACCAACACTACACTCAGGCTTTATAAAACAGTTCGGATAAAACCACGAAATAATCATTAAAGTATGTAAATACGATAAACTGTACAACGTTTTAGTGCTGGATATGTAATTTTCTTGCTAAAAACAGTTACCAAGACAATATCAGCCAATCTCTTTTTTATAATCCGGTTAGTTTCCACAAGACAATATCAGGCAATCTCTTTTTTTATAACCGGTCAGTTTCCACAAGACAATATCAGCCAATCTCTTTTTTAATAACCGGTTAGTTTCCACAAGACAATATCAGCCAATCTCTTTTTTTATAACCGGTTAGTTTCCACAAGACAATATCAGCCAATCTCTTTTTTTATAACCGGTTAGTTTCCACAAGACAATATCAGCCAATCTCTTTTTTATAATCCGGTTAGTTTCCACAAGACAATATCAGCCAATCTCTTTTTTTATAATCCGGTTAGTTTCCACAAGACAATATTAGCCAATCTCTTTTTTTAATCCGGTTAGTTTCCACAAGACAATATCAGCCAATCTCTTTTTTATAATCCGGTTAGTTTCCACAAGACAATATCAGCCAATCTCTTTTTTATAATCCGGTTAGTTTCCACAAGACAATATCAGCCAATCTCTTTTTTTATAATCCGGTTAGTTTCCACAAGACAATATCAGCCAATCTCTTTTTTATAATCCGGTTAGTTTCCACAAGACAATATCAGCCAATCTCATTTTATAATCCGGCTAGTTTCCACATGACAATATCAGCCAAACTCTTTTTTATAATCCGGTTAGTTTCCACAAGGCAATATAAGCCAATCTCTTTTTTTATAATCCGATTAGTTTCCACAAGACAATATCAGCCAATCTCTTTTTTATAATCCAGTTAGTTTCCACAAGACAATATTATAGGAGATGAAAATCATGTTTAGGTTTTCGCCTTGAAAAAAAGACTAATTTTAAGATTAATTTCGTTGCTTATCCTGGGATGAAATATTTATAAAAATATATAATACAGTGTAAATATTTGAATTTTAAAAGGAATTGATTTATAAATGTAATATCATTAGAAACATTTCGAATGCTATACCCAAAATAATATTTTTATAGTTAATAGAGTTTTATTGTACAACCATATTAAAAACATATTAAAAACTCATGTAAAAACATATTCAAACACACCATCACCCACACTAACACACAATCTCGCTTACACACCCACACCCATATACTTACACCCACCCACCGATACTCAAACTTACACACCCATACCTACACCCATACTGAAGCACCCAAACCCAGCACCAACATACACACTCCCACATATACACCCAAAATATTCACAACCACCCACCCAAACTCAAACACACGGCCACAAACTCACACACACAGACACACATACATATTATTACTATCATGAATTACTGGCAGGTAATATTACTGTCGTGTATTATTTGTAAGTTAGATGAGATAAAATTGTAAATGTGATAGTCTTCGTTTTTCAGTGAAAAATGTTTAATATTAAAGAGAATGTTTCCGAATAAGTCTAGAAATACAATACTAACTATTTTCCGAGATAATATTTTCTTTCACAACTTTAAAACCAATGAATAATTTTAACAATGGGTACACATTATAATGGTATTTCAGAACGTGATGCGATGATCCTCTAAATCACTTACCAGAGGGTTTCAAGCTCTTACCTTAATCCTATCATCTCTATATTCACCTTCCTGCCATATTCCAGTAGGATAATCATAAAGACCAATCTTAATTTTTTTTGATAATAAAAAGTAAAAATTAAAAAAAAATATCTACAAGCCGGCATTCATGATCCGAAATATTACTACCCCATAGCTCAACAGCTTGCTTAGATAGGAGTATTCTTCTACTCCTCCAATACATGCCGTATTGCACCCGACATTTCTCATTGTATCTGCGATCACTTTGTAAGGACCTTCACCTTGAGACTGTTGAGAGTCAAGGGTGCGGTCCTTCCGCGATACAGACGTAGGACTTTCGTCCTCTTATATCTACCCGTTCCCTAGCCTTCGATGTAGCACAATGGGCACAAGTAGATAATTAAAACATTCAACACGTGCCTTTATAAATGGGATAAAGGAAATTTCCATGCTGCGTCTACCAAGACGTCAGAAAACCAAGGTTTGGATGCTTTTAACAAAACACAAGAAGAGTTTTTTTCAATGTATGTAATTTCAATCATACAAGGTTAGATAACTAATGATTCTCTTCAGGCATCTACAATATACTTACTATATAAATATTTTATAACAATAACAACATAAATTTTAAATGTAAACTATTCTCAAAATATAACTAAGAATAATTTTATTAACTTTGTAAAGTTATAGACATAATAATTTTAATGAAAAGTGTAAAGTAAATATATGTCAATGCTGAATACAATATATACATGGGCACCTTAAATATTTCTAAACAAAAACTCATAAACTTACAATAAATGAGAAGATTAACATGTGAACCTTCCTGGAACAGGGTAGAAGGGAAGATAAGTGTGGAGGGTTGCATGGCTGGCGAAGGCCTCCCTGGAAGAGCATATATAAGGTGATATATGGGTGGAGAGTCACTGAAGTAAAGCTTCTTGGAACAGGGTAAAAGACGAGATATGCGTGCAGGGATTCATTACTGACGAAGGGCTCCTTAGAAGAGGAAGTAAGGGGATGTATGTTTGCAGGGTCGTGAGGCTGAATAAACCTCCCTGGAACAGGATAGAAGGAAGATATGTGTATATGATTGCATGTCTGACGAAGGGCTCCCTGGAAGAGATACGAAGGGAGATATGTGTACAGAGTCACTTAGCTGAAGTAAACCTCGTTGAACAGGCTGGAAGGGGAGGTATTTGTGCAGGGCTGCATGGCTAACGATAGCCTCCCTGGAAGAAGGTAGAGGATCGCATGGCTGAAGTAAACTTCTTTGGAATAGGATATAAGGAGAGATATGTGCTCAGGGTCCCATGGCTTATATGGACCTCCCTGGAACAGGATACAAGGGGAGGTATGTGTGCAGGGTTGCATGTCTGAAGTAGGCCTCCTTGGAACAAGGTAGAAGGTGAGGTATGTGTGTAAAGTCGCATGGCTGAAGTAAACGTCTTTGGAATAGGATATAAGGAGAGATATGTGTTCAGGGTCCCATGGCTTAAATGGACCTCCCTGGAACAGGATACAAGGGGAGATATGTGTGCAGGGTCGCGTGGCTGAAGTAAACCTCCTTAGAACAGAATAGAAGAGGAGATAGTGCAGGGTTGCATGTCTGAAGTAGGCCTCCTTGGAACAAGATTGAAGTTGAGGTATGTGTGTAGAGTCGCATGGCTGAAGTAAACGTCTTTGGAATAGGATATAATGGGAAATATTTAAGCAGGGTCGCATGGGTGAAGTAAACCTTCCTGGAACATGATACAAGAGGAGATATGTATGCAGGGTCGCATTTCTGAAGCAGACTCCCTGTAACAGAATACAAAGGGAGATATCTCATGAACCGGGATGAAGACATTTGTCTACTTACTACCCAGCTCTTAATAATATGTATATACCAGATGATATGTATACGTAGTTATACCACGTAGAGAGAGTAGTCGTCTTATGAAATAGACGTAGGGAGATAGTGAAGCCGAATTCGCCATCTTGGTTGAGGAAAAATCCTCCAATAACGTACCGTGCAGCCCACAAAATTTAATAAAAACTTTCACTTAAATCAAGATTTAAGTCTTTTAAAGTAAGAATTAAATTTTGAAACTTGGCAGGTATAAGCAGTATGATTCCTTCATTCAGAATATTAAACCATAAAAGTAATATTTTATTTGAAAGAACGTTAAAAAATTAGATTTAATAAGGGCTGCACTTTAGGTAACATGAAAAAGTTAATAAGCGACAATCTTTCGTATTTGTCGGTTAGAAACGTTTTGTGAGCGTAAAAGTTTGAGATAATTAGTTAGATTTTATTACTCTTTTTAGTTCATGTTTGTAGAGCCATTGGTTTGCTACTAGTGAAATGGTGAAGTAAAAAGTCTTTAAACGCTGCGCGTCACATTTTCGCCGAGTACTGCCGGCCTATACTCGTAAATAGATCGCGTCTTTTGTTCCTGTAAGCATATATTTCTAAGTATTTCTTCAATTAAATAATTTTAACTTACGTAAATAATTACCTTATTACATACAAATTAAAATATATATCACTAGATAATTTGAAATTTCTCTATTAAAATTATTTATTTTTATAAATGTTTTAAGATGCTAGATTTATTTCTACAACGGCAAACTTATATTTCAAGGCCTTTTATTTTCTGACATATACTAAAATGCAGAAAAATTAAAGTGGTAGTGAAATAATAGTGTGAAAAACCTAAATTTCGAGGTCCCCTTATCCAAAATGTATAGGTCTATGTGTCTGAATCCCGACCTACAACAAAAACTACTGGTCCAATTTTACTGAAAATTTCCATTTCACTGAAAAAAGTCCATTCTGTTTAGAAACGGAAAAGTGATTTTGAAATATCAAAAAGTAACAAAAAATAATCGATAGGTAAACCAAAAACTACTAAAAAGTAAAATTAAAAAAAAAAAAAAATGAACCGAGTTTGAAAATATTAGATAAGTTTATGTGCACTGGTGTCTTATAGATTGACAGTGAGTAAATTTTTAAGTTATTTTTCATGCAAAATAATATTAAAAATATATCATCTAATGTTTTGTATTAATGTGAGAGTGTGTCAGCTACCACCTGGTACAGTTTATTTGTAAAAACTCAGAAAGTTTTATAATTTTGTGATAGGTATATTACATGAAAAAATTACTACTGACGCTCGGGGCTTCAATGTACTGGGTGGGAAAGTGGAAGGGGACCCGCTATATTGGCTGGGGAAGCTTCTTCACTGGCCTTTAGTCATGACACCTCTATTTGTATTTAGTGCTCTGTGAGCTATACCCCATCTCAGGGTAAGTTGTGGCAAGACAGGTAGCTGGGGGGTTAGGAACTGTTCGGTCGCTGAATATACGTGGACGCCCCGCCGAGTAGGCCCTACATCCCATTAGTGATGCATCGCCGATTACTCCACTTAAAAACGTTAATCTAATAAATACGCATTATTTGAGAAAAAAAGTTGATACTGTTTTCTTAATTATTATTAAACAAAAAATTGCGCATTTGTTTCATGTTAATTGGCCAACTTTAAGTGTAATTACCGGCAACGTTTCGGTAATTAAAATTTGTAATATGCTCAGTTACAACACTTCAAACCGACCTAATAACATGAGACAAACAAGCAAATAATTGTTTGTTTATTAGTAATTAAGAACACCGTATCAACGTTTTTTTCAAATAATGCGTATTTATTAGATTAACGTTTTTGAAGTGGAGTAGTCGGCGATGCGTCACTAATGGGATGGTTTCGCTCATATAATAATAATAACAACAATAATAATAATAATAATAATAATAACAATAATAATAATAGTAATAGTAATAATAATTTTATATTATATAACTTATTGTATAAAAATAACTCACCTATAATAATTTTGCCATATAAAAGGTTATCTTTCATTAATTTTTAACACTATATTTTTAAACTTTAAATTTTTTAACGGCTTACTTCTGGAATGTAAACTTTGCTTTGTTTTTAAAGTTGTTATTAATTTTGTAAACTTAAAACTACGAAAGTATTTAACACGTAATTGTTGAACATAAAATAGAACAAAATTCGTGTTTTTGGAAAGTCTTGACGATACTGTTATAAAAACGGTGTGTCTGCTTATACATGAATGATTTGACGTAATTTATTTTATCCCATTCTTTTTCGAATGTTCATTTTCGGTAACAAAAAAGTGATTGTTTCCCAGAATCAAATATAGAGCAATGGGTATGCTAGCTTTTCGTCATCTTGTTTCCTGTATGCCCACCAGGGGCACAGATGTGTTTTTGAAATATAATATTTACAGTTAGTACCTGGATTGTATTTGTTACAAGCAAATAATTTTTAAAATGATACTATTAATTAACAGAAAATAAACTAAACTCTGATGAAATAAATTTAGATCAACTAACTAGTTTCAAAGAGGAGGTAATCATCATGAGTCAAGTTACATTTTAGAAAATTGAAACTATAAATGTGAGGCGTATGTGATATATAAATTTTTTTTTGTGGTTTTGCTTTCGTCTTGTTATAAAATAATTATCTCGACTCCAAAGCCATTCTCGAGTTTTATCCATAAACAATGCCCATGTGCAGATCAGTTATGTAGAAAAACAGTTCTTCGTTCTTGGGCATAATTTGATTCCATATTTGTTTTAATTTGGAAATAAAAAATGTAGGAAATTCTCGTTGTGACAAAGGACTACATTCTTGGAGCGTGAAATATGCGTAGCGGCGTTGTGCAAGTGACACTTTTACCTTGAAATTCCTGCGCGAAGCCACGCCCCCCGACCTTTCACCCTTCCAGTCTGCTCCCATTTAGCCACGTGATAATTGGAGACCACTTTTCTTACATGGTAACTTACGCGGTCGGCGATGATTTTAAGTAGACAGATAAAACGTCCGTAGCGACCTTGACGTTTTGACCCGGATATTTTCTGGAGCTACTTAAAATTAGAATTTAGATTATTTTTGACGCCTAGAATTGTTGTTTGTAACAATGGATGTGGAGTGGAATTCGACGTAGGTGTGGTTTAAGCAGCAGAAGTCAAGTCATACTTGAAATCCGTTTTAGACTGTCATTAAAGTATCTTCGAACAGCATTTTGTCAATATATTTTGTAGGTGAATTATTATTGTTTTTTAATAGTTAATATTTATAATGCTATTTTGCTTATAATTGTAGTAATTATTTTTTGTTTTTACCAATTTAAATAGATTTATTGTTGAAGTAAAATACACACACACACACACACACACACACACACACACACACACACACACACACACACACACACACACACACACACACACACACACACACACACACACACACACACACACACACACACATACACACACACACACACACACACACACACACACACACACACACACACACACACACACACACACATACACACACACATGCACACTTCCACACACACTTTCTTGAAATTTTGAATATATATAATTTTAAGATGTATATAATTATAAGTATAAGATGTATATAAATATAATGTGTTTTCTAAACTTTTGACATAAAACAGCTGTATATATTGTTCATTGAAGACGATCAGTTGTTTTGATGGTCCACAAACAGCCATTAGATGAAGCAGCTCTAGACCCGTAATCATATAAATATTACATTTGTTTCTAATTTGGTAAATTAATGAGGTTAATAGCAGGCAATAAAAGTTAAAATTAATCTTTTTACAAAAATACCTCCAAATTAGCATAATGTGAACGACAAAATTAATGTTTAAAATCGTGTAAAGCTGAGAGTTTCCAATAAATAAATTTTCGTTAGCTGTAGGATTTAAACTATTTTGAGTAATAACGAAGTTTCAATAAAATACAGAAATACTTGTTGGTTGTAAGTTATTACCAGCTACGATAAAAGCATATTTGCAATAGTATTTTAGTACTCTAAACTAAATTAAAAATGTTCTATTGAAATTTACATATATAGCTTATACCAACACTTTTTTTAATGTTTTACTTATAAAATTGAAAGAAATATCGCAATGAGACATTGTCGGCTACAATGCTTCTTGCGAATCATGAAATATTCTTACACTCTTAGTATTCAGAATATTTCGGTCTGAATAAATACTCCCACATTCTCTTGAACGATTATTTTAATTCATAATTTGGTAACGTAATAAGAAATCTTTTGTGTTTGAGCAAATATTTGTTTGCAATAAGTCTGACTTATTTTTCCTAGTATCACCGCAATATATCCTACGTATTCCCATGATTCACCGCAATATACAGTACAGAGAGTCAGTCAGTCAGTCAAAGAGAAGGTGCCTCCCCTCCTGAGTTATGTCACATTTGGTAATTGGGCTGGATCTAAACCTCTATGTAGACTACAAGGTACAGGTACCAGACCCAAATATCCAGGGCTCCTCAATATCCTGGCGACCAATGTCGGCCCAAATTAACGAGAAAAGATTCGCAGGCATTAATGTTAACAATTTCGACCAAGAGAACCGAACAATTCACTAATTATTATTTTAACTATTAAATTAGCTTTTAACGATAGATGTAAATTTAATTTTTATAACAGTGGTTTGTATTTAAAACAATAGGCTGTATAAAAATAAAAGTCAGTTAAATAGCTTAAGGTTTTTCATAAGTAGTTACTTATATTTGTGAATTTGGGCCGAAAGGAGATCTGAGCAGCATATTTAACTTTACTATTTGAGCAATAGCATCAGTATGGGTGTCATACTTACGGTTCTGAATACGGTTTTAGTATTAATCACCTGTGTGGTTGTCAATTCGTTTCCCTCTTATCCAAACGCCTATTGCAATACTTATTCAAAAATGTAGTAATTTTGTGACGAAAATCATAGAAAATTAAATATCCTAAATTAAAATTTCAATACAATTTTGCCCTCAAGTGTTTTTAAAATTGTATTACAATTTTGAAGATTTAAAAAAATGTTTGGGGCATTAATTGCAAGTTCAAAACTAGCAGACAATTTTACATGTCTAATTATAAAACTTAAAAACGGCTATATTTAAGAATTATTGTTTTAAACGAGATTCGCAGGAATATTATATATATATATATATATATATATATATATATATATATATACATTTTTTTTTTTTATTTAACCAAAAATAAGGTAACCAAAAATATTTAATATTCCGTTAAAATATGATCCTCAAGTGTTCTTAAAATTTTATTACAAATTTAAAAGTTTTAGAAATGTTTGGGGTAATAATTGAAAAGTGGTAACTAACAGATAGTTTTATATTTTTAACTATGAAATTAAAAAACTACTTAGATGAGAAACATTAGTTAAAAATACTGTGTTATAAAAATTCTCCATAGGCTTCTACCTGAACGATTATAGCTATCGTTTATTATTAGACTACACTGTACTTATTTTAGAAATAACTTAATATTTAAGTCCATTTGTAGAGTGGCATGGGAGAATATTTTGATAGACATAAATTCTTGAAATTTCAAATGCCGTTTTATAATGTACGTTTTCCAAGAAATTTTAATCGTAAGCTAAAATACATACACAAACAGTTTATTTGTGGAACTAGCATCGAATTCGTACTATGTGGAATTTTTTATAGTTTAAAATAATAATAACGGTTTCTACTAAAAATTAATAAACTACTCTTTGTCATCTACTTTTCATTAGCCTACATTTATATTACTCTTAAAAATGTAATCATTTATTTATGATATTTTACATGTTCCAAAAATTATTTTCCAGAAATATTAGAGCTTATACTTTTTTTATGGAAATAAAAAAATTTTATTTGTTTAAAATAATAAAAAGTTGTAAATGAAGAGGCAAGTTTTCTAAAATTTCTAACGCAGTTTCAAATATATTAACAACGTTGTTACAAATTGAGTAAAAAGTTACTAAAAAATTAATTAGAATCTTCGATATTAAAAAACAAAGGATAGAGGAAAGTAGCATGAAAAACTTTTCATTTTCTATAAGGTAAATGAATTTAAAAAATAATTTTGATGGTCTGCATTTATTCATCAAATACAAAATAACCGATGTGTGCAAACTTTTTTTGTGTGAACGTTGATTTGTGGAAATTATTTACTTAATGATGTTTGAGGACAGACTTCTAGGGCAGAGTACTATTTTGAGGTGATTATTGCTTAATGCTATTTGAGGACAGACTTCTAGGGCAGATTACTATTTGAGGTGATTATTGCTTAATGGTATTTGAGGACAGACTGCTGGGGCAGAGTCCTATTTTGAGGCAATTATTGCTTAATGCTATTTGAGGACAGACTGCTGGGGCAGAGTCCTATTTGAGGTGATTATTGCTTAATGCTATTTGAGGACAGACTTCTAGGGCAGATTACTATTTGAGGTGATTATTGCTTAATGCTATTTGAGGACAGACTACTAGGGCAGAGTACAATTTTGAGGCAATTGTTGCTTAATGCTATTTGAGGACAGAGTGCCGTATTCAGTGAACAAAGTATGAGTAATATAGTTTTAACGATACAATTAAGAAACGGTAAATCAAGCAGCACGTGATTGTAGACGCTTTGTCCAGTTCACGTGACTGTGAAGGCCGACCCCTGGGGCTTTATGTGCACCAGATACGCCCACTGTGTCGCTACTGTGTCCTACTAAGACAAATTCAATTTAAATTATATCAGAAGAAATATATCAAGGTTTGTGATTTATTAAATGTGAATAGATTTTATATAATATTTACCGTTTAAGCAGAAATTGGAAGTATAAAGGACGGAGCTTATTGGACAAAAATAAAATTAATTTGCAATTAAATTTAAAGATAAACTTTAGAGAATGCAAAACATTGACTTAATAAACACATTTTTTATAACGATATTTTATTATTGCTTGGTTTTTCAATACCCTTTTAATAAAATTTCTGTAATCTGAAGAACTTTAAAAAATATTTTAGTTTAAATTCGCACAATCTTGAAAGTCTTTATGAATACATTTGTGAGTTTCATGTGTTGTTTCTAAGCAGTAGGCAGCAACAATACACATTGCCATCTTTACTTATAAAAACAAGTTGATTGTAATTTCTTTTTTCTCGTGCAGTTTCTCTTTTGCATCACTAGCTTACACAACGTTTTCATTTCTTTACAATAAATATATCAAAATCTTTTCACATCAAACAAATAATAAAAACCTCTAATAGAAAGTTCGACCTTTGTTTTGTTCATATGAAGAACTTAGATGATTGTAAAATAGCACATTAGATGCATGAATAATTTTCTTTTTTAAAGGAAGGTGGACAATTTTTCCTTTTAAGTTTCCTTCACGCTAATAACATTTCCCGTATTCATTTATTAACTTTGACTCTTAATCTAACTCGAGATCACTTAATTAAACGTGATTTTCTTACTATAAAAACTAGTTTTAGTAAAAAATTGATTTCATAAAATAAATAATCAAATCTTCAAAGTAATACACAAATTAGTTGTGAGATTTTACCCTTGTTTGTTTTTTATTCATACAAAGTTTTGGTAATTATCGTTAACATATATGATGTTATTTTCAATAAACCTTACCGTTATTCATACCAATCTGTTTGTATAAAAAAGTCTGTTTAAAATTGCAGTAAACAAAAATAAACCCTTTTTTTTCAAATCGAAATCATAAAATAGAAAAACAACCAATGAAATGTTGAATTAAAATTTACAAAGTTCGTTATTCTTTAACATCTTATGAATCAAATTAAACAATTCCTAATTTGAAAGGTTTATAAAAAAATTTAAAAATGTGACAACAAGTAAGATATCTAGTGAAGGGGTAAACCAAAATGGCTAATTATCTGGTCATTATGTTTTCTATAAGTAAGAATATAAAAACGTGTTTTACTAATTAAAATGAGGTTTAAACAAAAAATGCTTCTCAAATACACATATAGAGCAAAATTCTCCGCGACTATATATGAGGTTGTGTTGTAAAGAATGCTCCCACCCCATCTTACGCATATCGCACTACCTGCGGTAATAAAAGGGATACAGTATAATATCGCGAGCGTAGTTATTGTAATAGGCCAATGTTAATATAGGATAATGTTTTATAAAGTCTCAATTTATTAGAAATTCAAGTTGTTAAAAATGTTTTATTGATGTTTCTTCATTGTATTAGATATCCATATTCAATATTTTTCATAGGGTCTACTCTGTATAGGCTATTATGATAAGTTATCTAATGCTTATGAAAACTTACTGGTAAATAAGTACACTCACCAATTAATTTTCAGGAAGCATGACTTGAACGTAGTGGAATTTAACCTTTCAGTATTAGAGACAAATAGAACAACCTGCTACAAGGCACGAGAGAAGCAAAACGCCTCTTATAGTAACGTAGTGAGGCCTAGTGTGCTACATGTTTACCGTATTGGTACAAAACTCATTGTACAAGTGGTTCATACGCAATACGTTTGTAGCTCGAGCATTTACAGTTCGCAAGCACAGTAAATTATTGTTGGGCATTGCTAGAGAAATTTACGATTTCATGATCTGTAAACACTGTCAAGTTTTAGATATAGGCCTATGGCAAATTATTTGTAATACCCAGATTTTACAACTTGAAAAATAAATATGATGCTATATTGATGCTAATATGATGCACTAACCATTAGTTTTATCGCCTTTAGGAAAACCCATCTGTCGTGAACTTTCTTAGTCTTGTCTAGTAATTGAGAAATCGTGTACACAAAATTAAGAAATCGTATAACAACTGGATGGCCTAACAAATATTTAGGTGACCGAAAATGTAACACACACACACACACACACACACACACACACACACACACACACACACACACACACACACACACACACACACACACACACACACACACACACACACACACACACACACACACACACACACACACACACACACACACACACACACACACTCACACGACATTCATTGTCAAGACCTTCAAGAGATGGAGAACTGATGAACTACTCCAGCTGTTTAAGTGTAGTGTTTCCACCCTGGCTTAGATCAGTTAAGCTATTATTACTCTTGATAAAATATTTTTAATAATAAATAAATGTATATACAAATAATTATATTATTGTTATTATTATAGGATTTGTATTATATATGCATTATTGTGCATATTATTGTGGACAAAGAGAGAATTTGAGACTTTTCATGTTGGTAATGTTTTGATCATATTTTTCTCTTTTTTTCCTATTGAGTGTCATCTATTCAGGAGGTTAGGCGCGTTGTTTCTTTTGATGTTTTACTGTAATACAAAATAAATAATATAAATATCTGTGTTTTTTGTAATCAATTTCGGACAGTTTTTAATATGGATTCAACACCAAGAAAAACATTATAACGTTTTTTGAAAACATTTCTTTTACACAAAGTGAGATTTCTGTAAAATGCAAAATAAGTTTGAGTGTGGTCAATAATATCATAAAATTAAAAATTGGAGAAGGGTGTAAAAAGTGAGATGAGGTGAATTTCACCTCGTTGAAAGAACTATTACTGCCAAAAGCGTGCATCAAGTGCCAAGGACGATGCATTTATTATTAGAAAATGGAAAATAAATCTGTTATAAGACTAGCTTTGAGCTTACAAAAAACTTGTTCCTTGTTGGTGTTAGTGTACTCATAGATGACTCAACAATCCGCCGCAGACTCTTTACAGCTGAATATAAAGCCAGGGGACTGTTAAAAACATAACTTTAACCCCTGAAATGATTTAAAACGGTTTGATAGGGCAAAAAAATATAAAAAGTGACAAAAAAGACTTTTTAACCTTGGTGAGTAAATAAATTTTGCATACAATTTTCAATTGTTCACATGAAGTTGCAAAATAATGAATACGCTAAGTTTTAAAATAACTATTATAATGAATATTTGTAAATTCTCATAATAAAATTGTTAATTTCTCGTGTATTAAGCATTTCTTTATAGTCGTCTGTTTGTTTAATTTTTTCCCAATATTTCTCGCTATGCATAATAATTGCTAACAACCATATGTTTCCTCAGCACATCCTAACGCGCGTTAACAGATGCGCCCACTCATCCTGCTACAAAGTGATCAAGATGCACAACAATTATGGAAGCACCTTGAAGCCCACTGTCACCTTCAGTACAAAGTGATCTTTGGAAAAGAATGTTAAACCAGCCGCGACCCTGCCTATCTACTTATGCATGTAAATGCAGTGATTATATGCGCGCTTTGAGACACTTACATGTATAAGTTAATAATTACAAGGATGCTCGTGTTGAGGTCGCGTAGATTTATATGGCTGTGAACGTCTTGCAGTTGTCAAGATGTGAGTGAGAACGAGTCTACAGACAATGCAAATTGGAAGTATGTATTTTATTCGCTTTAAACTTGTCAGTTAAAGCAACCTTATAAAGAATTAGTAACGAATTAAACGATGTTCTCTTCAAGGAAACCATAAAGACTTTGTAAATGTTGTAACATACAACGTTGTAAACATTGCGAACTACTTATCAAGGATGGTCCACTTTCCCGCTCAGTTGGAGGGCGTCCTTACGCACTATTACCTTGCAGCATATCTCGCAAGGATTAGTGTTTTGTCCTCGGCAGAGTACCTACTTTGCCATGAAGCGAATTCACAAATGGACATGCAACATCTTTATATTTGCAAAAATCTGGCAGACATCCAAAAATAGCTTTACAGAAAATAAGAACCATGAGCGTTTAACCATTCTTTATTGGACTGCGCGACACCAGGTGGCAGAAATGGCAAGAGTGGGTTTTTGATGAAGAAGAATTATGTTGTAAATATTGTTAACACAAATTCTTGTAAAATCAATGATAAAATATTCAAATAGGATGGCCTCTCAACCTGTACAGATTGTAATTAATCAGTGTTTGAAACTAAAAGTTTGATTCAGTTTAGTTTATTCGTGAGAGAATTGAGGTTTTTTGAATAGGGAACTGATGCAGACAGTTTGTATGTGCCAACCAAATGTGTATATGTTGTCTTATATATTTGGCAGTGTGTTATGTGGAAAAGTGTAAGAAGAAAGAAAGGTGGTGGAAAAAGAAATGGTGACAAGGAATAGACAACTTGGCATTCGAATTTACCTCCTTGTCAAACAACACAAAGATAGATCCTTATGTGTTGCATTTCTCACCTAGATATGAATCCACTAACCCCACGAATCATACATCAAAATCGTGACTCCCGCTCGGGTGATTAGCGTTATTCCCGAGACGGAGGGGGGAGTGGAGGTTTGGTTTCTAGGGGGTCCATTGAAATGGACCTTCAACCACTTTCGGTTGGCCTTACCTAAGAGCCGTACCCTCAAACTCGGGACTTGGTCCTAGGTGTACACAACTCAGCCTGTGAGACCTTGAGAGCTCTGATGTAACTATGGAACTTGTATCCTTCGGGTCAAGCCTGGGCAAGAGTCGTAGTTAGCTAAGTGAATTCCATAGTAAGGACCATCGTCACAGTTAAATCGACACTAAAATATTATAGAAGATTTATGTGTACCAAGAGGGCTCCACAACCATTCAATATTTTGCACATACAGAGGAATATTTTTGCACAAAGTTTGAGCGACACTTTACATTATGAACAGTAAATTATGGTTTTCCTAAAGCTTAGGCCATTTTATAACTTCAAATAGAACATTTAAAACCCGTTTGTATGCAAAAGCATGGAAGAAAAACTAAATAGTATAACAATATTAATATAATACTATCCAAATATCCAAGTGCAGTAGAGCCGCACTATAACGATCTAACTAGGACTGAGGGTTTCCGTTTTAATGAAAGCCCGTTATAAACCAAAATGTTACGTTGAAGTGAATAAAATGGAAGCAAACCAGAAATAACTGTAAATATTTAATACAAATAAATAAATTGATTTAAAACAGGTAAAAGTGTTACTTACAGTCAATAGAGAAATAATTTATTAAGTTTTCTGAAGCTTCTGTGTCATCAAATTCAATGACAGGGTTAAAAAACATTTTTTACTTACTGAAAGCGTTTTGAAGCTGTTTTAAATACATTGAAGTCACCTTACAGCCGAGTGATCTTTTGATTAGTCTGGATATTTGTTTACAAATTATTTGTCAACACCTAATAATTTAGTATTATAAATATTACTGGTAAGGCTACACTATTTATATGTCTTTTGCATCATTTGAAGTAGTTTTTACAAATAGACGTGACGTTTTAGGCTGGTAATCTTTGGAAAGATTTACTTCAAGAAAACATTTATAAAAAATACACAAATTAGTACATATCATATTTATTAGTATTATTTATACACAATTTATACACTATTTACAGTTGTGTAGAATCATATTTAGGAGGACCACCTGACAGAAGGTATAAGCTACTGTATCAGCATCCGTTTAGGGGTCTCTCCCGGAGCGAGCGTCACATGTTTGTTCATGTAGCTGGGAGGTGGCTTGATTTATCTTCAAATCAATGTCGACGTCAGTTTCATTAGGGTCCGGTATAATGATTCTTTCAAACAAGAAAAAATATCGAAAAATCAGCAATGAATATTTCATTAATAATCTTAACACCATTAAGATATTGAACATTCTTATTGAAGAAAAGTGATCGGAGAGTGTTTTTTCCTTTCGAGGAAGAAGAAATGATTTTAAATGATGTAACTCATTATTACAGGGTAAAATTTACTATAACTATCGCCTTAAAAATATCTAACCCCATTTTAGACACGCTCATATAGCAACCAATTCTTTAAGAATTATTGTATCCTACTATTTTAAAGTGCATTACAATACAGGCGTAATTAAAAATAGGTACAAAATATAGACACACAGTTAACTTTACTAACGGTAACTAAACTATTCGTAAATGAACTAATTCTCCATTAATGTGGGTTTAGTATTCAAGCAATGTACGCCATGTCATGATATTTGCATCTATATTTTGGTATATTGTGCTATGTAACAGTTAAATCCTTTTTTACATAACTATACTGTGAAATCAAAAACATATAAGGCTATGTTAGTTTTAATGTAAAAAATATAACCTAAGCTAACCGGTTGCTGAATTCGATCGTACAGTTATAAATCTATTATTTTCTTCGATAACCAAACCTGCCCTATTCTAACTTTTTCGCAGTAGATAGTAAAATAGGTGCGTAGTAACGAAATGTAAAATAAAATAATGATATATTTGATAAAAAATGTTTAATGCTATATTCATTTTACAATACTCTATTTATTTATGATTTGCTACATAAAGAATAATCTTTTGGTATACAATATAGCAAAAAACATTGGTATTGGATCAGCTTTTGTCAACTATTAGCAATGGCAGAAAGAAAACAAAACTATTAAAATATTAGGAAATAGTCAACTTCCTAAACAATTTTAATAATCTCGTAATTAAATAATATTAGAAAATAAATATAGATTTAGTTAATCTCAGTGTAAATATTGTTTTTTTTTAAATATAAAATAACGTTATTGATATAAAAACCTGTCCATTTATATGTTAATTATTTATTTAATATTTATATTGATGTTTATAAATAGAATTGATGACAACAGCTTGTAAGAGAAATACAACAAAAATATATAATGGTTTTTAAAGTTATACTGTATTATCTAGTTTATTTAAGTTAGCTAGCTTACAATCAAATATTTATGCTAGTCGTTAAATATAACTCCATACATGAATACAAACATGGAGCAATTGTTACTGCAAAGCTCGATGCTTGATAAAGTAAGGAGGGCTGTTCCCCAGACAATTGTTGCTGTTACAGCTGCATCTAGGGACTAATAAGAGTAAGATAAACCCGACAACGTTGTCACGTCTTCACCAAGTCAGCTGTTTACTGTGCTGCTGATTGAAGTGGCGGCGGCGTCAGCAATGTTATCCCCTTGTGTCTATAAACATTGTCGGTGCGAGGCGTTGTGTAGGCGTTAATATCGACCGTTTTGCGAAGGATATATTAAACTGCAGCGTTTTATAAGTTGTATGTGATATGAGTGTCATATAATGTTACGTAAACTTTTACACTTTTGGTAGAGTGTAATAAGGGTGTAAAAATCCTCGGATATAGAGGGTGGAGGGAGATTTCATTCTCTAATTAATAAGAGAGTGTCATCTCTGTTTTAGGAAAGCTAACAAAATTAGTTAATTATGAAAAAGAAAAGAAAATTGTTTAGGAGAATTATTACATTGGTATGTTTCACTATCATTTTACAGGCATTGATGCTACCGTTTCAGTAATTATACATTTACAGCTGAAATTCTCTTAAATGTATATAAATGTATTAAAATTAATTTTGACAACTTTACATCTATCGTTTATTATTATTTTGGTCGGGTACGACCAATTACAGAACAAACAATCTTTAATATGTATTAAACACTCCGAATAAGAATAACTTTAGAGCAAAAATTTATTTGTATTATTATCCATAAAAAAACTCATAAACTACGTATTTTTAACAACAACCAACGCGAACTACAAAACTCTGATATTACATTATAAATTAAAACTGATGGCACCATTTCAATGTAAAAAGCATCTGATTATAACTACTTACATTTACTAGATCTCAAAGTTAGTTCATAGCAAGTCTTTCATAATTGTAATGAACGAATGTCATGCGATTGTGATGCATAACCTAAATGCAGCTGATGCAACGCCGGTCATCAATTGGGATGTTTGATTTGGGTCCAGCCGTGATGCGGTTGTGACGAATGATCTATTTGCAACTGTAAAAATCGTTTTGGGTGTTTTTTACGCAGTCAAGATGCATTATATGGATGCAGTGGTTAGGCAAGATTTAAACTCGGCCGTGAATTTTTATTTACGGTTATGATAGCTGATCAATATAAATTCGTTATAAGTCATCCGGAAGCAAATGTTAGATCATCAGAAACAATAGAACGTCATACAGCTACGATATGCATGGGTGCTCAACCTGTGTGATCTACAAAGAGGTCTTGATGGTTCAGTTCAGATGAAGCAGTGACGACCGAAATGTGGTTGTGATGGAAGATCACGTGAAACGGTGTTACCTCATGTGCGTTGCACATCTTTGTGATTTTCCACGCGACGAAATGATGTGCAACGAGTTCGTGACAGTTGAGCTGTGATGGAGCCGTGATGGAGTTGCGTCAGTGACGGATGATCGACGTATATGCAACTGTGATACGTTATATGCGATATTCCTTTGTGATTTGCCACTTGGGGAAATCTGATGAAGTCGTGAGGGTTGAGATGCTGCCGTTACGGCTGTGATGCAGTTATGATGGATGATCTACATGACGCTATGATATGTCATACGCGTTGGACCTGTGGATCTGCCGCGTAGTGAAATAATCTGCAATTAAGTCGTGATGGTTGAGATGCTGCCGTTATGGCTGTGATGCAGTTATGATGGATGATCTACATGACGCTATGATATGTCATACGCATTGGACCTGTGGATCTGCCACGTAGTGAAATAATCTGCAATTAAGTCGTGATGGTTGAGCTTGTAATGCCGTGACGGCTGTGATGCAGTTATGATTGATGATCTACATGACGCTATGATATGTCATACGCGTTGGACCTGTGGATCTGCCACGTAGTGAAATAATCTGCAATTAAGTCGTGATGGTTGAGCTTGTAATGCCGTGACGGCTGTGATGCAGTTATGATTGATGATCTACATGATGCTATGATATGTCATACGCGTTGGACCTGTGGATCTGCCACGTAGTGAAATAATCTGCAATTAAGTCGTGATGGTTGAGCTTGTAATGCCGTGACGGCTGTGATGCAGTTATGATTGATGATCTACATGACGCTATGATATGTCATACGCGTTGGACCTGTGGATCTGCCACGTAGTGAAATAATCTGCAATCAAGTCGTGATGGTTGAGCTTGTAACGCCGTGACGGCTGTGGTGTAGTTATGATGGATGATCTATATGACGCTATGATATGTCATACGCATTGGACCTGTGGATCTGCCACGTAGTGAAATAATCTGCAATTAAGTCGTGATGGTTGAGCTTGTAACGCCGTGACGGCTGTGGTGTAGTTATGATGGATGATCTATATGACGCTATGATATGCCATACGCGTTGGACCTGTGAATCTGCCACGTAGTGAAATAATCTGCAATTAAGTCGTGATGGTTGAGCTTGTAATGCCGTGACGGCTGTGATTCAGACCTTCTTCACTAACACAGTGCACCTTATCTTTCAAGATATCTACTGCGTACCGATACCTAAAGAATGGCACGATATTCTTGTTTTTCTACAAATTCTCGTGAGACCTGAACCGTAAGCTGAATAACCCTCACCAGATGAATATCGCAGCCTGAGTACGTCGTTATGTGGATTCAGTAAGAATGTACAACTTACTATTGTCACAGACTAAGAAACTGCAATCTTGTCTCGCCACATCTCTTAAGTAAAGTGGATGGCTTAACACATTCAAGCGATTGATGTCGCACACTCAGCAGTCCCATCATAAAATCGTGTCCACCTACGTTCTTAAGAGAACCTTGTATGTTTCTGATCTGTGTTCTGATTTCTTTGTAACTCCTTTCAGTAAAAGATTGATACTCATTACCAAACCCTATTAGTTCCTTACAAAAAGTGAGTATTCTGTAATATCCAGAGATTTTCCTATACACATTGGAACACAAAGATTATCTATTTTATCAAAGATTTTCGACACGTTACAACCGATTTCTTGCCTTCAATTTTCCCTCCTATGACTAATCTCAAAATTTAAAACCTTTCTCCTCTCACTCCATGCAATTTTCTTATCTTTCATTGCCTCTCATGATCTTTCCCCTTTCACTTAAAGCCGTGGTTGTAATATCTTTTACTGTCTTTCATGATCTTTCTCCTCTCACTTTCTATACCGTGTTTGTAATATCTTTCATTGGCTCACATAATGTTTCTCCTCTAACTCGATGCCGATTGTCAAATCTTTCATTACTTTACATTATCTTTCTCCTCTCACTTTCTAAACCGTGGTTGTAATATCTTTCATTGGCTCTCATGATGTTTCTCCTCTAACTCGATGCCGATTGTCAAATCTTTCATTACTTTACATTATCTTTCTCCTCTCACTTTCTAAACCGTGGTTGTAATATCTTTCATTGGCTCTCATGATGTTTCTCCTCTAACTCGATGCCGATTGTCAAATCTTTCATTACTTTACATTATCTTTCTTCTCTCACTTTCTATACTGTGGTTGTTAAATCTTTCATTGGCTCTCATGATGTTTCTCCTCTAACTCGATGGCGATTGTCAAATCTTTCATTACTTTCCATTATTTTTTTACTCTCGCTTCATATCGCTGTTGTCTTGTAACTATCATTATCTCTCATTATATTAGTGTTTATTAAATTAAATATGTAAAATATGTTTGAAGTTTTGTAAATTATGTTTTTGTGCTTTTAATGGAATAAGCAACGCACTGTTGAGTTAATATTATGAAGTCTTGTGTCATCAGAAATGCAATTGTGCTAACCATATTCAACCACAAGGCCGTGACGGCGTGTTGGCCTAAACGCTACATTCCGCTCTATGAGTTGTTATTTCATATGAAATATTACCGCTTCCATAACTTACTGCCTTTAACTAAAACAATAGGTTGTGTAAATTCTTTGAAGCAACAACGCTTAATCATTACGAAGTTAGCCTTAACAAGTTAATAATATATGCAACGGTAAAAGCGTGCAAATCAAGAGACAAGCCTTCAGTAACGCCTTCAGCACAAATCCGACAAGTTAGGTTAAATAAAATATATTAAACTAATCTCAACAGCGGGAATTCAAGTAATGAATATGAAAAACATAGAGTCATACATTTGATAAAAAAGTGCCGCCTTCGTTACAAAAAATACAATTAAAATTTGCCACGCAATAAAAATTCTTTCTTTTTTTGAATACTGTTGTTACACAAAAATAGAAATAAACATTCTAGTAAGAAAAACTAACTTAGCAATTATAAAAACAGAGAATAAAGTAAAAATATTACTATAATTATTTTGGTCCAATTATAGACAAAAAATGAAACCACCCTTTCCTCTAATGCCTCTTCTATCGGAGGTCGGAAAATCATCATTGATATTTTTACTTTATTAAATGTGGCGATTTTGAACTACTGCCACACCAGTATATGTGGAACTAGTTGTGGTTCCACAAACATAATAAGTTTTAAATTATTGGTTTGCCATAAGATCTAGACGATTAATAGTAGATGGTTTTTGTGTTTCATGGAACATTCAAAATTCAGTTTAAAGAGAGTGGGAGGAATAACGAACGAAAGACTTTTTCCATTTGACTGACAAAATACATTTATAATTTTCATTCTACTACATTCCACACTACCTTAGCTATCTTAATTAATTACTTTCTTGTGATTTGTGTAGGCTATAAATTTCTTGCCACTACGAGTACTTTCCTGTTTAACGATGATTGCTATCTTATTATTTAAAAAATGTTATAAAACTCTAGGTTTCTGCTAAGTTTTATGTTAGATCTATTATTTTTAGTGTCACAGTTATCTAATATTCCTACCATCTTCTATTTGACCAAGAGTTATTCCATTAAATAAACATACATGAGTAGGCTGTTGAATTTACTTTATTTTTACGCTTACACGAGACTCGTTAAGGCTTGACATGGAATGTTGCATCACTTAAAAACTAACATAGAACTCCAATCATCCGAATCAATTGTAACCGGATCCCACTCGGATTGTTGGATTTTTTCAAAAAAAAAGGTCAACCTAAATTGATTACTGATTGTATATTGCAAATGAGAGAAAAAACTAATATTAATTATTTATAGTGTTATATTCTTTTCTGAGGTTGTGAGCTAAGGTTCTCGCTTATTCACAATGATCGGAACCGAAATTGGGTTTCCAATAGAAGGTTTTTGCAAGAACCACTTGAAAACGGGGTCTTCTAATTCTTTCTTTTCTTTTGCTGCCTTCACTAATTTTCTTGAGAGCTTTTGCGTTCATTTTCAATCAGTGACATAATGTCTACAAGTAATTAAACATTACTTAAACATACCTAAAGTGTAGGTTTGCATTTTCAAAGTCTGAAATCGTCTCAGCATACTGTTTACCTGTAACTTCTTATCTGAGTGATACATAATTAGTTTATCTTCTAACGCGGGAGGAGGCTGGAAGTGTTCGCAGGCATCGACCTGTAGAAAGACATACCTGTGGAAAATTATTACTTTGTTACTTATTTATACTTTTTAATGTATAGTATAAATAACCATAAATGTAAATAGGGAGTTCTCGGAATCGTGCTAATAAGATTGTCTAGTGGTTGGGACGGATAGGCCGCGATTTATGGCCCCGATGTTGACAGTGCCTGATAATTTCTAGATGACGAAATGCTGTCACATATTTCAAATTAAAAAGAATGGAAATATAACAATTATTGTAAACACAAGGTTAAATAAAAGCTAATGCTTTTGTACCTGAATACCGAATGTTATCTGTTTTTGATACATGTACGTAATTTATGTTGAGTATATGTGACAATATTCACTTTTATATAAATAGCAAGTTGTTTGTTGATCAATGCTAATAGTGCGTAATTAGATTTAATAGTTTTTATAACTGTAAATGTACTTAAGTTTCTATTTTCTGTTTCAGATTTTTTCAAAATGAATACTTCGTTTTTGGATATCCTTCAAGAGATATTCAAGGTAAGTTTTATTGCTGGTAAGCTAAATAGTTTTTGTACTTATTATTTTAGTTGTGTTTCAAACCTTAGAGTATTAATAATTGTTTATAATTGTATTATGTGAGTAGTGTATCTTAAATAGTACTTATACTCTTATGCCATTGTGTCAACAATGTCAAAAAACAACCTATTTAAGCACTTTTTTCTGTCTCTACTGTTATGGCTAGTTGTTTCTTACTGTTTATTTAGTTCATGTTACGTTAATTGTATTTACCTATAGACAACGGTTAATTCAGTATTTATCTGTTCGGTTCTGCTTTTTCTGCCCCTACTGTTATGGCTAGTTCTTTCTTACTGTTTATTTAGTTCATGTTACGTTAATTGTAGTTGCCTATAGACAACGGTTAATTCAGTATTTATTTGTTCGGTTCTGCTTTTTCTGTCCCTACTGTTATGGCTAGTTGTTTCTTACTGTTTATTTAGTTCATGTTACGTTAATTGTATTTGCCTATAGACAACGGTTAATTCAGTATTTATCTGTTCGGTTCTGCTTTTTCTGTCCCTACTGTTATGGCTAGTTGTTACTTACTGTTCATTTAGTTCATGTTACGTTAATTGCATTTGCCTATAGACAACGGTTAATTCAGTATTTATCTGTTCGGTTCTGCTTTTTCTGTCCTTACTGTTATGGCTAGTTGTTTCTTACTGTTTATTTAGTACATGTTACGTTAATTGTATTTGCCTATAGACAACGGTTAATTCAGTATTTATCTGTTCGGTTCTGCTTTTTCTGCCCATACTGTTATGGCTAGTTGTTTCTTACTGTTTATTTAGTTCATGTTACGTTAATTTTATTTGCCTATAGACAACGGTTAATTCAGTATTTATCTGTTCGGTTCTGCTTTTTCTGTCCCTACTGTTATGGCTAGTTGTTTCTTACCATTTATTTAGTTCATGTTATGTTAATTGTATTTGCCTATAGACAACGGTTAATTCAGTATTTATCTGTTCGGTTCTGCTTTTTCTGCCCCTACTGTTATGGCTAGTTGTTTCTTACTGTTTATTTAGTTCATGTTACGTTAATTGTATTTGCCTATAGACAACGGTTATTTCAGTATTTATCTGTTCGGTTCCGCTTTTTCTGCCCCTACTGTTATGGCTAGTTGTTTCTTACTGTTTATTTAGTTCATGTTACGTTAATTGTATTTGTCTATAGACAACGGTTAATTCAGTATTTATCTGTTCGGTTCTGCTTTTTCTGCCCTACTGTTATGGCTAGTTGTTTCTTACTGTTTATTTAGTTCATGTTACGTTAATTGTATTTGCCTATAGACAACGGTTAATTCAGTATTTATCTGTTCGGTTCTGCTTTTTCTGCCCCTACTGTTATGGCTAGTTGTTTCTTACTGTTTATTTAGTTCATGTTACGTTAATTGTATTTGCCTATAGACAACGGTTATTTCAGTATTTATCTGTTCGGTTCTGCTTTTTCTGCCCCTACTGTTATGGCTAGTTGTTTCTTACTGTTTATTTAGTTCATGTTACGTTAATTGTATTTGTCTATAGACAACGGTTAATTCAGTATTTATCTGTTCGGTTCTGCTTTTTCTGCCCCTACTGTTATGGCTAGTTGTTTCTTACTGTTTATTTAGTTCATGTTACGTTAATTGTATTTGCCTATAGACAACGGTTAATTCAGTATTTATCTGTTCGGTTCTGCTTTTTCTGCCCCTACTGTTATGGCTAGTTGTTTCTTACTGTTTATTTAGTTCATGTTACGTTAATTGTATTTGCATATAGACAACGGTTAATTCAGTATTTTTCTGTTCGGTTCTGCTTTTTCTGTCCTTACTGTTATGGCTAGTTGTTTCTTACTATTTATTTAGTTCATGTTATGTTAATTGTATTTGCCTATAGACAACGGTTAATTCAGTATTTATCTGTTCGGTTCTGCTTTTTCTGCCCCTACTGATATGGCTAGTTGTTTTTTACTGTTTATTTAGTTCATGTTACGTTGATTGTATTTGCCTATAGACAACGGTTAATTCAGTATTTATCTGTTCGGTTCTGCTTTTTCTGCCCCTACTGTTATGGCTAGTGGTTTCTTACTGTTTATTTAGTTCATGTTACGTTAATTGTATTTGCCTATAGACAACGGTTAATTCAGTATTTATCTGTTCGGTTCTGCTTTTTCTGTCCCTACTGTTAGGGCTAGTTGTTTCTTACTGTTTATTTAGTTCATGTTACGTTAATTGTATTTGCCTATAGACAACGGTTAATTCAGTATTTATCTGTTCGGTTCTGCTTTTTCTGCCCCTACTGTTATGGCTAGTTGTTTCTTACTGTTTATTTAGTTCATGTTACGTTAATTGTATTTGCCTATAGACAACGGTTAATTCAGTATTTATCTGTTCGGTTCCGCTTTTTCTGCCCCTACTGTTATGGCTAGTTGTTTCTTACTGTTTATTTAGTTCATGTTACGTTAATTGTGTTTGCCTATAGACAACGGTTAATTCAGTATTTATCTGTTCGGTTCTGCTTTTTCTGCCCCTACTGTTATGGCTAGTTGTTTCTTACTGTTTATTTAGTTCATGTCACGTTAATTGTATTTGCCTATAGACAACGGTTAATTCAGTATTTATCTGTTCGGTTCTGCTTTTTCTGCTATAAATATTTTATAGCAATTAAGCTACAGTTAAAAACTTAAGATCTCTTTAATATTCTTTCTGCAGACCTATTGTTTCAATAGCGCTATATTATTTTTTATTTGCCAAATACCGTATGTCGTACGAGCTAGAAATAAATTTGTAATATCATATTTAAACTGAAACTCATTCACTAATTTTAGACAATTGTAAATTTACCTTGGTTCTTGTTTACTGGTAAAGCTCTCTGTAGTTTTATCTGGAGTTTTATCCATTCAAACGTCTTAAGATTAAGGCGTTTTAGGCTTTTGAGATAGTAACAATATAAACTAAAATCATTCAATAGTTTATTGGCATAAAAAGCTGTTGAAAAAGTAACTTACGTTTATTTATTTAATTAAAGAGGGACGTTTTTCTATAAGTTTTATTGGAAGAGTAAAGACGAAGTAAAGTCATTGTCTTGTATTGAAATTCCTCCAGAATATCAAATTTCGTAATAAATGAACATGGGTGGATAGTTAGATGTCATAAGTTGGGCAATATTTTATTTTAAATTTGCCAGTTATTAAGCTTGCATCAGCCAATAACTAATTAGAACATCGTTGTAAGGAGGCATTGTACCCACCGCAACGCACACACAAATTCGTGTTTAAAGATTCGATAAGGCGAGTGTCTCTGTTTTAGAAAAAATTTTGTAGAGCAAATTGAAAAATGAAATAAAAATTTCTACTATTCATTAAAAAATGATTTTTACTCAAAATATAGAATTTAAAATTATGAAAAAATGTTAGCAGTACATAATATAGTAACGTGTCGAAAAATTTAGTTTTTTATTTGCATATAGCTACACATATAACTTGCTTTTGTACGGAAAAAGCGGAAAGTGGTGTTTTTAAAGATAGATGTAAGTGCCATGTATGTTTCATTAAAATACTGAATATCTAATGTATACAAGCGCAATTCGTTGACAGTGGCATTCATCTTGGCGAGTGGGTCGTATAAATATCTTCATTAACAGACCGCTAACAATTTCACAGTTCTGCTCCTTGTAACTGCTACAGGAAGTATTTAGATATGTATAAGGAACCTATAACCTCTCACAGCTCATTTGCGGTAGCCGTTACAACAAATTTCATGCCAAATTTTAATTTTCTGGCTCTTTTAGCTCTTCCATTTCCTTTACAATTTGTCTCCACCAACCATCAAAGCAATAAAATTGCGTAATTGCATAAATAAAATTACAAATTGTGCTGGCCCACTCGTTTGGGGTTTTTACGCGAGAAAAGTGTCAGGCTGCGTTTATTCCAATAATTTAATGCCCTAGACGCATTCTATGTCAAAACGTTTGTCCGGAGGGTATATTAACGCATTGTAAAGATTCCTAGTCCGAATATTTGGTGACTCAGAGAAAAACGCACTTCAAAATCGCAGACGAAGTTTTCAGTGCAAATGTTTAATTAGCTTTTTTTGAAATAATTTGGTTTACCAATTAGAAAAAAAATGAAGAACTTAATAAACTTATTGCTAGATGACCTATAAATCAGAAATTTATAATTATAATTGTAGATGAAATATACATCGAATTTATAAATCTGAAGCTACCTGTGAATAGTTTTTATCGTCCTTTCAGAAGTAGATGATTCTGTATCTATACTGTAAAGAGTGCATCCAATTTAAACTCAGTGTAAAGCAAAAATCCACGGTATACAGAAATGACATCAATATCATTATATGATGAAATAAAAGGTAACGACTACTAATTTTAAACTTGTAACGTATAGGAAATTTAAGGAACATATTTTAAAAAAATGTGTGATAATATTGTTATAGAAAGAAATAATCCGGGTGAAGTTTTGGGCATCACATTTTGGCAACGGCTCTATTTTATTTTTTTGACCCTACATACGCGAGTATAATCTCTCCTACATTCTCAATAGCAAGGAACTTCATGGTGTTTTCCTAATTCTATCGATCTACCTTATCCCTTTTCTCCTCTTGAATGGGTAGTGATACCTCGTATAATCCCAATTAAAAGTATGGACTCTTCAGGTATGCTCTATAGAATAAAGGAGTCATCATCCTCCTAGTTTGAGTAATTTTATATGAGATACTTTAACTTCTTTAGCAAGGGAACTTAGGCTAAGAATTTTATATGAGAGAACCCTTTAGACATGGGGAGCTCTTACATTTTTTTAAGGGGACGATGGCTAAGGATTTTATATGAGGGAATCCTTTAGACATGGAGAGCTCTTCCATTTTGGCAAGGTGGCTTGGGCTACGGATTTTTTATGAGGGAATCATTTAGACATGGGGAGCTCTTACTTTTTGGCAAGGGGACTCGGGCTAAGGATTTTATATGAGGGAATCCTTTAGACATGGGGAGCTCTTACGTTTTGGCAAGGGGACTTGAGCCAAGAATTTTATATGAGGGAATCCTTTAGACATGGGAAGCTCTTACCTTTTGGAAAGGGGACTTGGGCTATGGATTTTATATGAGGGAATCCTTTAGACCTGGGCAGCTCGTACTTTTTGGCAAGGGGACTCGGGCTAAGGATTTTATATGAGGGAATCCTTTAGACATGGGAGCTCTTACGTTTTTACAATGAGACTTGGGCTAAGGATTTTATATGAGGGAATCCTTTAGACATGGGGAGCTCTTACCTTTTGGCAAATGGACTTGGGCTAAGGATTTTATATGAGGGAATCCCTTAGACATGGGGAGCTCTTACCTTTTGGAAAATGGACTTGGGCTAAGGATTTTATATGAGGGAATCCCTTAGACACGGGGAGATCTTAACTTTTGGCAAGCAGACTTAGGCAACACATCTTATATGAGGAAGTCCCTTAAGCATAATAACTCTTACTCCATAGGGAAGGGGATATCGTTAAGCGATCATCTTATATGAGGGATGGGGTACTCTAGCCCTACCTTTTAACCCACATGCTCACTCTTCGAGGCCGATAGTAGTAAGCACTAGCTAATTACATTAAAATACAAATAAAATGAAATAATAACGTTTCTAATATTTATTGCGTTGAACTGAAGTAAATGCGCGAACTACTATTGTAATCTACTATGAAAAGTATTACTCCATAAAATATTTTTGATAATTTCCTATAATTGTTTTGGTTAAGAGAGCTTACGGGACACAATTTAACGAGAAAATGATGTAATTGTAATCAAAAATAAACATGTAACAAAAATAGAAATTCCAGCTTGGGTTTGGGTTTAGCTGACAGTTTACAAAAAAAGTATAATTTGTTTCGTTCTATTACTTAATATAAGAATAAGTTAGAGTACTACAGATAAATATGTTCCTCCACTAGAAGGATCCAACAAGGTTCCATCGGCTCAGGTTATTAGTGGTTTCCAATGTAAAACCTTGTTCAAACTTCTGATCTTTTGTTTACCTGATGAATATATGTTATCGCCAATATCAGCGTCTCGTTGTTTTTCAAATGGATCATCAACTTTTTCACCCTTATCCGATACTCCTAGAGTAGTTCTATAATCACATTTCGATTCTGCAGTCAGTCAAGAATTTGGCTACTTCAGATTTTTTTCATTGTTCAACTAATCGATACGTCTGTTTACAGAAAATACAAGCAAAAACAACTGAAAACAACAAATTAAAAATAATCTATATGTATAAAAATGTATGTATGCGCTTTATGATTTATTAATTCACCCGATAGCTATGGATTTTTGGGGAATTGTTGAGTACAATCCTGGGAAGGTTTCTGGCATAGTAAGTCTCAAGGGCGTAGCCAGGGGGCACAGGGGCAGTGAACTCCCAAAAAATTAATTTTAGCGGAAAAATATTAACCTATAAAACGGGGCTAGGTTTTAGCAAAACAGCTTCCCAACGACATAACTATTTTTTCAACATGTATTCTTAAGTAACAAAATAGCATAAAATATGATTTTCTACCTGTTTTTATCCTAAGACATTTCATTGAATTCATTCCAAATATTGGTTGCCAAGTAACATTCAACAAATTCAATATAATTGAAGTTAATTTTGAAAATCCATGCTTCTCACAATATCAACTGTATGTGGCTAGCTCACGTGTCGGAAAATTTTCCGATTTATTTGTGTAGGCACCAGAGAGAAAAATATTGTATATCCGAGTGCGCTTCAGTAAATAACATTTAATCAAGAACTTTTATCGTCACACTTTTATCGATCGACTACTATAAGTTCAGCTATTACTATGCTAATACAATACTAAATTAAGTTCAGCTAATGTTAACACACTATTCATTTACTTTTAGGCGCTACAAAGTTCGCCGGGTCAGCTAGTTCAAAAATGAAATAAACATTGTTGTAGCTGTGCAGATTACTATTACAAGGGCCTAATGAAAGCGAAATAAAAAATACAATATACGAAAATTCGATGTTTCTGTTTTAGGCATTGCTACTTAGGTAACAGCAGTGGTAATATGTGCTTGTAAGGTACGACCGCTCAAGGTCATAACTCTTGCCAACCCTTAACTACAGGAAAAATCACCCCTTTATTACAATTGTAATCCATGCGAATACTCCAGTGTTAACAGACTTTATATGAGTCTTTGTGTTTAGAAGGAAATACAAGTCACATTTCAGCCTTTGTGGTTTATTTATACGCGTAGTTTCTGTGGTAAAATGAGATTTATTTTTACTACCGAGAAATATATGCAAATTTTACTCCTTTAAGCGCAGCGTGAAAGCAATCTGCGAGTTTGGAATTATTGTTCGTAAAACTGAAATTTAAATATCTGATGCTTCACGGCGGGACTAAACAACCCTGAATAAGTTATTGTTTCGGGAAATATTATCTTGTTGCTGATCATCTTCGGAAGTGATAAATCTTGACAGCAAGAACACAGTTTTAAATGAGTTTTTGTGGGGCTGGGGGATGAAGAGGGTAGCTCCGACGTCAGGGCGCCAGATTTACGTCTTGATAAATTTATGAAGACATCCAAAATCACACGAAGAAAGTGTTTTTTTTTGTAGTATCTTAGAGTCGGCTCGTATAAGTCGTTATGTTTTTGCTAATAATTTTTCAGTGAGATAAAAAGTTAACGTTTTTGATATTACAACTAAGGCTGAAGCACTATCTAAAATACATCTAAAATCTATATAGAAATAATGGTATGTATGTATAAGTATATATTTTGCAAAATAATAGACACTTGATTACTTAGTAATTAAACAACAACAACCCTTGCTCCAAATAATTTGTGTTTGTAACCTTCTGATGATGCTTACAGTGTTAGGGAAATGTACATCAAGGTTGTCTAAATATTTGTAGGAATGATTATTGTTGTTTAATTATCATAAATGCGTTATTGTGCTCGGTATAGATATTTGTACTCAATTAGTTGTAATATTTATTTAAACCACTGTATTACAATAAGGAGAATAATTTGAACAACCTATAAAGCTTTGCACTCTGTCAGAACATTAAAAAAGTTCAAGTTTCGCAACTTTGGGATTACACACGTGCATGCTCATTTGCCCCTCAGTATAAGTTTAGTACGCATACGAAATTCGCACGTAGTTTCAATTAATATTTACATTTGTCTGAATGTGTGTTTGTAAAGGCAGAACGGTCGTGGATGATGAATAATGGTTATTTTAGGACTGCATTGGATGTATTATGAGGGTATTTAGAGTTCAATTTCAGTTTTGTTAGGCTACATTTTGCAATTAATAAACTAAATCTCCAGCATATAATTTTCACCTTAATCCGCAAAGCACAGGTATTGAGCTTTGTTATTGAATGCGGATTAATTTAGTCTATCTGTGGCTATTCTATTATTTTTAACTTGTCAAATATATTATACTATGGAAACTGAAAGGTTTAAATTATTTCAGTCTATATTTTTTCAGTAAAATATTAGTTTGCTTCTAACGATTTATTACAATGAATTGTTATTACTTATATATAAATAAAATAGATATTTCAAAGTATTTTTAAAATAAACAATCAATTTTTATCGAGACATTTTATCAAAATGTGTTGTCACTTACCTACGATCGCAAAGTAAAAACACAAAATGAGTAATTCATAATGGTTATGACTGGTTGGATTAGACACTGTACCTAAATACCCAATGTATCCCATGCTGATACCTCCCGTCCTAACATATGCTGTTAGGGTCTCATAGCCACATTGTTCATAAATGATGGTTACTGTATGAAGCGGTTAGACGCTGTTCTCAAATACCCAATGTATCCCATGCTGATACCTCCCGTCCTAACATATGCTGTTAGGGTCTCATAGCCACATTGTTCATAAATGATGGTTACTGTATGAAGCGGTTAGACGCTGTTCTCAAATACCCAATGTATCCCATGCTGATACCTCCCGTCCTAACATATGCTGTTAGGGTCTCATAGCCACATTGTTCATAAATGATGGTTACTGTATGAAGCGGTTAGACGCTGTTCTCAAATACCCAATGTATCCCATGCTGATACCTCCCGTCCTAACATATGCTGTTAGGGTCTCATAGCCACATTGTTCATAAATGATGGTTACTGTATGAAGCGGTTAGACGCTGTTCTCAAATACCCAATGTATCCCATGCTGATACCTCCCGTCCTAACATATGCTGTTAGGGTCTCATAGCCACATTGTTCATAAATGATGGTTACTGTATGAAGCGGTTAGACGCTGTTCTCAAATACCCAATGTATCCCATGCTGATACCTCCCGTCCTAACATATGCTGTTAGGGTCTCATAGCCACATTGCTCATAAATGATGGTTACTGTATGAAGCGGTTAGACGCTGTTCTCAAATACCCAATGTATCCCATGCTGATACCTCCCGTCCTAACATATGCTGTTAGGGTCTCATAGCCACATTGTTCATAAGTGATGGTTACTGTATGTAGCGGTTAGACGCTGTTCTCAAATACCCAATGTATCCCATGCTGATACCTCCCGTCCTAACATATGCTGTTAGGGTCTCATAGCCACATTGTTCATAAATGATGGTTACTGTATGAAGCGGTTAGACGCTGTTCTCAAATACCCAATGTATCCCATGCTGATACCTCCCGTCCTAACATATGCTGTTAGGGTCTCATAGCCACATTGTTCATAAATGATGGTTACTGTATGAAGCGGTTAGACGCTGTTCTCAAATACCCAATGTATCCCATGCTGATACCTCCCGTCCTAACATATGCTGTTAGGGTCTCATAGCCACATTGTTCATAAATGATGGTTACTGTATGAAGCGGTTAGACGCTGTTCTCAAATACCCAATGTATCCCATGCTGATACCTCCCGTCCTAACATATGCTGTTAGGGTCTCATAGCCACATTGTTCATAAGTGATGGTTACTGTATGTAGCGGTTAGACGCTGTTCTCAAATACCCAATGTATCCCATGCTGATACCTCCCGTCCTAACATATGCTGTTAGGGTCTCATAGCCACATTGTTCATAAATGATGGTTACTGTATGAAGCGGTTAGACGCTGTTCTCAAATACCCAATGTATCCCATGCTGATACCTCCCGTCCTAACATATGCTGTTAGGGTCTCATAGCCACATTGTTCATAAATGATGGTTACTGTATGAAGCGGTTAGACGCTGTTCTCAAATACCCAATGTATCCCATGCTGATACCTCCCGTCCTAACATATGCTGTTAGGGTCTCATAGCCACATTGTTCATAAATGATGGTTACTGTATGAAGCGGTTAGACGCTGTTCTCAAATACCCAATGTATCCCATGCTGATACCTCCCGTCCTAACATATGCTGTTAGGGTCTCATAGCCACATTGTTCATAAATGATGGTTACTGTATGAAGCGGTTAGACGCTGTTCTCAAATACCCAATGTATCCCATGCTGATACCTCCCGTCCTAACATATGCTGTTAGGGTCTCATAGCCACATTGTTCATAAGTGATGGTTACTGTATGTAGCGGTTAGACGCTGTTCTCAAATACCCAATGTATCTTATGCTGATATTGTTACGTCCTAACATATGTTTTTAATATCTGATGACTATTTTGGTCATAACTGGTTGGTACAATATGTAACTGTTAAACACTGTTCTCACATACCTAATATATCCCATATTGATACCTCCCGTCCCAACATATGCTGTTAGGGTTTGATATGCACTTTGTTTATAAATGATGGTTATTATATGTAGCGGTTAGACGCTGTTCTCAAATACCCAATGTATGTTATGCTGATACATCCAGTAATGACATTTTGCTAGTTTTTGCTGGCTATTTTGCATGAAGACGTCTCGACAACCCCTGTACTCTTGCCAGTATAAATTCTTCAGACCCATCTCCCTAATGAGATTATCTCTATCTCCCTGGTTCTTTCCCGACTATCAAATCCTTGAAATCTGACGTCCTCCACAAATTTTTCCTCGCTCTCCCCGCTGAGTTGTTTATCAACGCCGATATTTGACTTACGTTAACATCTGAGGATCTCAGTGATTTCTGTAACCTTCCTCCATCCGCATACTTTCCATTAAAGTCCTATTAGACCCCCACAGCGTCTCACAGCCACCAGCATATCACAGATCGTTTATTCGTCCCAACTAAGCAAGCGTCTTCCGAAATGGAAACGCACCTTCTTGATAAAAACAGATTGATGTAGTGCTTAAGTCAAACCTGTAGCCAGTGTCAAGGAAGACAGGAGCTGCGAAACCAACGTTGGCCACCAAAGCCCCTCCATCTCTGATTGACTAAGACACAGCTCTCAGCAATAGTCTATTTTCCAGACCAGATGACGTCACTATCACTATTATGCTTATCCCTCAGTATATATCTGGTTACACTGCTTCAGGCATACCTAAAGGTAAAAGATGGTTATATCGAAACAATTTTTCGATATTTTTAAAAGATGGTTATATCGAAACAATTTTTCGATATTTTTAAAAGATGTTATTATCGAAAAAAATCACGTAATTTTCATATAGCAATCCAACTAATTTTTTCCCCCTAAGCAAACCGTGTTCTTTATAACATTTCGCTCATTTTCAAATGGGTTATTGTGTTCATATAATAGTACAATTATATAATACATGTTCTGACGGAAGCATTATTGTTTGAGAAATGTACTCAACGCTTTTGTGAAGTACATTTTTATCGGCCCAATTCTGACTTTATTCTGCTCCATTAAACATAATTTCCTCTCACAAAAATCTTGCACAACATTTTGACGCCTATTCTCTGTCAATTTCCGTCACTCCCTCTTGAAATTTCCGACCGTCGTTTTCCTCGGAAATTTACTACAATTATGAAATAAGTGAGTCACATTTATAACAATGGAATCTGCGAAGGCGGAGCCCCTAACGACCGAAGATTGAACAATAGGTTAGTTGTGTCAAGATCAAGATGGCATTTCACGTGTGCATCGCTCGAAGGAGGTCGTACACTCCCCCCCAAAACTTCACTTTATGTACACGACCACAATTAATAAGACACAATGTAAGTGCAGGCATAATAATCCTCGGATCACGGAAATCGTGCAACGTTGTGGCACGATACGCCCTCTTCAGGCAGCCGATTTTGTGTGGAAACTGAAGCGAGGGTTTTCACAAGGCTGTGGAAATATGCTGTGGTACAAACCAGTACATAGTATCACTAACAGTGGGCAAGTTCCAAACGATACTTTGGAAGATACGTTTTTGAACACGTCACTACCTTGTGGATGGCACCGTGTCACGTTTTAGTAAATAATAAAAATGACGACATAAAACTTAATCTAGTCTTTATATGACGCAAGCCACTACAGAATAAGTATATGTAGCCTTTTTATGTCGCACAAGATATTAAAAAAATACACACAAACTAATTATTATCTCTTTTTAAGCAATGATAAATTGGAAAAGACTACATAGACATTTTAGTAAAGTTTAATATAAAAAAATAAACTGACACGTTTTTTTATAATATTGAATAACTAGAAAATTAGTTGTATAAGAAGTTGCAACTTCCAGCATATTTATTCACGTTGTATTATTCTTCTATCTCTCTTCTCTATCTCCCTCTCTTCTTCTATCTCTGCGCTTCTATCTTTAAAACCACAAATAAAATATAAACAAACTGTCGTAGTTTCACTTGAAATTTCACCAAAAAAAAACAAATAAAATATTGTAGCATAGAAATACGCATAGGGCCTATAGAAAATAAGTGCATGGAATTTAAATATACAAAAGGTAAAATATTACAAAAAGTCAATTCTCTTTTAATGTTTGACAAAACAAGTTTACAAGTGGCAACAATATCACCAATTATATTACAGTGACTTATATTGTCTTGCTACAAATTTTACTAAAGTAACTGAACAGTGGATGAAGAAAAACAAACCGGAGAGCGTGTTATGTCGAAACTGTTTCCATACCAAAGATTTATCATTGTTGTCGAATTGTGTCAATTGTTTCCTACTCCTATTCTACACAAAAGTAAACCACAGTTCTTTAAACATGACAGTATTTATAGTTTTACGGCTTTAGTTTGCAGTCGTCTGACCCTACTTCTGAGAAATTCTATGCCATGGGTATTATGTGAGTACACTTCCTTAGTAACACCCAGAATATTACCAAAGGCAATAATTATTACAGAAACACTGGAAGTATCATTGAAACAATATTCTTATGTTCTTAACAAAAGTTAACGATAGCGTACTTTTTACTGAAATTTTTCAGCAGACGCATTTCGCACTAGATCAGTGCATTGCTCAATGATGTGAGTCACGGACAAGACCGTTGCTCAGGTGTGTTGAATTAGTGCGAGTCTGTCGTGTATTGGTGTCCTGTAGTGTGTCATTGTTCATAGAGTAGTTGTTAACTATGTGTTCAAATATAGTATTAGATGTGAGTGTTTCGAATGTATTGTGGATGGTTTGTGTGGTGTTTGTAAATCTCGTACTTCTCTGTTGTGTTTAGTTTGTTGCTTTTTGATACAGTGAAGTACTTTTAGATTATTATCAATATTGGTGTATGTGTGTAGTGTGTTTTGTATGTGAAAAGCTAAGTTTGATTTGGGTTGTGTGTTTTGTATGTCTTTTATGTGTTCCTTGTATCGTGTGGTGAAGTTTATCCCTGTTACACGATACGAGAAAATATAAAATATCAAAAGAACGTTTTTTTGTGTTCGTTATTGCGTATTACATTTATGGCAGTCCTTAGAGCAGAGGCCCGCTCCCCATTGGTCACTGGCTACTGGCTCAGTCAGCTTCCTCTTCTAAAGTGGTCTCTTCCTGAAGCAAATTATTCCGATAATAGTAACGCCATTTCCCAGACCCAAATGGTAACTCGTAGCCACTCGAACTACTCTAATGCAAATAAAATTAACATGTGTAAGAATGAAAAAACCTTAATTGACGTAATACTGATTGCAACAGAAAAAGTCAGTTTTATTATCATTTGCCTTTTATAATCCTTTTTGGAACACTTTTCATGCACCGTTCCTCAAAGAAAATGTGTTTTTGACATTAAATGCATTAGATCTGTTTTTCCTAGCTGTAAATATTCCACAGATTTTCTTGTTCCTGCTTCTTCACGAATATAGAGATTATGACATAAAGTGTGCAGAATAGTACCTGATAAACTTACTTTTTTTTGATCAAGGTCATATAAAGGTACCTACTCGATAAACCCCCGTGTTAGAAGAAGTAAAAGAAAGGCATCTGAGAGAATAAAGGGAGGAAATGATCTTCCGGTAGTGGGAGATAAGTTAAAATTATGACATGGCTTTGTAAGGTTCACTTACCTGAATTACCTCTCAGCTTGGGGGAAGAGAGATATGCAGCTTCTACAAGTTTGATCGCTTTAAAACACTTTAACAATTTCTGTAATTTAGGTTACCATTATTTCTATACTTATATATAATGAAGCCAGCACCATATTAATGTGCTATTATTAGAACCGATTGCAAAATAAACAATATTTTACTCTAAAAATATTGGAATTCAATACATTTACGTAAATAGAAAAATGTTTTCGAATTTCCACATTTCCTTTGATAATACGATATTTGGAATAGAACCCACCTGGCGCTAGGCACTTTGCTATAAATTGAATTCAGAGTCGAAGCCTACAATGATCGATTCTAACCTGATTGCCGCCTTTGTGTGACAGTAGGAAGGCGGAGGTATTTTAGGGAATCCTATTTCCTAAGCTTTTACAGATAAAAGAAATATTCGCAGAAATATCTGGTGTAAGGAAGAAAGCCGATATCATGTTTTCGTATGGAGGACGAAGGGTGAGAAATACGTATACAATTTTATTTCTTATAAACATTCTACATTTTAAACAAATATTTTTATTGATATCACTTGAAAAAAACGCTATTTATTGACATTTTAAACCAGACTGCTTTCGCACTAGAATAGTGCATTGTTCAATGCTGTTAATCATGGACAAGACTGTTGCTCAGGTGTATTGTATTATTGTGAATCTGTGGTGTATTGGTGTTCTGTGGTGTGTCACTGTTCATAGAGTAGTTGTTAATTATGTATTCAAATATAGTGGTTAATTGTGAGGCTGTTTTGTCGTCTAGAACGAATTATAGACGTTACAATAGGTTTTATGGTAATTTCGAAGTTTTCAGTCGTGTTTAGTTTATTGTTTTCTTTGTCGAAGAAAGAAGAATTTGTAGGTTTTTGTCAATGTCTATCTATGTACGTTGAGTGTTATGTGTATAAATGGCGAAATTTGATTAGGATTGTGTGTGTTTTTATCAACTACTCTATGAACAATGGTTCCACAGATTTACAATAATACAACACACCTGAGGAGCAAACTTGTGCGTCACACACATTACTCTGTTCCCAGTACTAGGGGATCATTATTTGATTTCACAGTCCTTAGTTCTATATAAATTCCTCTAGTCTTCATTTTCTATATGGAAAGAGGGTGTAATGTGTAGACATATGTGTATGACCTTAACAGACAGTTTTTTTTCAGATACACGACACTGCACACATTATGCCATAATATGTCCCCTATATCCTATTCCAGGGGGTTCTCTTAGATTAGTCCTACTTGTGTTCACTATCATTTCTTATTCATAGACGATAAGTCTCTACAAAAAAAAAAAAAGGTTTGAATCAATGGATCTTAAGGATCTCAGTAAAACAGGTGTACGAGTATCTTTGAAAAGTAATACTGCCCACGCCCGCCATGATTCAAACCGTTTCTTTTCACCACTAAAGGTTTGAGTTTACACCTTAACTGTATTTTCCATTTCTTCTTCACCCTTACTATATCGGTTGAAAACATTTTTGGCTCAGGTAACGATTAAATTCAGGGAAGCACCATGTATGTACACACAGCTATATGTGGGACGCTTAGTTGGAAAGCTTTTAATAAACACCCTAAATATTCCCTTTGTTTTAAAGTAAAAAATATCTCGTGAAATAATAACGGGCATAATAACTAGATATTAACGAAATTAAATGAAATAATAATTTTATTATTTAACTGTTGGTTAAGAAATGTTTTACGAAGATTCACCACGTATAAACAAAGCATACGAACTCCGTACAAAAAAAACTGATATAATATACATACGGGTTTTTTGACTCTTATTAAAAATATTATCATTTTCATAAAATAAATGCATTCTGCAATATTAAGAATAAATAATAAAGAAAACTTTCTTTTTAAAATATATTTCATATACTGTCTGATAATTAGACTGTCCCGAGTGTAGAATTGTGAACAAATATGTAAATTATAACAAAAAACTACCAGATTATATATGTTTAACATTTAAATAGGCATTAAGAAAAGTAGAAGATAGAATACTGTAAATGCATACTTAAGACTTTAAACCGTTTTAAGTATGCAATTAAAATGGTTTAAAGGAGCCAAGTTCTACTTTGAGTGTTGTGACTACAGTAAATTAGTCCTTGAAGCTGTAAAGGGTAATGTTTTACAAGAAATAGACCTACGGGCTATCGTTGCCTAATTGACGGGGTGGGGAAGAGATTTTAAAGTGGGATTAAGGTAGAGAGATGAATTTCTTAATGGTTGTAAAAAATTGCTCGTAATTGGTAGGGAACGAACCTAAAGTATAGCCTACCTCTACCATTTGGTTAGGGGTTTTTAGACATTATTTCTATGTCTAACATGCTTCCGATGCCAATGTTTAAAAACATTTTGTTTTTAACAGCACTTTTAGTATCACTTGGACAAAAACCACTACTGATATTTTTCAGCAAACGTGTTTCGCAATAGGTCAATGCATTGTTTAGTGCTGTGAGTCGCGGACAAGGCTCTTCTTGCCAAGTGACACCAAAGACAAGACAAAACCTTTTGTCAAGTGATTCCAAAAGTGTAATTTATTAAAAAAAAATCTCAGGATGTACGTACAACGCAAACATTTTTTTTTTTGTAACGGGTTTTCAACTTTTATTTAAAATAACTATTTCTTCCGTGTTTAGAAATGGGCTCCAAACACAAGTTAAATACCTAAGGTAAGCATATTTTGGAGATTTGACGAAGTTGTGGAAAAATAACTGTTACCATCTTTTGCGAAACCCATAATTCTGTACACGTGACAGAAACGTAAATATAAAACACTGTGGTTTTCCATTTGTTGACGCCTAAGTTTTTTTATTCGGCTTCATAATTCAAACCATATCTTTGTACTCTGATATTTACAAAGTCAAATTTTCCACTCATTCTCAAATTTGTTTTTATTAATGATCAAAGCTCAGCTCACTTAAGTGTCTTTCGATTGTCTTAACAGGTAGTTGATATTTAGAAAGGATCACTTGATTGTCGGCGGATAGCTCTATGTTCTGCCGGATTTCACAGATGGAGCATCTTGACCGTCATCATCTGATTAATACCTGGATGATTGAAGCATAACACTCTTCAAGAACATCGTTGTAGGTAAACTAAAAACTGTCGCTTCTGAGAGCCTGCCTCTTTCTCTCTGATCATTTTCTAGTTTAGCTTCCAGAGCATTTTGTACTCAAGTCTGAGGATCTCCCTTTCGCAGTGGTATGTAAGAACCTCAAAGAGGACCACTGGAGGGATCATAAAAACATTTTATATCAATGAAAAATTCTATTCTATCCCAAACCTATAGTTCACCTGGTATGGGTATAAGGTACCGCAGATGGTCCGCATGATCAAACATCTGTCTCATAAAATACATTCTAAATTCCATTAGGCCTATATATCATTTTATTAGACCTTTTCCCCGTTTCAAATATGTTGTCGTTTTATTTTGTCACCAAATTTGAACAGAACAATCTGAAGACGAGAAACATATTTCCACCCTTTCCAAGCTTCGTAACAATGTAATTTCCCACCCTTCCGCTAGAATCTCATCGGATATTATAAATACGGAAACGCTTTTACCTATGGAAAATGTCGGTAAATCTTGAATTGCTCTTTTTATCCCATATATGTAATACATACGCTTATTTAAAATTTTTTTAGGAGCAATTTTGCATGTTTTTAAAGTAAATTAAAAGTGGAGTAAGACTATTTACTTATACCTACAACTTGATTCAATAAGTAATCAAGTAAGGTTCTTGCTAAATATAATTTAAATAAACGTGCCGCTAAGTAATAATTGAATGTAACAAAACCGTGTTTACTTTGTATATATATTATATACGTAATGTACAGGATGTATGTAGTTCTCCATAAGTAAATGCAAGCATTTAACTTACATTGTAAACTTAAAGATTTAAGAGCAGTCGAAAAAAACTGTTTTGAACAGAATTAGTTTTATTTGAAGTTGAGAATAATACCAGACGCATCTTCACAAGGAATACAAAATAAATAAAATATATATTTGCATGGTAAAGCTCCAACGCATCTTTTTAGAGAATAAAAATTCGGCGAAGAATAGAGAACCTAACTGCAGGAAGACAACGAATTTCACCCAATTAAGCTGCTTATTTGAGCAGGTATAAGAATAAGAATGTTCAATTGTGCGAAACCAGCCATTCTAGTCTGCAAAGGAAAGTGTAATGTGGGCTATGAAGTAACAATAGGAAGCCACGTTTACGGAATCCAGTAGTTTTAAGTTTGACTACTTCCCTACTCTTTGCCAAGACATCACCGTTGAATATTTATTTCTTATGATTTTGAAAAGGTGCTCACGCACTACACTTTGAGTTTCGGTAAATAAAATACTAATATATTATATGTAAATATATTATATACAATATGTTTTCTTGTATAATAATCAAAACAACTGAGGATATTCAAATACAGGAATTATTTATTAATTTTTATTCAAAGCTTTCAGTTGATAAACAGTATCATCATCAGGAATGTTGTTACTGTTTATCAACGAAAATCTTTGAATAAAAATTAATAAAGATTTCTTGTATTTGTTGTAGTTGTTTTTAATTAATATACAAGAAAACATATTACACACAAACACACACAGACACACACACAGACACACACACACACACACACACACACACACACACACACACACACACACACACACACACACACACACACACACACACACACACACACACACACACACACACACACACACACACACACACACACACACACACACGCACGCACACGCACACTCACACACACACACACACACACACACACACACACACACACACACACACACACACACACACACACACACACACACACACACACATGTTTACTAGTATTTAGATAATTATAAGGTGATTTGAAATGGTGTTGCAAGTCTGAAGGCGGTAAATGTGTTATGCTTTGATTAAGTTATTATTTTGAAGGTTTCATGTAAACTGTTATAATGTCTTGCTGTTATAACTTTAAAAGTTCATTTCTATAGAAAAGCCTAACGATAGTAAAAGTGAATCACAAAAATGTTCCATAAAAAATGGTAATTTTGATAAAATTAACTCACAACTTCTCTATACAAATTCTAATTTTGGTAAAAATAATGCACTCAATTTCTACTTAAATATAATTAAATTTGGTTAAAGTGACCCAAATAATTTTGCCATAATAAAAATCAATTTTGGTAAACGTAACTCACTGAATTTTTCATACTAACCACACTGCTCCATATCCATTGCACTGAACTGGGCTACACTTTACTGTCCTGTAATATATCATTTCTTATCATATATGATAATCATAATATATGAAAGTCATACAGTGTTACATTTTATATTTTTGCATAATATTACATATAACAAGTATAAGTTCTTGTATATTATATATTTAATGTTAACACCACTACATAAAATACACACTCAAACTGAGGGGTAATAAATCATTGTGTGTGGTGTAACTGTGCCCCGGTAAGACCACAAATGCCAACACACAAACAACGAAAGAGTCATACGACTTTGTGTATGTTGTAACTGTGTGCCTGCAAGACAGCACCACGCCAACACACAAACAATGGAAGAGTCATACTGCCTGGTTATGTTGTAACTGTGTCCCTGTAAAACAGCGCCATACCAACATATGAAAAACACAACACAATTTCTGTTTCTCGTCACTATTGTTCAATTAGCCTTTGTAAGAGTGTCTCGACTAGATCTACGGATAATCAGTTCTCAACTCTCCCCTAAGAGTAGGATTTCTGGTGTGGCATCAGAGTAGACAGGGCAGTCATCACAAAGGCTTGACAGGTTTAAATCTAAGTGCTGGAATTAAAATAAATATAAAACCTAAAAATCTTGATTTTGTGATGCTATCTAGATGGCTGTTTACCGTGCATGGTTTTGGTGGTACCTAATATACAGATAGATATATCCGAGTTATAGGAAGTAGTAGGTATTATTGTGATATCTCACAACGAAATGCAAAATACCCATCTTGAAGTGCATGGAAAAGTAAATTAGGTGAAAGCAGAATATTTTGCCTGAAGCCATGTTGACACAAGAAATTCTTTTCTTCTTCGTTGCATCAGTTTCAGGTGCGTTGACCGATATTGCGTATCAAAGTGCCGACCACCTGCCGATGTCTCCAAAGATAGTGACACGCACTGAGCAAATGTCGAAGGACGCCGTACACGACACTTGTCACGAATACTGAAGACGTTGAAGAATTGCTCCCGACAATCACGAAATAGTTCCACGACATAGACGGCATCTCATTACACGCTCAGTCAAAATGTCAGCAAAAGTTTATGACTGGGGATGTGCTAATAGTTGTTTCCCCACTTGTGATGTATGGTGAGTACGTCTGTTGGTAAAGGCCCTCTATCAGACGGTTATGAAACTACTGTGCTAGAAAATTCTGCAGATAAAGAAATACTGCTATACTGAAATATACAATTGAATCAACTATTATAACTAATCTATATTACTTAAAAGTATGGTTGTTTATTATTCAATTATATCTAAGTTTAGTAGTAATTAAATACCTAGTCATTGTATAATTTCCAAGTGGTACAGTTTCATAAAATAAAATCAAGGTCAT